>CM044110.1:3486842-3558523 GCA_024174645.1 Lemna minuta | reverse complement strand
GTATCTCAATTTGAAGTCCCATTTGGATAGTTATTTTGGGTTGTATGGCTTCTTTGAAAATAGAAAAAAAAAAGATTTTCTGAAATGAAATTTAATGATCCAGCCAACATATATTGGAAGAATGCAATGCATCTTTTAGAGATTAGGCACCAAGATCCCATAGAAACTTGGAATTAATTGAAGTTCAAATTTAAGGAGAAGTACATCCCTCTCAATTATCAAGATAAGTTAGTAGATCAATGGCAAAAACTTCATCAAGGAAATAAGGGTGCCCTAGAATATGTCACTGAATTTGATGAATTAATGATGGCTTTTGGTTTAAAGGAAGATTCTAGTCTCACTTTGTCTTGGTTTAGAACAGGGTTAAGAGAAGAAATTAGGAGAGAAATCATTCTTAGGGATGTTAAGACTCTAGAAGAAGCCTAAAACTATCCTTAGATCTAGATGCTTTTTAAAAACCCATCCTAGAATCCCTAATACTCAAGGGCCATGCAATTGGGTACACCCTAGAAGTATTTTACTAATTATGCCAATTCTAGGCTGAATAATCTCCAAAATTTCACATAACCTAATCTATCCAAAGTTCCCTTTCCATGTTTTCATAAAAAAATAACCTATAAGAACCACCTAAGGCTAGATCCAATCCTAAAAATATGAAATGTTATAATTGCCAACAACCAGGTCATATGAGAGCCAATTTTCCTAATAGAGCCCTCCTCATAGAAGTTTCAAACCCTTATTGCCAGGAAGGTGAAGAATTTCAAGAAAAATCCCCCGTAGAAGAAATTTTTAATTTTTACAAAGAAGTAGAAGATAAAGATGATTCCCTAGCATGTGCTCAAGTCATGAGGAAAACATTTGTTTAGCCTTCCAAGGAAGATCCCCTTAGAACTACTATTTTCTAGGCATATGTTAAAATAAGCTCTCATTATTACAAGTTTTTTGTGGATAGTGTTAATCCCATCTCAAAAGATGCCTCAACTAAAATGGGATTAGAAGGTAAAAAACATTCTAATCCTTATCATGTAACTTGGGTAAACTCCAATTTTATTCCCATTGATAAAAATTATCTTCTCAACTTAGAGATTTTATTATATGATGATCAAGTATGGGTGGATGTATTACCTATGGATGTAGGAAGTGTCCTTTTAGGTAGACTATGGCTTTGTGACCATGATGTTAATATCCAAGGTCAGTATATTATCTGTTCATTTTTCTTTAAAAGAAAGAAAATATCATTCCTTCCTTTTATCAAAGGTCAAGATGAGCCTAAAAATATTACTACTGCCCAAGTGAACCTTGTCCCAAAAAATTTTGCAAAAGAAGAAAGTAATGAAATAATTTACCTTTTGTATGCCTTAATTCCCTTTAGAAATCAAAGACATGATGAATAAGTCCCTTTAGATCTTATAATTGCTGATATTATCACAGACTTGAATGGTATATTTCCTAATGATTTACCTAACTCACTACCTTTACTTAGACACATTCAACATAATATCGATCTTATACCTGGTTCATCACTTCCCAATCTTCCCCATTATAGAGTGAGCCCCAAAGAACATCAAGAACCTAAAAGACAAGTAATGGAGCCTATTGAAAAGGGATTGATAAGGGAGAAGTGACAAAACGATGGTCATTGAATACACATAAAATCGTGTCAAAACAAGTTCCAAACTCACCAATTTAAAGTTATAATTACAAATTAAAGAGTATAGTGGTAAATAATGATGGATATTATGTGGCCTATAAGCCAATCACACTTCCATGTTTCTTGTTTATGTTCATTGAAATGAAATTTATTCATTGCCATTCTTGTGTGATGTTTGCAATGAAGTCCATGAGCATGTGCAATGACTAAGTGAATGATGATAAGATCATAATATAGTGATCACTAGTCTTTAAACATATGTTTTAAACATTCCTATTCGTGGGACATTCAAGAAGGACATCGAATTATCCGGAAAGAATAACACTATCTAATCCAACTCATATGATAAGTATGGCTAATCCGATAGCCATCGGTGTGGAGACACTAAGGATAGATAGTGGGTGCTCTTTGGAGAAAGAGTTCACTGAATTGATCCGTATGAATCCCTGAATGGTAATATACCTAATTGTCAATCAGGTTGATTCATGTCACGGTTGTGTACGTGGTCCTTTGACCTGAGACACCAAAGACATCTTGTGGATGGATGATCGTTTTTTGACTATGACTTACGACCCCTAGCCACGGGATCTCCAAACGTCATAGATTGGATACGACATGAAGTCCTCGAAGGTGATTGAGTGGTCAATATGGGATCATCCACCCTCGGTATATGAGGGGATCGACTCAAGGAATGAGATGCGGTTAAATCCTTGGCCAAGGTAGCAAAAATATTAGAGAAATTGTTCTCAATGATTTCCTACTCGCATCAGTACTAAATTGAGTGACGGATTAGGGTTTGACAATTAACCATACCCTAAGTCATTCATAAGTCTCGTGTGGATGAAGGATTATACGTACACGGTAACCAATGACGGCAGGGTTCCATCAAAGAGTTCTAATATACTCCATATCTCCTAGAGCACGTGGTGTAGCTTGGCACCCACCGGGCTGGCTGATAACATGCATTTATAACCTGGATTCTTACCCTAATTAACTCATATTCATGCTTATTTTATGTGAATATGATGCATGTTATCATACTTTTTAGGAATTTTCTCCATTGGCATGTCATTTCACTAAAGTTGATATTTATGCATAAATTAGGGATAATTTCATGTTTAATAGATGATTAATCTTTTGTTTAAATTAATAGAAGTCAATCTCAGTTATTAAATGAGTTTTGACTTTAGTAAATGTTTGGAAGGATGATTTTAGGATGAATTTATGATTTAGAATGTTTAATTAGAACTTATTTAATGAAATTTTAATTCATCCTTATTTCCTTCTTGAAAACATATTTTAAATGACATGATATTAAAAAGAAAAGAATTTAAGATCCAATGGAGAAAATTTGGATTAAAAAGGAGTTGTATTATGAGAAATATGAATTTCTAAAGTTTTATATGATTTTTTTCTGATTTTTATTTGATTTTTAATTGAATTTTAAAGTATTTTTTAGTTAGAAAAATCGCGAAAAAGGAAAACGTACCTTCGGAGCTGACGTGGCGCGCGCCGGCTGACGTGGCGAGTACGCCCAGGTGGAGCTGACGTGGCGCGCGGGTCCACCGCGCCGTTACGACGTGGCGCTGAGGCCACGTGGCAGGACGCGTGTGGCCCACGCAGGAGGCGCACCAAGTGGCAGGGAGGCCACGTGGGCGCCCGCGTGGGCCGCCACGCGTCGCGGAGTAGAGAGGATATATAAGGATAGTTAATAGGGGAATTCTTTCTCCTATTTAACCGCGTCCTGCCCTTTTATTTCTTCCGTGTGGGACTATGCTCCCACACGGTTTCTGTTTTGCAGGTGACGTGGCGGCTTGGCTGGCGTCGGATCACATCAAAACGGCGGAGATCGAGTGGACCCAAGTCCACGCAATCATCAATCACGCACGTGCTTAATATATCAGTTAAGTGAAGCGATCGACACCGTTCTTTTCGCCACGTGGAAGTGTCCAAAGCGTCCGATCTTCGACAAGGTGAAGAACGTGAGATCCCCATCAGACGGCAGAGAAAGCATCGCGAGATAAACGCTCCAGATCGTTCGCAACAATCATCATCCGATTGTTGTCAAGATGGACGGCTCGCGATGACTTACCTATCGATCGTGATCCGACGGCTACGTTGAAGAGCGGCGTTTCTCTCTCTTCGCGGGAATCTGGAGCGTCGGATTCCAATCCGACGCTGAAGGCGACGTGTGGAAGAACACCACGATCGCGGTCCGATCGAACCGCGATCGCGGCGCGATCGAGCCGCGATCGGAGTTCCTTCCGCGTAGAATCCATTCCACGACAATCGATCGACAGTTCCGAAGCACTTGGAACACGATCGACGCTCGATCGTGGTCAATCGTGGCCGATCGTGCGAAGATCGTGGCCGATTTTTAGGCTCCTTTTGAAGCAAAATTCAAGCCAAATCGGCCCGAATTTGAAGCCACAATGCCGCTCGAGGCAAACCGCTCCCACGACGCCTTGATTCCGCGCCCATGACCGCCTTTATCGCCCACGATTTCGGGCCTAATTCCCTCTTTAAAAGCATGTATTTCCCTCTCTTTGTTCTTTAACTTTTGATCGACTCGTGAAGAAATTAAGCGAGTTTCGAGGAAGATCTCTAGTTCATCGTGTTCCCCCCGCGTTTAGACTCGATTGCGAAGCAATTGGAGCGGGATTGATCACGAATTTCTCCTTGATTTCATCGAATTTTCCCCTTGAATTCCGAACGTCCACGAGGAAGAATCCGAGCAAATTCGCTTCAATCCACGAGAATTGGAGCCCCATCCTTGCGGCAATCGGTTTAGTAGTGAGATTCGATCGATTATCAGGAGGTAATTTGAGTTTTTATTAGATTTAGAAGTTTAATTTTGCAAATTAGTTCATAGTGTTCTTCATTTTCCCCAAATTTCGGTCTGAAATTTTGCTGATTTTGAAAATAGGATATCTCTCTGATTATAATTATAAATCACTGGATTTTGGTTTCATTGGATTCCTCTTTTCATCAGCTTTCCGTGGATAGCAATTTCATCAAATTCCGAGTTCATTTGACCCTTCAATTTAACGTTTGACCACGGACTGTTCATCTTTCATCAGAAGTCAAACGTTGACTTTCGGGGTCAATTACTTTTTATTGACAAATCAGAATTTGATAATTTCGGTCTTGTTGGATTCCTTTGGTTCTTAGCTTTCTATTGACATATAAATTGCAAAATTTGGATTTCATTTTGGCATTCAATTTGAAGATTTCCTCTGAGGTGTTCATTTCGGGGATTTTCTGATCATTGATTTTCAATAATTCATAATAAATCCATTTCTGATCCAAAAATTACGAAATATATATCAATAAATTCCATTTTGTCTCTAGTTTCTAAATATCTACTTTTCTTAATCTTCTGACTCTATTTGATTCTCTGATTTTGCAGAACACCTACTGTTGGTCAAAGTCAATGCTTTGACTTTGACTTTTGACTTTTCTCTGTCAAATCCGAGATTTCAATTCTTAAAACTTCTTATTTACCCTATTTATATCATTTCCATATCTTACATCTTATTTTCTTTTCTTTAAAACTCCTTTTAAACCTAAGTTTGACCAAGTCAACTCTGCGATTAAAGTCAACCCTGCTCTCTATGGATCGACCCGATACTTACCCAATACTTGATTATTATATCTTGTCTTTGTGAGTTCAGTTTTATAAATTTTGTTTGACCATCGTCTTTGTGTTTTTACGATGCACAAAAACGACACGTCACTGGCGACTCAACCTGTCGATTGGGTTAAATCGATCCTTAGTCAATTAATCTATATGTTGATATAGTTAATTGATAAGAAGGACCAATAAGTGTTATTGGGTTGATAGAGTCATTAACTGGCAAGATATATTGGTGGCGTACGACCCCTGCACCACCAAGGCATGACACTACGGCGCCGGAGGAGCCGACACCCGCGCGCATCTAGCCCCCTCGACAGGCGAAGACGAAGGATGCCGAGTTTCACTACACCAAGTGAGGACCTCATCTCGCCACAACACATTTAACAGGGCTTGCGCGCGCGTGGAGTTATCTTTCCAGTTTTTATTTCATTATGAACTTTATTAGCCCGCACGTGTTTAAGCGGGCCTTTGCATCTCTTCCTCTCTCCCTTTTAGGCTTTCGGGTGGGCTCTTCCCTTTTCGGGATCCCATTCGTTAAACCCTTCTCTTTGTGGACCTTTTTCTATTTTTCTATGATTATGTTAGGTGTGGGTTGTGGGCCTCAAGTGGGCCCTTTCCTCTCTCGGCCCACTATGGGCTCTATAAGAGGGGAAGGGACCCCCCCACAAACCTTAGCCGTCATTTGAAGAAAGAAAGGAGTCCTCTCCCTCTCAAGTGGCTGCTCAAGGAAGATCAAGGAAGGAGACCAACCGCCGCCTCCGCCGCCGCCACCGCCACCGCACAACCTCGTGCCGCCGCCATGCTCGCCGCTGAGACCGCCGCCTCCCCTTGCCTTGGTTGCGTATCTCCATCGCGCAGTCTACCACCCGCCGCCGCCGCTGCCGCCGCCTCAGGCCGCCGTCGCCGCCGCCGCCGGAAAGCTGTGCCACCATCCTCATCCCCTCCACGGTCCCATCAGCCTCCCTCCATCACCATCATCCTGCTCCCATCACCACCTTGCCCTCACGGCCCCCCCACCGTCAACTCCCGCAGTCGCCACATCCTCCAAGTCCACCTTCCCGCAGCCCCTCCCACCTGCAAATTTCTCTAAAGAAATTCCGTGATCCCTCTTCCGTCCACCCTACGATCAATCCCCATTCCCGTCCCTCACTTCTACCGCGACGCGACGCCGTCAATCCCTACCCTGAATTTTCCAGCCTGAACGAATCCCACGCAATCCCGTTTCCGCCTGTCCGTGCACAACCCATCTTCCCACGATTTCTCCCCGCCTCTCCTTACCGAAATTTCCGCGCGACCGTACGATGTCCGCGAATTTTCAATCAGGAAACCGATTCCAGACCACGTCCATCTTCCCCTGTTGAACGACTCTGCCAAGACGAAAATTCCCCTCCATCGCGTATCGGAACTCACCGCCATAAAGTTCGCCCTCCTCCATTTCCTGTTCCAATTGATTGGGCACTCCTCTGCGAACGTACCTGCCTATTTCCCCGCAATCGACACCCGTTGCCGCCTCCATTCTCCAACAACCGTAGCGTCCCGTACCCCGCGACGCAACCATTCTCCTCCAGGGTGTGCACACATCCACACCCTGCTCACTTGCGGCACACTCGCGATCTCCAACCGCGACTACAACCTGGCTATCCAGGTCGCGGTCCTAAACGCCGAGCAAGAGGGGGTTGACCTTTCTCTCCCCCCCCTCCAGACTTCTCATCTCCCTCTCGGTCGTCCGTATCTGCCCCTGCTCTTGTTGATCGTGACGCCCTCACCGTTGACCATACACATGGTAGCTACACGGCCACCGGTCAAACTTCACTCATTGCTCACGGACGCCCAGACGCCTGCTCCCTACAAGGTTCGGGAGTGCTCTCCATCCAACCACCATCCGAATCATCCCTAGGATTTCGGCAGCATCCGCCCGTCACCTTCCAGTCAACCGTTCTTGCCGCGTACAAGCGACCATCTACTGTCTCGATCGACCGGGCTCGCGCCCCGCAGGTTAGGCACACATTTCCCCCTCCTTTACTTCAAAGTTTATATCTTCTTCAGTATTTCCTGCACTTGTCTCCACCGCCATCGGAACTTATACTAGGAGGAGTGCTTAGACGACTTGATAGGGTTCATACTGTGGTTCAACCCATCGGGTTGACGGTCGAGCTCCCCTCGACGACTCACGGCCCATCGTCCTCGAGGACGTGGATTGGAAGGACTCCCGGGCGAACTCTACTCGGCGCACCCCTGGGTCTACGGAGGCGACACCCGAGATGACACTCTGCTTGGTTGCATCATTAGTTTACTTCATCATATTAGAGTTCCCCTAGTCCACCCCTAGTATCGCGGTGTTAGACCGGTTTCGCACCCGGTCCTGCATCATATATGGACCTAGAGGGTCACACACATAAGGTCAATGTATGTCGGTGGATATAGACATAATAATAAGGGTTTTTGTGAAAAATTTCACATTCCCAAAGTCTATAAATAGGGGGAGAACGACCATACTAGAGGTGCCCATGCAAGCCTAGTGGAACTTCTCCTCCCTCTTCTCTTCCTCTCGTGGTGACGAGTGTTCAAGAGGAGATCTGATCGTCTGGAGACTGTGTGGATACCGCTAGAGGTCGGACGCTTGAACGGTTGAAGAACTCTTTCAAATGATCCAAGTAAGTATGAATTTTATTTTGTATTAGATGATAGGATCACCTAGAATGGATGATGAGATCATCCATTCTTGGTGCTTCCACGATGTTGAATGTTTTGATTCAACACCTTCCGCTACCATCATTATTTTGGACAAAGATTTGGAGAGCTTTTCGAGCCTCAGATCCCAGCAAATAAGGGTTGAATCCACAGAGAAATGAAATTTTTTTGAGATATCTTTGAAATTCGATGAAATCAAACAATGAATTAAGGTGAGAAATTATGGATTTTATTATAATAAGAAAGATAACTTTAATAGGAATCCACGAAATCAAAAATCATTAATTTTGGATTAGAATTCGTGGAGAAATCAATGATTGAACTCGAGAAAGAAAATCGATCATGATTATTAATAAAAACATAAATTAAATCTAAAATTAATCTAATCTACGATTCAAAATTAAAATCTAATGCTACATGAATATAGATTAGGATGAAAATACGTAATCTAACGCGAAGTCGTGCTCGAAATGATCCAATTAATCGCTAGATTCAAGGCTTTTCATTCCGCGATTTTGAAAATGAAGTTCGGTGTTCAAGATGTGATTTCTTCCAATTCTCTCCACTAATTCTTGATTTCAAACCCTCCTTAGACACAGAAATGAGTCTAGAAGAAGTAGAAATCGAGTGATTCCATGACTGAGTTGTCTAAACAATTCGATTTTCTCAAAACATCCAAGAACCAGTTTTTCCGTCGAAGAAAATTTCAATTTATATAGAATTTGGGCACAACCATTGGATGGGTCATTTCATCTTTGACCAACGGCTCAGAAATACGATGATTCACAAATCGTCGTCTTTAAGTCGCGTCCATTTGATCTACGATGAAATGCCTAGATTTTGCCACGTCGTGCATGAAGAAGAAGCTGGCCTTAATTGATGGATATTATGTGGCCTTATTTTGACCTAAGATCCCATGATTAATTTCCACCGTTCGATCTTCATCTAGCAAGTGCAATGAGTCCACGTGTCCATCGAGGTGCAATTAATGTTGATTGATATATCTCCTCAGATGAGCGGCAAAGATTAAATCCTCTTTAAAATGAATCGCCTTATAATCAGATGCAGCCATGTACCCTCTCGAGTAAGTGAAATCCGACGATCGCGATTAAATCGTGCGATTTTTCGCTCGAGATTGCGCCACATCACTTGTGACTAAAAACAAAGAAACATAGTCCCACACGATAAAAAATATATTATTTAACGCGTATATAAGGTACATGAGTATAATGGGTTAGCGTAAATCTGTAATGGATGCTTTAACCCATTAATCACTCTCCCACACACATGCGCACACACGCACACATACGCGCACACGTGCGAATGCATATACGCCGCCACGTGACGTGTACACGCGTTGCCATGTGACAACGTTCTGCCACGTCAGCTCGCAACATATAAACACTTTTTTAGTCTATTTAAAAAAAAAAAAATAGCTTTAAATAAATTCAGAAAATTTTTAGAAAATTCCTAAAAATTAGAAAATTTATATCTTTCAAAATACAACTAATTAATCCAAATTGTTTTGTTGGATCAGAAATTAAATTACTAACAAAACGATAAAGTGTGGTCGTTGAAACACACTATTGTCGGTAAAAAAAATAAAATTCCAAACTCAAGATGATCTAAAAATTAGAAATCAAGTACATCGATGAGATCAAGTCGAACCACAGAGAGCACAGTTGACTTTTATCGAAAGAATTGACTTGGTCAAACGTAAGTCTAATTAGGGTTTTTAAGAAATAAAAATGATAGATTATCAATAAAAATAGTACTAATATATGAGAAAAGATATTTTAAGAATTTTGAAAAATATTTGGAGAAGAAAAGTCAAAAGTCAAGGTCAAAGCGTTCACTTTGACCAGACTTTGACTTTCTATAAAATCAGAGAGGAAAAGGTGAGAAAATATTACAAAAATTATATTTTCTCAAAAAATAGAGAAAGAGGAGAATTTTGATATAAAGATTGTGATTTTTAAATAAGAATTGGATTTACTATGATTTATTGAAAATCAATAGACAAAAATTACCAAAATGAAGGTTTTAGTCAAAATCCTTAAATTGACTGATCAAATGATATCCAAATCTAGAAAATCACTATTCATAGAAAGCTTACGATTAGAGGATTCCAAAAACACCAAAATTATCAAATTTTACCTTCTATATTTGCAGTAATAGCCCTCAAAAGTCAATGCCCAAATTCGGATTGATTTTGAACAGTAGTTGGTCAAACAACAAATTGAAGGTTCAAACCTTGATGAAAATTTATGAATCAGATATATCCACGAAAAGCTGATTGAAAAAGGAATCCAATGAAATTAGTTTGAGTTGGACATAAGACCAAGGAGAAATCCTTGTTCGGAAATTAGCAAAAATCTATGATAAAATTTGGGCGAAATGTCAAATTTTCTTATTCCTACACTCTAATTACCTATCTTAATCTAGTCTAAACTATCTAAATTGTGAGGATTACAAAGGAATCATACTACTAACCTGACTGATGCGAAGATTGAACCTCAAATTGCTTTCATTGCTGAGATTTCTCCGATTCCTTCTTCGTCGTGATTTCGACATTCAAGGGGCGATTTCCAAATATTTTCTCACAAAGATTCGTGATTAACTTGCCTCAATCCATGCGCTATTGAGTCTAGAATGCAAGAGAATCACAAAGAGGTCAAAATTTTCCTTCAAAAATGCTTGATTTCTTCACGTTTAATCAAAAGTTACATTTCTGTAAGAGAGAACATTGATTTATAGAAGAATGTCTGCTTGATATCCGGACCGTCCATTTCGCTTAAAGAGTTTGAACAACTTAGATGAAGCCACGTAGCGCGCGATAAGTGGACCATGATCCCATGACGCAGGCCCACTTCCTCTTTGATTTTCACCATTCGATCTTCATTGGAGCGTCCACAATTCACCACATGTTACACCATCATTAGCCAAGTGCGGGATTAAGTTGCAGTCGTTAGATCTTACTAATGAGATCGACAATTACGAATATGTCACGTGCTTTGATCGCGATCTGGTGGAGAAGGATCCACCAAATAAACGCATGTCGATTCGTGTGATTTAATCTAACACTCCACGTGCTGCCACGTCACCGTTTGCCCCCCTTTTCACTCTCCTCGGCCCATTAAGCTTAGCCCGCTTGTCCTTAGCTTGTGCGCCATGTAGGTGCCATCGTGCGCCTGTGTCAGCCTAGGTGGCACTGCCACGTGTTCGCGTCGGGCCACATCAGCTCCGCGCGGGCCACACGCTAAATCAACGTCTTTTTACTTCTAAAAATTCTTGAAAAATCAAAATAAAATCCAGAAAAATATATAAACATCAGAAATTCATACCTTTTAATTTAAAAGACCTTTTTGTTTCAAATTTTCTCCATTGGATCACAAATATCCTTTTTTTAATCCCATGCCACCTGAAATATAAATTTAAACAAGAAAATATGATGAATTTAATATAATATTAAGTCAACTGATAACATGGTAAATAGACATGATAATAATTTATTATTGATGCATATTAAGGCATAAATGATTTCATTTCTATGCATGTTATCATATTTATGAGTATTTATCTATCATTCTATGAGAAAGTCATTATAATCTCAAAATACTTTAATTTAGGGTTAACTATGATGAATTAGAGATAAATAAATTTATAACCCATCTTTAATTGAGATTATAAGTTGTTTTTAAAGTTAAATAATGAGAGAAATCATTTCTATAAACATTCATTTAATTTTCTAAGTTAAAATCTTAAAAGAAATGAATGAATTTTTGAAATAGAATTTAAATCTCTCATTATTTATTAATTTTGACTTGTTAGAATGATAGCTAATTAAATTTCGGATCAAATGAAAGAAATTTGGATTAATTTGGAGTTATATTTTAAAAGATATGAATTTTCTAATTTTTAGGGATTTTTCATAATTTTTCTGAATTTTTAATGAATTTCTAAGGATTTTACAGAATGAAAAATCGATTTTTCTAATTAAATATCAATTTTTCAGAATATTTTAAGCACGCAGGTGATGTGGCGAAATCAGAGCCGTTTGATCGATCGCGATCAACGACGGCGATGAGGAGGCGACGTGGCAGCATGTGGGACATCCGATTACGAGTGCAATTGTCGCCCTTGATCTTCACTTAAATTGATGGACACGTGGCTTTAATCGGGGTACACCAGATGCGTTTAATCTCGACCGTTGATCGCGAGAGTTATAACGGTCGAGATTAAATCTCATCGAAACGCATTGGAGACGTGAGATCGCGATGCAACAACAACGGTTTCTAGGCGTTTTATTACTCGCGTCGACGTGGCTTCATCTCGAGCGTCGATCGGCGATCCAACGGACGGGACTTAACGGTAATGGCTCGCAATGGACCGTTTCATCAAAGCTGTTGATCAATTTGATCGGACGGTTACGCCCAAAATCCCTATAAGTTGAGATGTTCTTTCGATTTATAAAGTATTTGAGAGCAATTCAATCCCATTGAACTGTTTAGACACCAAATCTCTTGATCGCAATCACTTCTAGACTCAATTTCGCGTCCACGGAATGCTTAAGATCAAGATTTGGGCGAAAGATGAGGAAGAAATCGACGCTTGAATTCCACGAATCGCGATTTTCAGATTTTGATGAAAAGCTTTGGTTTCGGCGATTAATTGGGTTAATTGATAACATGCATATTTAACTGAAATTCTTACCTTATTTAACTAATATTCATGATTATTTTATGTAATTATGATGCATGTTATCCTAGTTTTATGAATTTTCTCCATTGGCATGCTATTCTACTAAAGTTGATATTTATGCATTAATAAGGGCTAATTATGTGCTTTATGAATGTTTAATCTTTTACAAGGTTAAATTACTAGAAATTAATCACTTTCCTTGAATTACTTTGACTTTAGTGTATGTTTTGAAGAATAAATTTCAAGAAGAAAATTCTAGGATGATATAAAGAAAACTTCTTAAGAGATTATCTAAGTTCATTATAAATTCATCTTATACTCTTCTGTGAAATTATATTTCAGATGTCATGATATTAAAAAGAAGTAATTTGTGATCCAATGGAGAAATTTTAAATTAAAAATGAGTTATATTTTAAAAGTTATTGATTTCTAAATATTTTGGATTTTTTCCGGATTTTTTATTTGATTTTTCCTTATTTAAAAAGGCAAAAAAGGGGGTTTTATTTTCCAGAGAACCTGTGCAGTTGACGTGGCATGCGGAGCTGACGTGGAGCGCGGGACCCGCGTGAAGAAACAAAACTGCGAGGTCATCGATTTCACATGGTCTCGTGTGAAAAATAATTCCAAACCTACCAATTTGATAAAAATAATTCGAATTGAGGGGCATAATGGTAAATAAGGGTCAAATCCATAGGGAAATAAGGTATTTTCAAGAGATCTTTTAGAAATGGGTCAAATTGGACGATGAATTGAGGTGAGAAATTAGGGAAAATACTAGATTTAGAAAAATAACTCAAACATGTATCCACTAAATCAAAAATTACTCGATTTGGATTAGTAATCGTGGAGAAATCAAAGAGCGAAGTGGGATGAAATTTCCGAAAATTGGAAGAACATAAACCGAAATTGAAAATGAAACTAAACTAAATTACGATCCTAAATTACAAATTGATGATACATGACGATAGATTAGAGGGAAAACACGATTTCTAACCCGAGATAGCGATTGAATCGATCCAATTATTCACCGGATCGAATGCTATTCATTCCGAGATTTCGAACAAGAGCATCGGTGTTCAAGAGACGAATTCTTCGTAATCAATCAACGAAATCTCACTTTTAATCACTCCGTGGACGCGGAATCGAGTCTAGAAGAAATTAGAAGTGAGAGATTCAAGGATGGAGGGGTGTAGATAGATCAGTTTGATGAATACATCCAAGAATGTCTTACAAAATCGAAGAACGCCTCAATTTATAGGCGAATTGGGGGTAACTGTTCGATGGATGCGTTAAATCTTCATCAACGGTCTGGATTAAACGCCTTGATTCGAACCGTTATGAATAAATCACAACCTCTTGACGAGACTAAATTGTATGGTCGTTGATCACACGCAATTTAGTGTAAAAACAAAGTCCTAATCTTACCAATTTATTATTAATCAATTTAATTAATTAGTATAATGGTAATTAAGGGTCAAATCCATAGAGAATTAGGGAAATTTGAGATATATCTTTGAAATTCAGTCAAATCGAATGACGAATTGAGATTAGAAATTGGGCGTTTTAGTATATTAAGAAAAATAACTCAATTACGAATCCACGGAATAAAAAATCAGGTGATTTGGATTAGAATTCGATGAGTAATCAAAGTTTGAAGTTAGGAGAAAATTCGTATCGCGATTTTAATTTAAAACAGAAATTAAAACGAAATTAAACTTAATCTACTATTCAAAATATAAAATTAACACTAAATGATGAAAGATTAAGATGAACACACGCAATCTAACCCTAATTAGCCTTCGAAATGATCCAATTAATCGCCGGATGCATGGGTTTTCATTCCGAGTTTCCGAAGACGAAAATTGAAGTTCAAGATGTGAATTCTTCTTCTTCTTTCAATCAAAGTTTGATTTCAAGAGTTCACTGGGTGCGGAAATGTACCAAGAATTACAGGGAAACAAACGGCTCGCGAAATGGTGGAGTAAACAAGGAGAATTTGGCAAAAATCCACGGGCACGTTCTTCCGCCGCGAAGAACTGAATTTAAAGAGGAATTTTTGGGCTCAGCCGTCCGATCTGATGGACTCATAGCGATCAACGATCGCGATGAGACGTCGTTTCACGAATCGTCGCGATCAATTTCTGGGCGTTCGATCGCGAATCAAGGGTCGAGATGCACCCTCATCACATGAAGAAGAAGATGTGTCGATTTGATCGTCCGTCGGATCTTGATCGGGTGATCGTGATTAAATCGGAGATCCGTTGGATGATTGAATGTGGACCGTTATAACTCCGCGATCGACGGTCACGATCAACTCACTTAAGTGAGTTATTGACCACGTGCTCTGATCGGTGATCAGTGGGCCGCGCGTCCACCGCATCTACGCCACGTATTCTACGCGATCGTCATCCGACGCACGAAATGCTGCCACGCGTTTTGCGATCAAATAACAGAGAGGAGAATAATCCCACACGGAGGAAATTTAGGGGAGGCATTGGGTATATAAACTATAAGATATATAGCGGTTAGCTTAAATTCCTCTATGGAATGCTTATACTTACTAGGAACCATATATAATATAAATATGATATATACACGTCACCTCAGTGCCACGCAGGCACATACGCGCGGGTCCGCGTGGCGCTGCCACGTGGCCCTGAGCGCCACATTGCATCCACGTGTACTCGCGCGAGAAATACCCCATTAGTTGCATTTATTTTAATTATCTAAAACATTTTAAAATCGAAATAAAACTTAAATAAAATCAGAAAAATTCCAGAAAATTTTATAAAATTGTAAAAATCATAACTTTCAAAATACAACTCCAAATTAGTTCAAATTTGTTTTGTTGGATCCGAAATTGAATAATCTATCATTATAAAAAGTCAAATTATTAAAATAATAAGAGAATGAATTTTAATTAATTTAATACATTTATGTATCTTATAAAATAACTTTATAAAAATACATAAATGTTAATAAATATCTTTCCTCTTATATTTTCATCATAGAACATGATTATGATCTCAATTATAATTTACGATTAAAAGATTATAATGTTTTAATTATGTATAATAATCCATAATTAGTGTATTTTTAGATCATAACATGAATTAATACAAAATGATAGAAATATGCTTAAAATATGATAACATGCATATAATTAGAATGATTAATGCCTTTAATTGCATTAATAATCATGTAAATTAATGTAAAAATAGCATGTTATCACCTTTGGATCGCGGATGGACGCTTCGGATGAAGCTTGATGTGTATGCGTTATAAAATGCGTGAAAACGCATCCGTTGGATCGCGATCTGACGCTTTGGATGTGTTTGATCGCGTGAAATCTGGGCCGTTATAATTATTTAATTTAAGCCACGTTTGCTGATGGTGATCCAGTGGACCTCGTGTCCACTGCGTCAACACGCGATGATCCACGCTCTTTTAATCCGGCGCATCTTATTAAGCCACGTGTCCTGCAAGGTTTAAAAAACGAGTGAACATAGTCCCACTCGGATAAAATTAAAGAGAGATTTCGGTTTAAAAGATGCGGCGGACGTTAGGGTTAGCTTAAATCCGAACTATCAGATGCTTATATGTACTATATCCCTATATAATACGAGTAAATATAAATATTGTCCACGTGTCACCTCAGCGCCACGCAGGCGCCCGTGTGGGTCCGCGTGGCTCTGCCACGTGGCCTTGTGATGGAGAATTATTTTGAAACATGAACACAAGGGTTCTAAGTGAACCTATCCTCCTCCTCCTCCTTAACCACCAACTTAAGAAATTATCCATTAGTTAAATGGATGAAGAAGACCTCTCTAAATAATTGAAAGAGAGTGTAGATCTTAAGGGAATTATCTTCCCTCCTTCCCCTATTTTATACTGATCTAAAGATTGACTTGGTCAAAGCATTTAGCCCTTATATTTAGAAACCTAGAATTCTTTGAATGGACCAAGTCAACTACCTTCTACCTTGATATAGGTTCCTTACTTTCCAAACCTTCTCCACCATATCATAGGTACCTTATATCATTTTAATTAATGATCTCAAAAGAAAATCAGTAGGAAACCTCTTTGAATTACATCCCTTTATTTCTTTGAAACCACCCTTAGTTAGAAATTTAGGAGACATCTAATAGAAGATACTATCTTTTATTCCATTCAAGACAAAATCCTGGCATGAATAAATCTTTGCATCGATGAAGCCCAATTAGGCTGAAGAGTTGAAGAAGTTGGTAATAAGTTTGAAGCAATCAACCATTAAAGAATATCCTTCTCTCCACTACTTCCTATTCAAGTAAGAATATTATGGTCAAAGATGAAGATGAAAAGTTGCCCTCAGCCATCATGAGAGCAATGAAGGATTCTCAAAGCTCTTATAAAACATATAAATTCAAATTATGAAGGACCTCAAAGAAGCTCAAACACTGAGTACTTCTTCTCCTGAGATCACATCTCTACAGCTTATGACGAAGATCTGAGAAGCCCTATTAACTACCAAACCTCTAAAATCATCCCCGAGCAGACTACTACAAAGGAAGATTCACCAAAGGACAACCTTTTTAATTATTCCCAATCATCCAAGAACATTGCAGGAACATTGAAACACCTGAGACCTTCTACAAAGCCGAAGACAATGAATCCGCGGTGAATACACCATATATAGAAGAAAATCTATCCTTACCTTCTCTACCGAAGGACTGCAAAAGGAAGTCAACGCCCAAGATTTATTATCGCCGGTTTGAAACAATATAAAGAGGAACTAACCCGTTCGTATCTGTACATCGGGACAGCGCACGAGGCTTGACGAAGAATCCTGCCCCTCCAGCACACAGTTACGACGCCGAACCCACCAAATTGAAGAGCAGAGATGATAAAAAAGGGAAGATATCCTAATATTCCCTCATCGAGAAGAACCCCGCTCCGCTGAAATTCGCAGGCACTCGCAGGCTCTCGCAGGCATCAACCGGGGACTTCAAAAGATAAGAGACGACGCACCGACGATGAAAGAACTTCAGGAAAACCGTTGACTCGACCCGACCTCGCGTACGCATCGTAACGAGCTTCAAAATCGTCATCTTCATCATCAACGATCTTTACACCACATCGTCAGCTCTCTACGACCACCGGAAATTATCTTTACGGATGTTGGACGCCTGCGCGATAAGAGATTAAAAGAGCATTTCAAAACCAATCCGGTCCACAAACATCGCCCTACAATGTCACGACAATAGTAAGCCTCCCGGAATATATCGTGAATATTCACGATGCGTCGGTTCAACGTAACGTCTTCTCCTCACCCTATAAAAGAGAAATTTGGTTACCGGTTCGTTTTTTACCTTGTGTTCATCGTCCTCCTTGTGCCTCTCCCACCTGCCTTCTTCTCCGATTCTATCTCCCTTTCTTTTCTTCCCCATTTCTGTCGTCTTTCAACACTTCACATCTGAAGCTTAACGAGGAAATTCCGGGTTGTTTGGTGATTTCGGAAGCATCTTCTTCGTCGTCACCGATCAGGTAACATCCTCGATCATTTACGTGAATAATATTTCGTATCCTGAAATCCGTAAGTCCAACTTTCTCGTCTCTATTCGCCTCCACCTTCTTTCTCTCTACCCATCATCCGATATCTTATAATACATAATATAATATCCTCACAACAGTCACCTCCACTCCTCCTCGCGTCCCTTCTTGTCACTTCTCCTATTACCACCATACCGTTCTCTCATCTCAATCTCTCTCTTCACTCTCTCACTTTTCTTTCTTCCCTCTTAAATCGATTCTCTACCTTCTGTTCATCTATTCCGCTATCCTTATTCCGCATACATTCCCGTATCTTCCACACATTCTATAATCTCATTATGCTCTTCATTAAAGTATCCCAACTCATCTTCCTTCTCTATTCTTTTATATTCCTCTTCTCCACTTAAGTTATTTAACAGTTTACCTATTATCCTTCTAATCGCAACTCTTAATCCTTATTCCATTCTCTTTATTATCATCTTCTTCTCTCCTCTCACTTACGGATTATTCTCTATCATCACCATTATCCATTAAATATTATAAAATATTTACTCATCAAACCTCTTCTCTTCATATTAATATCATCCTCTTACTATTATTATCTTCTCTCTTATTAATTACCGAATTCTTCTCTATCAAACCTTCACTGATTTATAATCCACATTCATAGTGATATCATTTCATAGGTCCTCCCTCATATGTAGGATTTAGATACATCTTCTAAAATATCCTACATCACCTTGTGTGCCACGTCGCATCCATGCGGGTCCCGTGCGAAATTAAACCCCCTTTTTATTATTTTTTAAATTGTTTTTAATAGATTTAAATCGAAAATAAATTCAGAAAAATCTGGAAAAATCCCTAAAAATTAGAAAATTCACAACTTTCAAAATACAACTCCAAATTAATCCAGATTTTTTCATTGGATCTGAAATTCAATTATCTATCATTACAAAAAGTCAAATTATTTAAATAACAAGCGAATAAATTATTATTCCAAAAATATATTCATTTGTTTAAGATTTAAACTTTAGAAAAATGAATGTTTATAAAAAAATAATTTCTCTCATTTTTTTAACTTTAAAAACAATTATAATCTCAAGTAAAAATAGGTTATGAAATCATTTATCTTTAATTCATCATAATTAACCCTAAATTAAAGCATTTTGAGATTATAACATAAATTTGCATGTAATGATAGAAATGCACTCAAAGTATGATAACATGCATATAAATGGAATGTTTTATGCCTTATTTTGCATTAATAATCATGTATTATCATGTTAAGATTGCATGTTATCACCGCGCGGATGCGACATGGCACGCAAGGCCACGTGGCAGAGCCGAGCGAGCCCACGCGGTGCCTAGGTGGCGGGAAGGAGGCGCGGACACATGGCAAGGGCCACGCGAGTCCATGCGGATGCCCAGGTGGCACCACAAGGCAGTGTGAGGGCTGGCAAGTGAAGGGCCCACGGGTTAGTGGGCCCTGGTGAGTATATTGGGGCGGTAACACAAGGGCGTTATTCCGTCCCACATTTTATACGTGCATGTTCTTTCATTTTCTGTCGTGTGGGACTATGTTCCCTCTTGATTTCTCTTTTGCAAGAAACGTGGCAGCGTTGTGGACGTTAGATGCGATCACGCTAATTAAAGGGGTGTTGATCGTGTGCACCCGAGTCCACGCGATCACAAGAAAAGCACGTGCGCTAAAGGAGATTTAAATGAACGCAATCGACGTCTCATCTTGCGACACGTGGCTTCGCGAGGAGGCTTCGATCTTCATTAGACAAGCGAAATCAACGGAGATCGTGATCCCGAGTCGTGGGCCACGATTCCACCGATTTCGGGAAATCGGACGGTGAAAATCACATCGCAGAATGGACGGCCCGCATTCTTCGCAAGAATTATTCTTTAAAAAACTGACGTATTCCCTCTTTGTATCTTAACTTTTGATCAAATCGTGAAGAAATTAAGCGATTTTGAAGGAAGATCTTAAGTTCTTCGTGATTCTCTACTTCCTAGAGTCAGATTCCGCAGCCATTGAAGCATGATAATCACAAATTGATTGCAAGAAATGATCGTAATCTCCCCTTGAATGCCGAATGAACGTCGAAGATGAAATCGAGGAATACTCTTCAATCCGCGGGAATTGAAGCCAAATCATCACGTCAATCAGGTTAGTAGTGTGATTCGTTCATAATTATTGAAATTCATGTAGTTTAGATTAGAGTTAGTAGGTAATTAGAGTGTAGAAGGAGTTAAATTCATATTTTAGCCCAATTTTAGTGATGGATTTTTGTCGATTTTCAAACAAGGATATCTCTCTTATCTTAAATCTAAATCACTTGATTTTTGTTTCATCGGATTTCTTGTTTCATAAGCTTTTCATAGATAGAAAATTCAGGAAAATCCATGATTATTTGACCCCCTCAATTTAACGTTTGACCGACCACTGTTCATTTTAAATCCGAATTTAGGCGTTGACTTGCGGGATCAATTACTCTTAAAATATAAATTGGAATTTGACAATTTTGTCTCTTTGGAATCCTCTGGTTGTTAGCTTTCTATTGATATATAAATTTCAAGATTTGGTTATCATTTGGTTAGTCAATTTGAAGATTTACACCGAAGTGTTCATTTCGGGATTTTTCTGATCTTTGATTTTCAATAATTCATAGTAAATCCAATTCTTATCGAAAAATCATGAATTGTATATCAATAAATTCCATTTTCTCTGTAGTTTTTAAATATATGATTTTCGTAATATTTTAAGCTCTTTTTATTATCTGATTTTCAGAAAGTCAACTGTTGGTCAAAGTTAACGCTTTGACCTTGACTTTTGACATTTCTTCTAAAAATCGGTTATCTAAATTCTTAAAATATCTTATCTCATATATTTAGATCATTTAAATTGATTATATATCATTATCACTTCTTTAAAACCGTAATTAAACCTAGGTTTGACCAAGTCAACTCTTCAATAAAAGTCAACCGTGTTCTCTGTTAATCGACCCGATACTTACACTTTACTAGATTTTATATCTTTGTCATCGTGAGTTCTGAATTAGAAATTTTGTTTGACCGACGTTTGTGCATTTTAACGACAGCATAAAACGCTTCGTCATTAATCCAATTGCAATTGTGGGTTAGTGGAAGCGGTTTTGCCTAATCTATCATCTATTAGTATTTAATTTCCACTTAGATTAGTAATTTATTTTTAATTTCAATCTTAATTTCGTCAATTTCACGATTTTTCATTTCGGAAATCACCCCTCACTTCGATCTTCAATTACTCTGGGAAATCAAAGTCAAATTCGATGATTTTTATTTTTGTGGAATCTTCTTGAAGTTCTCTTTCATAATCTACCATTTTCCCAAATTTCTATCATCGATTTATCTTCCGATTTGATCAAATTCGAAGAGATCATCAGAAATTTCCCTAATTCCCTGTGCATTCGACCTATATTTACCATTATACCCCTCAATTCAAGAAATTTTCATCAAATTGGTAAGTTTGGAATTATTTTTGACATGAGACCGTGTGCAATTGACGACCTCGCGGTCTCAATTTGTCATCAACCCCTTAAAGTTGACTTATGATTCATCCCATCATTCTCTTCTTCTAATCTCTTCTTTTAATCATCAACTAAAATCAAAATAAAATCAAGGAAAATGGTTAATTTTAAGTTGTTTGACCTTGAAAAAGGTCAAACATCAATAAAGCACATAATTAACCTAAAATAATGCAAAAATGTGGACTTGAGTAAAATGGCATGCCAATGGAGAAAATTTCATAAAACTATGATAACATGTATCATAATTACAAAAAATAAACAGTAATATCAGTTAGATATGATAATATTTCAAGTTATATATGCATGTTATCAATTACCTATCATTATAAAAATTCAAAATATTTAAATAACTAGAGAATTAATTTTAATTTCAAAAATACACTCATTCCTCTTAGAAAAATAAATTTAGAAAATACTGTCTCTTATCATTTAATCATGAAAATATAATTATGATCTCAAATATAAATAGGATTAGCACTACATTATTTTACTATGCATAATTATTTCTAAAATGATATATTTTTAGATCATAACCTAAAATTACATAAACTAATAGATATCCACTCTAAATATGATAACATGCATACAAATGATATATTTAATGCCTTAAATTGCATTAATAATCATGTAAATTGACGAGACGAAACTGCGAGGTCGTCGATTTCACACAGTCTCGTGTCAAAAATAATTCCAAACTTACCAATTTGATGAAAATAATTCGAATTGAGGGGTATAATGGTAAATAAGGGTCGAATCCACAGGGAAATAAGGAAATTCTTGATGTTTTCTTCGAAATCGATCAAATCAGACGATAAATCAATGGTAGAAATTGGGGAAAATGGTATATTATGAAAGATAACTTCAAATCAATTCAACGGAATCAATAATCATCGAAATTGATCTTGATTTCGTGGAGAAATTGAAGATCGAAGTAGGAGGAAATTTCTAGACGAAGAAATCACGAAATAGATTAAAATTAAACCAAATTAAACTTGAAATCCTAATCTAAATTGAAATTAAACATGATAGGATGGTAGATTATGAAAAAACGCTTCCACTAATCCCAAATAGCGATCAAATTGACGCGATTAAACCTCTTAATCGCCAAAAACGGGAAGAACGCGATGTGGAGATTCAAGTGTCGATTTCTCTTAATATACTCAACCAAATCTCAAGTTCTTGACCTCCGTGGATGCGGAATTTAGTAGAGAAGAAGCTAGAATCGATAGATTCGAGAAGGGAGGTGTCTAAACCTATCAATTGGATTGATTTCTAACTCAAACGCTTAAAAATCGGAAGAACATGCCTTATTTATAGGCTATTTGGGCGTAACCGTCCGATCGAAATGATCGACGGTTACGATGGAACGGTCCACCATGGACCATTTCAAAAATATCATGGCCGTTGGATCTCGATGGACGGTCTGGATGCGGCCGTTGAGATGCGTTATAAAACGAATTTGATCGCCTCTGTTGGATCGCGATCCAACGCTTTGGATGCATCCCACGCGATGCAATCACAGCCATTATAACTCCTGATTTAACGGCACGTGCGTTTGATCTGATCAGGTGGACCATGAGCCCATCCAATCGACACGCTTCGATCGTCTTTAAATTGATCCGACGCTTCCCCTTCAGCCACGTGTCCTGCACGTTTTAAAACTTCATGGAACTTAGTCCCACATGGGTAAAATAAATGAAATGAATCGGGTTTATATTATGCGACGGATAAGAGGGTTAATAATTCTCTGCCGATAATCAGAAGACTATATGTACTATAACCAATATATATGTAAATATAAATAATGTTTCACATCACCGCCTAGGCGCCGCGTGGGCCCGCGTGGCGCTGCCACGTGGCCCTGAGTGCCACGTGACATCCACGTGGGTCCCACGCAAAATAAAAACCCCTTTTTGCATTATTTTTAATTTATTTTTCATATTAAAATCGCAAATTTAATTCAAAAAAATCCGGAAAAATCCCTAAAAATTAGAAAATTCATAACTTTTAAAATATAACTCCAAATTAATCCAAATTTCTTTCATTTGATCCAAAATTTAATTATCTATCATTCTAAAGATTCAAAATTAATAAATAATGAGATTTTTAATTTTCATTTTAAAAATACATTTATTTTTTAAGGATTTTAACTTAAGAAAATATAAATAAATGTTTATAAAACATTTTCTCTCATTATTTTAACTTTAAAAACCTCTATAATCTCAAGTAAAGATGGGTTATTAATTATTTATCTTTTAAATCATCATATTTAACCCTAATTTAAAGCATTTTTTAGATTATAATTACTTTTTCATGAAATGATAGAAAAATACACATAAGTATGATAACATGCATGAAATTGAAACTATTTATACCTTAATATGCATCAAAAATCATGTTTTATAATGTTCATTTAGCATGTTATCATAAATTCATGTATAAATTTCATGTTATCAAGACGTAGAAGCCCAAGTGCTTTCCCAGCCATATTAGTACCCAAAAATTGTGGTAGTTGGTGCATGCATATAGATTGTAGTGTCATAAACAAAATTTCCATTAAATATAGGTTTTCTACACATAGGTTGGATGATCTTATTGATATGTTATCTAGTGCCTCAATATTTTCCAATATAGACTTAAGGAGTGGTTACCACCAAGTTAGGATTCGAGAAGGAGATGAATGGAAAACAACATTTAAGACTAAAGATGGACTGTATGAGTGGCTACTCATGTCGTTTGGACTCTCAAATGCACCTAGTACTATCATAAGGCTGATGACCCATAAGGATTTGAGGTGAGAAATTGGGGATTTTGATATTTTTAGAAAGATAACTCAAAAAAAAAATCAAGAGAATAAAAAATCATAGAATTTGGATCAAGATTTGCAGAGAAATCGACAAGCGAATTAGATAGAAATTTCTGAACACGAAGAGAGAGAAAAGCTGAAATTAAAATACAAATTCGACTAATCTACAATTCGAAATTGAAAGCTAATGTTATATGAAGAGAGATTAGGAGGAAAACACGAATTCTAACCTGAGATAGAGCTTGAATTGATCTAATTGCTCTCCGGATCCAAGGTTTTTCATTCCGCGAATTCGAAGATGATCGTGGGCATTAAAAAAGTGATTTCACCCTATTCTCTCAACAAAATCTCACTTTCAAACACTCCTCAAATACGGAAATTGATCTAAAAGTGAAGAGAAGGCAAGAGATTCAAGGATTGTGGAGTCAAAACAGTTCGATTACTCAAAAACATCCAAGAATGCTTTACATCATCGAAGAACATCTCAATTTATAGAGAGATTTGGGCATAACCGTCGAATCGGCATTTAATCTTTGATCAACAGCTCTAATGAAACACATATATGCGAATTGTTACCCTTAAATCGCATATGTTGGATCGAAGATGAACCGTTAAGATTTCGTCACGTCCCACATGAAGAAGAAACACATGAAATACCCATTGTCTGATCTTGATCTAACGCTCTAAATGCATTTGAACGGTTTTCATCTCAACAGTTATAACTCAGATGAACGTTTGATATTAAACCGTTTTAAAATGATTCGTCGACGTATCAGAGTGCACCATGTACCCCCCTCACTTAAGTGACAATCGATGATTGCAATTAAAATTGCGCGATCGGATGCTCCACATGACGCCACGTCACCTGCGCATATACAAATAGAAAGATAGTCTCACATGATGAGAAAGCAAGCGATTTGACACGTATATAATGTATGGGTGATTAGTGAGTTAGCGCTATCCTGAAAAGGATGCTTCATCTCACTAATCACAGGTGCGCACATGTGCGCACATACGCGCGCGCACGCGGGCACATACACGCATGCACACGTGCACACACGTGAACACACATGCGCACAAACATATGCGTGCACCACGTGGCGTGTGTATACATTGCCACATGGCAACGCATTTTCCCATCCACCACATCGGCTACCATGTCAGCACGGGATAATAATTTTTATTTATTTAATTTTAATTCAAATAAATCAAATTAAATTCATAAAAAATATAAAAATTCTAGAAAAATATTTAAAAATTATAAAATTCATAACTTTTAAAATATAGATCCAAATTAATCCAAATTTGTTTTTTTGGATAAAAAATTAATTTATATATCAATCTAAAAAGTCAAATTTAATAAATAACAAGAGAATAAATTTTTATTATAAAAATACACTCATATATTTTAGAATTTAAAACTTAGAAAGATAAATGAGTGTATAAAAATTATTTTATCTTATTATTTAACATTAAAACCTAATTATAATTTCAAATAAAAATGGGGATAATCTAATCTAAAAATGTTTGTCTTAATTTATCTTAATTATCCCTAAATTAGTGCATTTTGAGATTATAACTTAATTTCTATAGAATAATAGATAAATACTAAAAAAATATTATAACATGCAGTAGAATGGAATGTTTTCTGCCTTAATTTGTATTAATAATCATATATTTTCATGTATAATTTTCATGTTATCATTGACTGGACATCTCCTACTAATATTCGTGAAATTAGAAATTTCCTTGGCTTAGCCTCATTCTATAGAAGATTTATTAAGAATTTAGTTCCATAATGACTCCTATAACCAAATATATGAAGAAAGGTGAATTCATGTGGATCAAGGATGCACAAAAGACTTTTAGTGTCATTAAAGAATTAATGAGACAATCCACTGCCCTTAGGTTACCCAATATTTCTAAGGCATCTGAAGTAGCTTGCGATGCCTCCGACATAGGAATAGGAGGAGTCTTGTGCCAAGATGGCCATCCTATTGCTTTACGTAGCGAGAAATTAAATTCAGAAAAATTAAATTATTCCACATATGATAAAGAATTATATGTCTTAGTTCAAACCCTTAGGCATTGGAGGCACTACCTTCTTTGTTAAGAGTTTGTCCTATTTTCAGGTCATGAAGCTTTGAAATTCCTAAACTCCCCAAAAAAACTAAACCCTTGCCATGGAAAATGGATATAATACATTCAATATTTTAGTTTTTTCATTAAACATCAGTCGTGAGTTGAAAAAGAGGTAGCTGATGCCTCAAGTAGAAAAGTTTACCAATTATCACTTATGGATAAGCAAGTAGTGGGTGTTGATAAAATAAAAGAAATGTATGAACTATGTTCTGATTGTTCTAAAATTTATAAGAAATTAATCTTTGGTCCTTCCCCTTTAAATCAAGATTTTGATATCATTGATGGATATCTATTCAAAAATGAAAGGCTTTGTCGTCCCAATACATCTATAAAGACTTTGTAATTTGGGAGGTTCATGAAGATGGGTTAGCTGGACACTTTGGTAGAAATATGATTATCCAAGATCTTGAAGAAAGATTTTATTGTCCCAAAATCAATAAACAAGTGGCTAAATTTTTAGCGCAATCCAAGGTCTACATCATGGGAAAGCAAGTGAAACAAAATACTGGGCTATATACCCCTCTGCCTACTCCTAAGAAACCTTAGGATGATATTAGTATGGATTTTTTATTGGCCTCCCTACAACATTAAAGAAATATGACTCCATATTGGTAATTTTTGATTGATTTTAAAAAATGGCTCATTTTCTACCATGTTTCAAAACTCTAATGCATCTCAATTTGGATATAATTTTTCTCCCAATTGAACGATATGTGTGAGTACATTTGAGATCATAAATGGTTTTAATCCAAGAAAACCCATTGATTCAAATCCATGTTCTATGCATGATAAAACTTCATTTTTGACCTAAAAATTTGCATAATATATAAGGTGTGAGTGTGAGAGAGAGTTACCTGTACCTATTACACTTCTCAAGAAGGATGTATACAAACATAGTGTTGGTCGCAATTTATGTGCGTGATAAATTGTTGTGAGATATTGAATTCGTTTAGAAAATTTATATTTCCTTAATTAGAAGAATGTTTAAGGGTCAATACTTAGGGAGTGCCCATGGGTATTTGAGACATACTTATATCTAGGTACGATAGAGAAGGGTTTTATATGATTATGGATGATGGAGAGTTATTTATTAAATGAGTATCTACTTTAGGTATATTTCTATGTTTGGAAGAATTTTATAATATTTTACTTATTTTAATAGAATATTGATCTCACAAGGCATTTCAAAAACCTTGTAGGCATGAAGCAATTTAAATGAAAAAAAAAAAGAGAAATCGAGAAGAGATAAAGAGAGAAAACAAAGAGGTGGAGAATGGCGAATATATCATATTAGTTTTATGTTATGATTAACATTTTCAAAAAATAAATATAAGGGAGAAAAGAGAGGACAAAAACAAGAAATAAGGAAGAAAGAAGATCAAAAATAAGAAAGATGAGAAGAAGGGTGGAGATTTGGGAAAGATGGAAGATATAAAAATACTAAAATACTTTGGATTGATAAGGGTTCTAAAATTACATTGGATTGATAAAGGATTCACATCATTTTTATAAACCCAAATCTCACACAAACACAGTTTTAGTGCTAGTCCTAGGTTGAGTGATGATATACATAAAAATGTACAAATATTATGACAACATGCATAAAAATGATATCACTCTTGTATTTGATTTGAAGATTAAGCATTTAGTTATAAATTTGAATACCTGTTATTATTACCATAAGGACATTTGAGGATCAAAGAATACTAACATTGACAAGGTAAAGGACTTACTCACAGCAAACATGGGCTATGACCATGGCTTGGGAACTTCAAAGAAGAAAACTAATGCGAAGGGAACTGTGAGCTATCAAAAAAAATTTAGAAGTCATCCCACAAATCTATGGACATTATCTAGAAAACATCTTAGGACTTGAGTTTGTCAACTAAACATGCACAATGCACATATTGTATCTATGAACAACACAATAATTTAGTAGTTTTCTAGTAATTGTTTGGACTCCTAGGTGGCTAGACATATGGGACATTAGGTCCGCAGACCAAGGTGACCTTTTTCTTTCGTACAGAGAGTCATGAAGTAAGAAAATCATCAAGGAATATGAAAAATGAATAAAAAACATGAAGACTTGATTTATCTAATTTAGTTAAATCATCTCCTTATCAAGGATAAAAACTATTTCATCTAAATATTTTTAGTTTTTCTTCTTGTTTCCACTGAAACCATGTTTGTTGCCTAAACTAGGGTTTGATTTTAGCTCCATTTTGGGTTTTTTTCATAAATAAACGTATGATTAACAAGATTCTCTAGTCTAGTAAGAGTTTATTTTCAAGTTTGATTAGAAAGACTCTCAAGGAAGTTAAGGGTAATTTTATGGTGTCATGTGAAATTTATTTGAGGTCCATTCAACAATTATTTCGTATTCTAATTAGATGTGATTTTCAATTATAATTAGAGGTGAATTGGAGGTTTGTTTAAAGATTCATTTTCAATTTTAACTAGATGAGATTTTTTGTGGATATTATATGGCTTGCAAGAAAAATCATACTTCCATCTCTCGTTTATATTTTTTGTCATTCTTGTATGATATTTACAATGAAGTCCATTAACATATTTAATGACTTAGTGAATTATGCCGAGATCATAATACCCAGATCATTAGTATACACAGATCATTAGTACGACTGATCTTGTGGTCATTAGTGAGGAGTTAGTAGTTAGTAAGTATTGGGGGAGTAAAAATGTGAGATAATGACTCCAAGATAGGGATTAGGGTTCAGGGACTACAATTCAACTTTTGGTCTACAATCCAATCAGTCCAACCCTTACAGGTGCAGAAAATATAGACAAACTCAAGAAGAAAACTACAAATTCATTTTTAATTGTAATGAAAATTTTAAAAATAATTAACAAAATGAGAAGTATAAGAAATTTTGACATGAATAAATCACATATATTTGAGTTAGGGATTTTCCTTATTGTTGGATCTTGAATCTAATTGATGAAGAGCCTTGATGCTTTGTTGCGGCCATCATCATCATTAGTTAAATCATGGAGTTTTCACCCTCCTTCCTCTTTCTCACTCTTTCCTAGACTAATCTCTTGCCTTTCTTTTAACTCATCTCAATTCTCCCAACTTCCCCCCTCTTTCCCCATTTACCTTCTCTCTCTCTCTCTTCCTTACTCTCTCCTCCCCCACAAATCACTCTCTCCTTTTCTTATTTTCTCTCAAGTTATCTTTATCTCTTCTCTCTTCCTCTCTTTCTAATCATTTACTCTCCCAGATTCTCACTCCCACGCATGTAAAACTCATTTCTTTCCCTCGCTTTTCCTCTTCTTTCCCTCTACAAATTTTCCCAATTCATCTACTTCCAAGTTGAACTTTGTAACCATTTGCATATCTCATTCTTGTCTGTACTATGTTCTCTTCTCCAAATCATTCTTTATCCCTCATCTATCACTTCTTTGACCTTATTCTCCAATTTTTACTTGCTAGCAGGGTGGGTGCCTCTTTTCTCTAATTTTTACCTTATTATCTAGAAAAAAAAGAAATTATGCATGTCAAGAAACTTTCTTGTAATTTAAACATATTTAGATTGATCCACACAAGGTTGATAGGCTGATGGTCAAAATCAATCTTACCTCAAATAGCATTCTTGCTTGACTTCATGTTTGGTTTAATTGGCGACATGAGCACTAGACATCCCTCTAACCCTTGCTCGATGCTCAAGCTCTAGCCCAAATTTAGAGGAGAATGTGCCCTACAGGGACTGGCATCAAGAGTTTGGATACCCTTTCAAGTATTAAAATAATCCAGTGCATGAGAAAAATGAGGACTTTGAGAAAATTACCAAAAAAAGAAATATTTAGTTGATGTTAAAGAGAAAGAAAACTAACTCTGCCCCCCAGAGATGTTTCATCGCCCTGTTTTTCAACAAAATTGAGATCCCATAGTGAAGATAGTGATAGATAACAGGAAGCCAGAGGTGATAGACACAAAAAAATCTGTGCAGATGTTCAACAATTTCTTTGGTTATAACAGGTATATCAAATTAGTCTTTTTCAATAGAAATTTTTTTCAATTTCTTGTTTTCAAGAAAAACAATTCAAGACAACTTCTAGTCCCCTCAAGCGTTATTTTTTTTGGGTACTCTGACACCTAGAAATGATGCAATTTTTTCCATTCCACATGTAAAAAGATTAAGGATGATAAGTCTAGTTATTGGGAAAAGGTTTTCAAAACCATAAACTCACATTGAGGAGAAAAGGCCAATTTGACCATTTTGGGATCCCAAATGATTCAGATCAGCGACATGATATTTTTGCTTCCTCTGTGCCAATTTCACCATCTTTTTAAAGGCAGAAAAATATGTCACATGTCTATAATTGTATCAATGTTTGTATTAGTCCAAGGGTTCTAACAACATATGAAGTCAATCAAATTGGTTTGTTAAAAGATTGATAATTCAAAATTTCCATGACTTTTCGGCAGTATAATCATACCAAACACATGAAGACGTAATCATACCAAAAACATGAGCATCGATTTCCAATTCACCAAACTGAAATTCTAAGGCAAATATCCGCTCATTAAGTTAGCAAATTGTGCTGATTTGGCTGCCCAAGAACGCACAGGGAGTTTTCACTAAAAATTTTGATGGCCGAACATCTATAGATTGTAACAAAATCAACTTGTTAGATGTATTTGTTATACAAAGAAGGCAAGATGATTTTCTGTCGAAGTCTCTGTTTCTATCCCTGAACCTTGACTTTTTATTTTATTTAAAATGAGGGAGGAGGGCACCCGAAGCGAGCCCCCCAGTATCATTAGAGCAATGACGAATGATACATATCATAGACTACAGGGGTACAATAGTCGAGGGGCCTAGACCGCCTCGGTGCCAATAAGACACAAACCCCCTCGCGTCGTGCTAAATAGCATTGATGGAAGGGGTGCGACCCCTGAAGATGACCTCATTCCTATGGATACGAGAGGGACCAAAGTGGATAGTCTGAACCTCATTCTTGAACCTTGATACCATTTTAAATGCTCCCGTCACTTGGTGGAGATCCTATTCTATCTTCATCTTTGTTTTGTCTTGCATTGAATAGTGTACGAACAAAGATGAAAGCTTTTGGATTCCAAAGGAAAGCATGCTTACATTCATACGGCAAAATAGTTTTTGGAATGAAGACAAGGCGTGGGGAATCATCTAACAAACAAGAAAAGCACTTACAAATAAATTTCTATTACCAAGAAATATTAATTACACATCTATTCTTCTGTACAAGATGACCTGTCAAAGAAGAATAAAAAAGGAAAATAGAAGTGAAATATATCTATATATATATATTTATATAACTAGACAAGAGAGATTCTGCACCACGTAAGAACATTCCATCCTTTAACAACTTGAAAGGGAAGTAAAAGCTTAAGCAGCCGCCAACCCTGGTTGTTGCAGCTGCATTTAGATGCTCAATATCTCTCATCAAAGACCATCATCTGCAGCCATATCAAATTATCAGTTCATCCAGTCAACACATAACTCATACACAATGAAAAAGAAAATGCACTTATAATGCATAATGATGAGACTGAAAAACCCAAAAAAAAAATGCACATCTTAAAAAAATGACAATTATCTTCATCACCTTCCCACAGATTGGACAGGCATCACTCCTCTCCTTCCACTCGTATATGCAGCCAAGATGGAAATGGTGACAGCACAGCAAAATGATCTTAGGATCTTCTGAACTGTACTCTGCAGGAAAAAAAAGCCAAAATCGAGAGAGAGAGAGCAGTAAACACCCCCATATACTTTAGCAACCATCATACGATTGATATACAGAAATTCACCAAGAAAACAGTGATGGGCAATTACTTTTCCTTGACAAGCTATTTACAAGTATGATGTTTCCAAACAATAGAAGTTTGCTCTAATGAACTGTATGAGAGTCTAATTAAGAAACACTTTTTGGTTGATAACTAGAGGACCCACCTAGATGACACTCTTTCTGGTTGATAACAGACGAGAAAAATAATTTTCAGGGAACAAAAAAAAATGGAACAACTTTCAGGGAACAAAAAACAAATGGAACAACTTTCACTTTGAGCCAGAAAGAGAAGGAGAGATATGAAAAAAAACAAAGAAGACTGCAGGACAAAGATGACATTAGGGACAGATATTTTGGGCCTTCTAATAGCTGAAACAGCCTTAGTAAGGGAATTCCACACTGAGCCAGGATGAGAATGAGCGAGAGAAAGAGATGTAAGAAAAGAGAGCAAAAACCAAGAACAGGTTGACATGAGGGATAAGAGGCACAATAGAGACACTTATATCTTAACCTCAATGACAAAGAAAATCCACACTGAACCACACGGAGAGAAAGAGAGATATATGTAAGAAAAGAGATAGAAAACTGAAAAAGGATGACAAGACTGAATAACGTCGGAGCACCTAGTCTCTCTCTTCACAGAGAGAGAGAGAGGGAGAGAGAGGGAGAGAGAGGGAGAGAGAGAGGGAGAGGGAGAGAGAGAGGGAGAGGGAGAGAGAGAGAGCGCGGGCGAGGGAGAGAGAGAGAGAGAGAGAGAGAGAGAGAGAGTAGAGAGAGAGAGAGAGAGAGGGGAGAGAGAGAGAGAGAGAGAGAGAGAGAGAGAGAGAGAGAGAGAGAGAGAGAGAGAGAGAGAGAGAGAGAGAGAGAGAGAGAGAGAGAGAGAGGAAACCACTATATTAGGAAGACATGAGGTATTGGCATATTCTGGAGGGAGAGATGTAACAAAAGACAGCAAATTACGCAGTCAGCCAATGGGTAGAGAAAAAAACTACAATTAAGAATACGATGGGAAATTTCCTACCATCAAGGCAAGTAGGGCAGACATCTTCATCCTCGAAAGAATCAAAAGCGTATGGCACATCTCTCTGCCACTGCTTAAGTGGCATCTCAGAGAGACGAGGACTAGAATCCTCGTCTGCCACCACTTCCACAGTGAGATCTCCTTTTGGACCACTTATCCCACATCTGAGAGGTTCTGTCTCCTCATCACAGGGACCCGGAGCCTTTCCAAAAACACCAGCTGATCTACCCCGGTAGAGTGGCGAGCACCGAGGGTCATCATATGGAAGTGGTCTTGGCGGTGGCCGGAAGACACTACCAATGGAGTCTTCATCAGTTCCACCTGATGGGCCCGACGAGGCCGGATGTGGTAAAGTTATAGTCTGGCGTTCTGGTTGGAAGAGAGAGGAGTACTGTAAACGACAGAGAATAAGTAGAGTTAGTAGTTCCTAAAGAAAACATACTTAAAAAGTCCTCAATTGGCATTAAACTTGGTTTTTTATGAAGATTTGATTGCTATGACATAACAATTCTTCAATTGCCAAAAATAAAAGATCATGCTACTGAAAATTGAGGTTACTACATTAAGATGGCAAAGCTTACCGCACTAAATAGATGTTCAAACAGGAACCCGAAGCAGAGACAGTGTCTAGAGAGAGAGAACTCTTCAGAGCGGCCTGCGTTTAGGCAGCAGCACAAGGAGCCCATGAAATAGAGATATAATTTCCCTCCACCAATCAACGAGAAACAAATAATTCTGTCGTTCAATGATTATATATCTCCATTCTTGATTTGTTGAGAGAGAAACAGTTATTCAAGGTTTCGATGAGACAGTGACGACAGAGAAGCGTTCCCTCTTCGATCCTGATAAAAAAGAAGTGAGATCTTCTAATTGTTCGAAAATAATACAGAACAAAATCTCGCCGATTTTGCGATCTTCGAGAGAAGGACTACTAGAGGAACGGAATCGACCTAACCTCACCCAAAACCTGGAAACTCGTCTCGCCTAGAGGAGCCTTCAGATGATCCGTAGAAAGGAAGCGAGAAATTCGAATCAACGAAGCGACTGTGGTTCGGCGACGCAGAAAAGCACAAAATTACCGGCTCCTTGATGTAGATGTGAGAGCGTGGGCAGAAGCCGACGAGAGAAAGAAAATGAGAAATATCGCAGATGACGCCCGAGATTCTTCCGCTACTGCAGCAGCGGAATCTAGAGAGAGAGAGAGAGGAGAGAGAGCAATTGCGAGTTCCAAACGGCGAAACGTAAGGAAACGGGCTCCATATACCGCGGAGTACTCTTCCTTTTTTTACGTTCCGTTAAATTAAATAATTACTTACTCGTCATTCCGGATTCTCGGAAGCTCAAAAATGGTAAATACGCTTTTTACATTAATTCCATAATAATATATCTTCAATTTGTCATTTATCGCAATTTTTATGTAGTATTAAAATTCCAGAATTTCTTTAGTCCGCTTCATTTAATAAACAGAAATAGAGAAATCCGGGAAAGAATTTCTCCAGAATACCTTGAAAATAAATGAGATGGAGAAAATTGACCAAAAAGCCTAGGACTCTCTTCCAAAACTCATTGGTTCTCTGTTCTTCGCTCTCTGAAATGCCCATAAGAAAACACATCCACCAGCAAAAGTCAGCGACTAGGGTTCGAGGCAGAAGAACAAAAAATGCAGTCATCAGGGCCACTAGTAGGTTATACTAGATAAGTTAAAACCCATTTGTGTACATTCATCTATCTAAACTCGTTAAAACAATTCATTCCCTGACTCACACCTTCACCCTCTTGCTCGCTGGCCTCTTCTGCTCAGCGTTGACTTCCTCTTCCTCTTCTCCATCGGCTTCGTCGGCCAGCCTGGTCAACTCTTCCTGGATCATCAGCTTGATCAGTGCCTTCCTGCCCGTCAGATCCTTCTTGTAGTATGTGCCTGGAGGTAAATGTTCAAGAGATATTTACATTTTCGGGAATCCAATCCAATCAATTCATTGTAGATATGAGGATACTCACTGAGTTTCTTGAGAATATCGGTGAATGTGGCCTGAGAAATAATTGAGTTCAGGAATCAAATCAGCAGAACACGAGGAACAGAAAATTCAAAAAATTGAAATAATTGAATACTTATTTACCGTGTTGAAATCAACTTCCTTCAGAATTTCGCAGATTTTGTCCTTCAGTTCCTTTTCACTAGGGCTGGAATTTTTGGCCTTGGCTGAGTTTGCTGACCCTTTGCCTGTATTTTTGCCTTCATGGAGTTTAACAAGATAAAAAAAAATGAGTTGAAAAATCAACTGAGTAAACCATTCTCTGGTTCCACGTCAGTTTACGAATTTCGCAAGTATATGTCCTCGACAACTTTAGAATCATGGGCCTTCTAGAACTTATCTTTTAGATCCATTAAGATGCCTATTTAGTAAACCGATACCTGAAGATTTCTTGGCACTAGATTTGGGCGATGATATCTTCTTTGGTATCACAATTTCATCATTCTTTTTCCATGAAGACCCCCTTTCCTTTGAATCTCCAGATCTGGACCGAGTTTTCTTGGAAGCCAAAGATCTCTGCTTCTTTGGTGTCATCTTCTTTGAATAATCATCGCTATCTGAATCGCTTTTGGGTCTGTGTTCCTCCTCACTCTCTGATTGCACGGATTCTTCATTCTTGTGGTGGAAATCATCATTTTCTTGATGATGACCATCTTCATCATCATGATCATCCTCATCACTTCCAGCCTTGCCTCTACCAGATCTTGATGTTTCAGATGTTTTTGATCGTTTCTGCAATAATAAATAACAGATGGAGAAAATTGAACTATAAAACCAAGCCAATAGTGATGAATGAAAAAAAGAGTTTAACTAACAACCAATCCGCTCAGTTTTGACCAGAAGAAAAATCAACATGCTAAATATTTCAGACAAGATATCTTATTAATGTAGAAAAATAACTGAATATATAAATCCGTTTTTTATTGCAATGAAAGATAAGGTCGTAAATCAACAAAAAGTAATATATTAAAGCTGAAGGTAATCACAACAAGCCGCATCCCAGCCAAAATTCCGTCAGAATATAACATAACACAGCACAGATACCTTATCTGAAAGATTCCCTGGAGAACTCCTGGCAGATCTTTTCCTCTTCACAGATTTTGATAACTGCAACAGAATGACAGAGTTTCATAGGAGAAACATAAATATCAGATTATCATATCCGAGTAAAAAAGAGTTATCTATCTAAAACTTGAGTAAACCTGCTGATTCTGAACAGTTTTTGAGTCAATCTTTGAATGAGGAGCCGCCAGGAAGTCAATGAGCTTTGCCACGAGGTCTTCCTGTGAGATTAATCACCCACGGGTCAAAGTCATACGGGGGCTGGTTCTCAATTTGAGATCTTAATTACAATACCTTTCTTGACGAAGGTTTTGAATCTGGTACATTAAATAGATCGCACAAATCAAACAGTTTTTCCTTTACGTATTTGTCAAGTTTCTCTTTCAATTTAGCCCGCTCCTTATCCTGTAATCATGTTGCAAACAAATCTATATGGACGTAGACTTAATTACAGGATAAGATGAGCCAAAATGACCTCATTTTCATGCCACGAGAAGCCAGAAAATTGGAGGATGTGGCTCTTGTAATCAACTGCCTGAAATGCAAGATATCATGTGAAATTGACGAGCTGGCATTTTTGTTACTTGAAAAGATGATCAGAATTCAGGGTTCATGGTTCAGTTTCTAGATTCAGAGCTAAGGGTTGAGGATATGTAACACATGGTTCTGTTCCCTTAAATAAAAATTTTCAACTCTTACAACATATCGGTTAGGGGAATGGTTGAAGCTCTTGATCTTTTTTTTCTTCAAGAATGAGCCTTCAAATCCCACAAGAGAGGGCTCTTGTAATAAGGATATGACATCCTTTTAATTTTGGATTGACAAACATCATCTAAACTTGATCAGGATTCTAATGTCTATCAACTCTTAATGATGCATGGAACGACTACAGAAGCCTACCAAATCAAACGGAATGGTTAAGTAATTTTTCGCCAAGGATAACTGACAAGCATCACTGAACCAGAATCAAATAAAGTCAAGAAATGTGCGATTAAAAGTTACAGAAATAGCAAACGATGCAAGCGCCAATGTAACATGAAGGTGTCTTTGAAATTTATTACCTTTCCTCTCCGACCAAAAAGAAGCATATGAAGCAGCTTAATGTCATCAGGTTTTCTCCTTGATAACTTTCGAGCAACTGAAAATGAAGAACAGGCAGTAAGCTACACCATTATATCTTCAAGAACCTGATGGCATCAAGCTGAGATCATTAAACAATTATGGAAACACGCTATCAATCACACAGCACCAGAGATACATAATGCCAAACTTTCATGCAAAACTGAATGATAAAATAAGATGAAGGACACCAACAATTCGGAGAAAAATATCATACCTTGCAAACTGAATGATTTTTTTGTACTCTTTAATCATAGTCAATACTTTCTCAACACCGACCTGATGCTATGAATATGTGTAATTACCTGAGATCAGTGACTAATCTTAGTTTTCTACAGGAACTTCCTGCATATTTAATTAATCTGTTGTTCATCGCAAGGAATTCTTTGAACTTGTTAAACTCTATCCTTCAGAACTTTAGAAACCCTGAGCTGCTTTCGAGAGAACTTTCTTAAAAATTGCTTTCTATTCCACTCAAACGCCTTAGGGGCTAGTCCCCACCTGACCTGCTGCACTAATATATATCATAAGGGCATTACTACAATAAAAATAAAAATTACTACTAAAAGATATAGTATATCTTGTAATAATTATATGGTATCGTTTACACATAAAGCGCAAGTTCATTTAATCAACAGGATGTATGAAAAATAATCCGAAACATAAAACTATGACACACAAATTAAAAATTCCTCATACAATACTGCAAAGCACCTCCTTATATGGCAGTAAAATGGGACAATAGAAAGTACAATCAACTTTAAAAACAGACAAATGAAACACCACAAAAATCATAAGTTGATGTGAGCTACATACCACTGGGAATGTCCTTGATGGGTGTTCCTCTACCCTGCATATGTATTCCGCAAAGTTATGATAAGAAAGTGAACCACAAGAAATTATGGAACCTTGATACTGACAATAGCGTCATAAAAAAAGATAATACCTTTGCAATTGGGAAATCGCTGGATGACCATTTCTCCACTGTCTCAACCAACCTCTCTACAGTCTTCCTTTCCCTGACAGGTCGATCAGCCGAAGATGTCTTTGGAGTTTTGTCACTTCCCTTCTTTGGCGACCCTCCATCTTTATCTTCAGCCTTCAGATTTCTCTTCTTCTTTCCCTTCTCCTTCTCTTCAGTGATTTCTTCTGCCGCTTCTTTACTCTCCTTGGTATCAATTATCTTCTCTTCTCCTTCACTGATTTTCTCCTTCATCACTACTTCCTTTTCCAGGTCACCATTTTCCTTAACATCTTGTTTGCCCTTGGTATCTTCAATGTTCTCCTTAACCTCTTCCTTCCCATTGATGACTTCACTCTTCTCTTCAACCTCTTCGTCCAGCTTTGTGGACTCCCTCTTCTCTTCAAACTCTTCTGTTGCCTTTGTAGATTCCCCTTTCCCCATGAGTTCTGCATGCTTTGAAGGATCCCTCTTCTGCTCGACTTCTTTATCCTCCTCCGTAGATTCCCTATTCTCTTCAATTCCCTCATCTCTCTCTTCAGATCCCCTCATCTTCTCATCCTCTTTTATCAATACCTTTTTAACCCCAGCATTTTCATCTTCCTTCACAAATTCTCTCTCTTCTTCAACCTCCATGACTTGCTTTTCCGCATGGGTCTCATCCTTAACATTTTCGTCTTTTAACACTTCGCTCTCCTCTTCATCCTCCTTTAAAACGTCTCCCTTCTCTTCATCCTTAACATTCTCTTCTTCAGACATTTTACTCTTCTCCCCAGGCTTATCCCCTTCTGCATCCGCATCAGTCTTTTCCTTGTCCTCTCCATCCTTAACCAAATCGCTCTGACCGTGAGTTTCTCTCTCATGAACTGTAAATTCACCATTGTGCGCATCTTTCTTTTTATCTTGTTCTTCCCCTTCAACCTCCGTTTCTGCACCTCCTTCTCCGCCTACTCCACTTCCTTCTTCTTTCTTGGCTTCCTCGTCATTCAAGGTAGAAGCTTCTGCCATCTCTATATCTTCAGTTTTATTCTCACTCATTTTATGGTCGTCGTCAACTGCTTTTTCCACTACATTTTCATTGTCATTCTTCTTTTCACTGGGCACCTCCTCACTCACCGTGGTCACCTCAACTTCCCCTTGCTTTTCTGATTCCGCCATTCACACTCTTATCTTGCCAGAAGAAAAAACGAATCAAATTTAAAACTTCCAAAGTAAGAAATTCAGGGTTTACAACTCTTGTGAATTAAAGTCCAATAATTAGACCCTAAAACCCTAATATCACCGGACCCTTAAAACCAAAAAAACGAAACTTGTTCAATTTTACTGAGATTCCGACCTAGCGGGAAATTCAAACAGTCGAATAACACGGAAAAAGGCGCGTTAGACACAGAGTCTTCTATTTATGGAGGAAGAAATCATACAAAAGTTCAACCGTAAGAAAGCGATGAAAAGAGCTCTCCAAACAGAATCAAACAAAAGTAGCTTCAATAACTCGAAATTTTCGTTTATCTATATAAAAGGAAATTGCGTCGCGAGAGGATACCTAGTAGCTTCTCTTTTCTCTCCTCGTTACTCCTCTTGAACTTTTCCTCTTGAAATTCGAGCTCTTACAATCCCTCACTCTCACTTTTTCGCCCAACCAGACAAGAGAGAGAAAGAGAGGGAGATAGAGGCTGAGTAGAGACTAGAGAGAGAGAGAGCGCGGGCTTCGGACACCAAAAATCCGGATTCCAGTGGCAGTTAAATCCCGTCAACTTCGATTCCTATACTAAATGCGGAAGTTTACGTTGGCCAGACACGTGCGATTCGGGAGCCACGTGTGGCTTGTTTTCGTGCATAAAAAATATAATTAAATCGTTAGGGATATTTGTGAAATTTTTTTAATTTTTTTGTTATAAGTTTGTGGAGGGCCGTCTGATTGGAGAGGGGGAGTGGGCTCAGCATTGAGCCAAGAACTCGTGCAGTAGTGGCATATTTGTAATAAGACTCAGCTAACCGTGGCCCAGGAAACATCCAAATTTTTTTAATACTCTTATGAAAAATAAATATAATTTTGAAATTTTCTCTTGTCCCATGAAGAGGAGCAAGAAACATAAAACTTGCAAAATTGGTTTTTGAATAAATAAAAAATAAATAATTTACCCTACAAATTATAAATATAAAATTGAGTGAATTAAGTCTTCATTGTTTGCCAGGAGGTGCGTCATTGAGGGTTGGTGGGGTGGGTCGGAGCGTCCGACTTGCCCCTTGACTGGCTACGCCCGCTCTCCTGCACTGGGCGAGGAGCAGGTCGACAGGGGGCGGTGTCGAGACTATGGATCGCCGACCCAGCAAGAGGTTGGAGAGGGGCTGGGAGAGTCGAAAGGAGGGGAAGAGAGAGAGAGAGAGAGACAAATTGATAGAGAGAGAGAGGGCAAGCAGGGGGAGAGAGAGCCGACGGAAATCGGTAAATTGCTCTTCGGTAAATTGGGAGAGAGGGCAAGCAGGGGGAGCGCATGGCGGGACGGAAATCAGTAAATTGTCACAGTTTTCTCTTCCCGCTCTTTCTCTGGATATTTTTCTAAAGTTTATCATTCTTTACTGCATCTAATGGCTCGGCCCAGCCTTGGGAGCAGGCGACGAGACGACGTCAGGGAAAGTCTAAAGGTTGCCCCGCCATGCGCTCCCTCCCCCACCCTCTCGACGTCGCTAGTCGCCCACGATCAGGACTCCATCAAAGCCTAGCATGATATTGGCGAAAAATTATTTTTTAATCGTCCGTAGGAAAAACGCGTATTTACCTGAGTAGGGAAGGGCTATAAAAAAAATTGATCGGATCATCATGATCAATTCTGATGATCCGATCAACGATCAAATCGTGGGTTTATAACACATAGTTACGAAATAAGATCAGGGGTTTATAGGGGTAATTTTGTCAAAAGAGTTGAAATTATAATCACTATTCGTGGCCATTCTCGATCAGATCGATAACATTACATTGATCAACAATCAGATGATTGTTCGCATCTATGGATATCGTTCACTTCGGCGATCTGATCGTCTGGATGATCGACGGCTATTAATCAGTCAGCAAGCGTTTGAATCAATCAGTCATGCTCTCTATTACATGATTGGATGAATCCATCAATCAGCCAAACTTTGATGATGATGGAGACAATCAGAGCAGAGCGGTGTTCCCTAACCCTGGGCAAGCTGGGTTTTCTTTAAGATAGCTTTTGGTATTTATACATTTTCTTCATTAAAATACAATTTAATATTTTATATATTGGGAGGATTTTGGTGGAAAATTATGAAATAACACCACGTACAACAGACAATAAAGAAAAAGCATGAAATTTCATTGTCTTCATAAATGTATGGTGGGCGGATCGAGGAGTCGGGTGGGGGGGGGGGGTCGATTATTTAATTAAATTATAATAAACTATATAATATAAATAATTTGAGGGGGGGAGGGAGGGACAATTCTCCCTGCATATTTAATGAAATAATTCTCCCCTTCCCGCCGGCTCTCTTCGCCCATACTGCAGGCAGCCACCCCCCGCCGGCTCTCTCTCTCTCTGCGTATTAACTGTCGATCTTCATCATCTACTTGCATAGACTCAGAAAGAAGAGGATGTGCAGGGAGGAGAGGAGAAAATGGAGCCGGAGGAGAACGTGTGGCTAGGCCTCTCCGCTAATATCCATGTGGAAAATGGAGCCGGAGATCTCTATGACTGCCTCCTCTGACTTCCAAAGGTTCGCATTCCGACAGCTCTTTGATCGCCCTCTTCCGTTCTCCTTCTTCAGCACATTTTGGGGTTTTTATTCCCGCTTCAGTTTATTCCCGTCGTTCGATTTATCCTTTCTGACTGGATTTCTGACTCATTTTTAATACAACTTAAAAATGAATCGTGGCAGAAATCCATTAATTAAACTACATTCACAAAAAATCCAAACGAATCAGCTTTCACTGCCAATATCACCCCACCTGACTCCATACTTAGCGGCGAGATAATGAGCTCCAACGGGGCCCCTACTGCCATAAGGGTAGAGCTCTGGGGCAACTTTCTTATCTTCTAGCTGCTTGAGAAGTGGAGTGAAGAGAGCCCATGCAGCATCCAGTTCATCGCTCCGGATAAAAAGGCGCCTCTCCCCTTCAATTGCATCTAGCAAAAGCCTCTCGTAGGCGTCTGGAATCTCCTTCATGTACCTTGACAATGATTCACTAAGAGTGTTAGTATATCCAAAGAAGTTAATGTTCATAGAGGATCAATGCGCAGATGTTTTGTAGACTTGAAAAAGATTGATCTTGAAATTGTCTACAAGTCTCATGAGTTGGGTTTTCTAGGGGATAGTGGTTGATAAACAATCAGCTTACTTCTTATGCTAGTTATGTGGATTAATTTGCAAAATCAAGCATGAGCTGTGGCGTGGTTCTGTGTTTATCAAACATAAGATATTTATCGAAAGTAATAAACAAGGACGACGAAACTTGTCACAAGTTTCACATTGATTGGAGTCGGTAGAATGTTTAAAGCAATTGATTTTCTTAATCCAAGTGCTGCCAAGTATTCTTCAAGATCAAGCTTCTAAGAATGAGACACAATTTTTTTTCTAACTTTCAAACAGAGTTCTAGAATAATCAGAGAAAAGAATAATGCAAGTTGTTAAAGGGTGTTCATTTACGACAGACTGGTTTCCACCTAGTGCAGCTTCTGCGTGAAAATGTTCAAAGATCAAGCTTTTAGGAGCCAAAAATGCAATTTTCCAAAAGATTAAAAAAATAAGGAGTACTAAAAAAATTGCATAAAAGACCAAGGATTGGATAAAACAAGGGGTTAGATCGTGATACAGATTACTGTTTCCTACATGAGTAAGTGGCATAAATTTCCAATATCAAGCTTCAACGAGCCACTCAACAACTTTTTTCTAACTTTTTATACAAAAAATCGACGAATTTTTGTATTCTGGATGTATAGGTTTAATAGCAATGAAAAAAAAAAAGAGGAAAGAAATTATTTACTTTGAAGAGTAGAGAAGGTTCAGTCTGCTGCTGTCCAGTCTCATGCCCAACCCTGGGATCTTGTTGTTGACTTTCAGATAAATTGCCTCGTCAGGCTGCACCCGGATGACAAGCTCGTTGGTGGCCTTTTCAAGATCCGTTCCAAAACTCCTTTTGTAGAGGTTTCCAGGAACATGCCTGAACTGGACCCGTATCTCAGCTCTGCTAGTCCACACAGTCATCAAGAGCATTGTAAAAGTCAAAGCATAATTTTTTAGAAAGAATTTCATGCAAAAATAAATTTGAAAATGAGAGGCCAAAACTAATTTATTAGGATCCGAGTGTCAAGATGTTGTTTTTAGATTAACCAGACCTATTTATCGGTGGGCTCACCCAGGAACTAAAAATCTAAATCGACAGATTATAAGACGAGGAAGAGGAGCAAGAACAATTTTTCAGAAGGAGCTTACCATTTCCAGTAATGAGAAGAAGCTGAATAATATCATTTTTCATAATTGGAAGAAGGTGGAGAGTATAATTTGTAACAACAAGAAGAAGAGAAGATCATGACGAAGAACCAATATGATCATGACAAAGGTGATCACCATGACGAATTTAGATGACGATGATAATAATGGCCACGAGAACAAGAATGGTGATGGGAGAGGTGATAATGTTCCAGCGACATTAAGAACAAAATGAAGAACATGACTGCTATGAGAATGATGAAAATTGTAATGATAATAAGCATAACCATAAAAATGATGAGAAATGCACATCCTTTCCTACCGCCGGCTGTGGAGCGCCTTGCCAGCCTTCATCAAGAAGGGGACGCCATCCCATCTTGCATTATTGATGAAAATGGCGGCAGCTGCAAAGGTCGGAGTGAGGCTGTTCTTCGCCACAGTGGGATCATCAGTGTAAGCTGGATAAGTTCTTCCGCCCTTTGAGTGACCCTTGTACTGCCCCACCACCACATCATCAATTTGAATGTTCTTCATCGATCGAAGCACCTTCACCTGATCATGATTGATTTTAAACTAACACATGATCAAAATGTTACTAGGCCAAATCTCATGGTAACCATAAGATATCCCATCTTCTACTTCCCTCTTTTGGGCTATGCCCTTAAAATTAATAAAGATTATAAATATTTTAAATTAACTTTTTTTAAAAAAATACCTTCTCATTTCTGATGTCCTCAGCATCAAGACTGACTGGCGGCTCCATGGCGAATAATGCAAGGATCTGAAGAAGGTGGTTCTGCATGATGTCTCTAATTATTCCGTAGCTGTCGAAATATCTGCCCAGTAGGGAGAGTAGGAATAAGAACAAACCGAAGACGATTCATCAGGAATAGTGTGGGTATTGATAGATGGCCAAAAGAAGAAAGGAAAAAAAAACCGTTTTTAACAAGGATCTGGGGAAATTATCCACTTACCCTCTTCCCTCGGTGCCAAAATCCTCGGAGAATATCAGCTGTACATTTCGAATGTACTGCCGGGACCATAGAGGTTCAAAAACTAGATTGGAGAAGCGGAGAACTGATAGGTTTTCCACAAGCTCTTTCCCCAAATAATGGTCAATCCTGCGGACATTAAATTGTGTTAGAGCGACAAAATTTGAAGAAAACATGTAAACATGTTAATAATTTTATGTTATGACATAATCCTTGATCAAAAGTTTGAGCAGAGAGCCAGAATTAGAAGAAAAATCACATAGATGATGATTAATCATGTTATTTGCCATCCAAGCATAGTATACTGAAGTTTCATTCTTAATTGAGTAAATAAAAACCTGATCGAAAATTCATAGAGAGCGAGAGAGATTCCTAATTAACCCAAAGTGTCTACTTTGCAATGTAGGTTAAAAAGCAAAATATAAAAAACATAATTAATCTTATCTCATTAGCGATTCCATGAAAATTGCAAACCTGAAGATCTGATCCTCCGAGAGATACTGCTTCAGTGATTGGGTGAGCTCTCCAGAGGACTTCGAATCTCGCCCGAATGGCTTTTCAACGATGACCCGGGTCCAGCCCGATGGAGAAGAGGAGCAAGTGCTAGCCCACTTGACCACGTCAACGAATATATTTGGTGGAATAGAGAGATAAAACAGCCTGTTGGCCACCCTGTTGCCCTGGTCAATGCTGACAAGATACCATTAGCATCTGGATAGTCAGTGGTCAGGAACAATTGAGTTGACAACAAGAAACATCTGCATTCGGTCAATCAACTCAGACAAATAATTGAACTGCCCACGGGAGACAATGGGCATAATCTCTCTATAGATGCTTAGAGTATTCTTGAAAATGGAAGCATTTTGAGCGGGAAGGAGCGCAGAATTCAACAAAATCACTCCGGAAAGGATGATGTCAATGAGCGAAAAAGTCATCGAAGGCAAAGAATTGCTCTGGTCAGTAGAAAATATTTCAGGATTTGAAAATGTGTGTTCGTCTTTCCATGATCCTTGAAAACGGATGACTTTGAGGGGGGAATAGGTCAGAATTCCACAAACCTCTAGCGAAGATCAGATTAACGCACGACAAAAATAGTAGCAATATTCTGCAAATCCACACGGAAAATTAATTCAGATGACCAGCAGATCATCTCTCAGGATAGACGAAATTGAAACTCTCTCTCTACGATCCAAAGTTTATTCTTGAAATCAGAACATTTTAAGCTGAAAACATGAGCCCAGGAGTCAATGAACCAGCTGCCTAAAGAATATGGTCAATCAGTGACAAAAGGTCAATGCAGAAAATAATTAAACTAATCACCAATTGATAATCAGACATTTGAGGGGGTCTGCAAGTCCAGATAACCAATGTTTTCAGATGAATTTATTTTAAATGATTATTTTATGAAGAGCATGGTCAACTGATAAAACAAAAGAGCATCAACATCTTCTAGTCAACGCCAACAAATAATTGAGTTTTCTATGAGATGATCTCTCTGGATGGATCAAAACGAACGTTTTCTCCGTATGATCTCAGGCGCATCACAGACACTAGACGCCATTTCGTTATGAAGACGAACTCAGAAATCAAAGTCAAGAATGAACTCAAAGTAAAATGCGGTCAAGCTTTGATAAGTTGAGCATATCAATAGACTAATTTATACCGCATAAAAAGGAAAAGACAACTGATAAAACTTCATGAATCAGTTGATCAAATATACTGAGCAGAAATGATCAACGGGGCATACTACAGTTGTCTTACTGCTCATAAGTCAATGCGGAGAAAACTGAAACAGTAAAATCAACATTCAGAAAAGGCACCTCCTTTTCCCGGAGCTTTCGGTCCAGCTCTATGTAGTCCTCCTCGGAGGCATACTGCCCGGCCTGGTAGAAGCATCTCTCTAGAAATTCCTCCATCTTTTCCTCACAGTTATCGCTGACCCAATTGAACGACCAGTTTCAGAGAGAGAGAGAGAGAGAGAGAGAGAGAGAGAGGGATGGAGGGAGGGAGGAGGGAGAGAGAGAGAGAGACCTGGCATTCACCCTGCAGGTTAACGTCTCGCTGATTGAGTTCCTCAATTCATCGTCTGTCATTCTGCTTCTAGCATAGCCAAAGATGGTGAAATCCTGCTCAATCAGAGAGAAAAATATGAAGACTGAGAGTAGGAATTTGAACAGAAAATGGCTACCATATGTTTGAATATCTATATATATATATATATATAGAGAGAGAGAGAGAGAGAGAGATCTATAGACAGCGAGATATATAGTAGACCAACAGTTCCCACAATCCCATGGGAGAGAGAGAGAGAGATCTGTGGACTGAGAGATAAAGAGACGATTAACATCTCCCATGGGCCACACAGAGAGAGACATCTATAGACTGAGAGATATAGAGATGGTCAACCGCTCCCATGGGTTAGAGAGAGATCTATATACTGAGAGACAGAGTTAACCTACGGCTCTCGTGAGCTGGAAACTGCCTTTGTAGACATGCGCAAAAGTTCAAATAATATATATAGAGAGAGAGAGAAATAATGGAACCTGGGGGAGACAATGTTCGTAGAAAAGAGCAAAGAGGGCCGGAAAGATTTTCTTCTTGGCAAGGTCACCAGAAGCTCCAACCACCGTGATACTGATCGTGCTCCCATCTGGCGGTGACCCTTGACCCCCCTTCAAGTCAACGCTACCCTTATGACTCGACCTTCCCGAAGATCCTGCTCAAGAACACCAACTCAGACAAAAAAGAGTATATTTATGTATCAGATGGTAAATTTGAGATACTGCCCCGGTAGACCAACCCAGGAAAAAAACAAGTTTCACTGATGAGAAAGAAAAGAACGGATTTTAGATACCAGAAGGAACAGAACAATCTTTAACCGATGAGAGAGAGAGAGAAATGCACATTTTATATTTCAGTTGAAAAATCGTCGGAAAAAGTTCGCGATTTTGCATAAGAATGCCAACCCAGGATAAATTCTAGTATTTTTACTGAAGAGAGAAAAAAAACAAGATTTCATAGCACAAGGAAATTCGGCGAGAATAGTAGCTGGTTATTCTGCCCAAGAAGGTGAACCCAGTGAAAAAACAGAGGAAAGTCGGATATCAAAAGGAAAATTCGTCAGAATACTCCCCCATGATCCAGAAATTTTTTTAATCTTTATTGATCAGACGAGCAAAAATTACTCAGATAATAGGCGGAATAGTCCCCCACGATCATGCCTCCGAAACCCGACTCAGAGAAAAAGATCAAGTTTTTACGGAATGACAGAGAAATTCGGCTCACCGTTCTGCAAGGAAGTGGAATTGAGGGGAAGTTCAATCGAAGATTTTATGGTATGCTTTTGCGCGTTGGCTTTTCTCTGTCGCCGAGAAAAGGCTGATCCTCGATAGCAGTATCTCCTTGAAAAAATGCCCGACGGCGCAGAGGAGCCCGGCAACGATGCATGGTAGCAGGCAGACATTGTAGAGAGAGAAAGAGAGTGCGTGTGCAGTGGACAATTGATCCTGTGCGTGTGGTTCCGGAATTTTTTGTGGGACCCCTTAATAATTTGAACCAGCCGAGGTGGGCTTTGAGTCTTCGTCCAACTAGGAAAGAGACCATGATCGCGGCATCAAGAACTCAACGACAGACGATCAGGTCAGGTTGGTAGCCTATCTAATCAAAACTTTGGGGAGGGAGAGAGACTCTACTTCTCTAGTTTCCAAGGTTTGACTGTCTTGATGATGATATCAGATACCCTTAAAAAGCTTAAGAGTATCCGATAACTATGATAATGTCGGCATGATGATGGATACGATTACCTGGATGGCAATAACAGGCATCGATGAGCTTACCATCACTGTCATCCGCTATTCTATCATATGTAGTGGATGATGGATATCATTTGTGAACAATGGTTACCATCATCTTGAAATCTGTCATCCAATACTGCACTGATCAGCATCTAGAATACAATATTTGATATCTCGAACTGGATAACTGGATATCTAGAACATGAAATTCTAGATTTCTAAAAGGGGATGATGGTGACAAAGGATGAAGACGATGGGTGATGCACAAGATGAGAGTAAAAAACCCTTTAATTTTATTGAGCCTCATTCTGGTATGTGATCATAATTGAGCACGTTGTAATCATGCCAAGATGAGGGGGAATGAGAGAGACATGGTGTTAGGATGTGAGCCCATACACTATGCTAAATGCTATAACTTATATAAATGTGCTACTATGATCACTATACTTTTGCCAACATGATATTACCTCCAATATTCAACACTCTATGTTGTTGGAATTGGCCCAAATTACACCCCTATTGGACTTGGCCCAATGCAAGACATGTTGCTTCTTGGATTCAAACTGACAATGTGGGTCTAATTACATGCAAAGATTTGAGTGCATATAAAATGCTAAAGGCTATATCAGTTGTTAAATTTTCTTATATAGGATATTGATGTCCATCATGTAGATGGGGAGAGGGTTCTCTACTGAAAAGAGAGCGAAGAAAAAGGATTCAATAGAAGAGGAAGATCAATGTCTATGACTAGAATTGAGAGAGGTCAGGCAGAGAAAAGATTATAGGGAGGATGATTGCAGAAGTCCATAAATTCCATTGGATAAAAATCGTTGAGAGGGTGATCACAAGGGAGGGATAGGGCGAGTTAGATAGGACAGCAGGGTTTTTGGCAATGGGATATTCAAGAGGGAGATAGATAAATATGGGGGGAAGGGAGGTTGAGAGGAGATATCTGGTGATGGGAGGTTCAAGAGGGATGGAGGTAGGGAGAGAGCAATTGAGTGATGGAGGTCTAAATAATAAAATAAAAAAGAGAGCAAGTCGGTGATGGGGAGATGAAGATCTAGATGGAGGGATTATAAAGAAAAATGAGATATCAAAGAGGGATGGAAAGTTCTAAATTGATATATTACTATTGAGAATGAGAATTCGAGGAAGGTTATTAAACATGATATCATTATTTATGACCTACTGATGGAGAATTATCTCATCACATGAACGCAAGGGTTCCAAGTGAACCTAGGTATGCACTAAGGAAGAGAAATCATTCTCAACAGCAACAAAGTACTATACTCCTCCTTATTCACCAATTTGAGAAATTATCCATTCATGAAATGAATGAAGAAAGACTCTCTAACACATTGAAAGAGAGTGTAGATCAAAAGGGAATTACCTTCCCTCCTCCTCCAATTATATATTGATCCAAATATTGACTTGGTCAAAAGAAATTAAAACCCTCATCCTTAGATACTTATAATTATTTGAATAGACCAAGTCAACCACTTCTTACCTTGATATAGGCTCCTAATTATCCAAACCATAACCACCATATCATAGGTACCTTGTATAATTATAATTATTGATCTCAAGAAAGAAAATCAGTAGGGACACCTTTGTGTTTAATTCCCTCCTCTCTTTGAAAAACCACCCATAGATAGAATTATAGGAGAGAACTATCTACATTACTATTTATGGAAGAAATCATCTACAGATTCCACTTCAAGACAAAGCCAATGCATGATTACAACCATGAATTTATGAAGACAATTTATATGATGATCATCAGCATAAAGAAGGCCAATGCAAGGAGGACTACCTCCCATTTAAGCAAGGCCTTCAAGGTGAATGAAGAAGATGACAACTCAGTCATGAAGACTATCTTCCTAACACCACGATCCTCTCAAGAGTAATGAGATCCCCCATCTCATCTGTCGATCATCATGAAGAGCGCAACAAAAAGCCTTATAAATGAAGAATATCAAGCTCACGATTTCTAAGATCATGAAGACTTAATCTAAGATATGAAGAAATGAAGGATAGCATGGTTAATGACATCAGTGGAGTATGGAAGACACATGAAGCCTTCCAAAAGGATGATGACCTTGGTTCCACATGGAATCAACTTCATGAATGAAAACACCACAGTCACGATCTCTTCAAGATAAAGATAATGACAGCTATATCAAGAGAAAATCCCACAGTTTTGAACAATGAAAAGACTTGGTCTGAATGCTATTGACCAACCGTGCAACCACCTTCCCACGTGACAACTGCCACATGAGTCAATGCATCCTCTCTCCCCTGATAAGGAACAATGAAAAGACATGAAGATCTCCACGGAGAGCAGTTATAACCGCCCCCAATTAACACAAGTCAAATACGGGATTGAAGAAGTTACACGATCATTAAACTCTTCCCAAGTATCTCCATCACGTGAAGACTACGCCATTGAAGAGGCATTCACGAAAGGGTGCAATAACCGCAATAACTACCTCTACCCATTTCGACGCATCCTTTCACCTATTCCCCTATTCCCCTACTCTATAAAAGAGACAAATGTAAGAAAAGAAAATGATGTTGTTTTTGAAATGAAATCGTTTCCTTGGTTGGAAAAATTACTGTGTTCATCGTTTTCCCTGTTATCCATTCTCCCTTCCAAACCTTCAATCCGAGTTCTATCTTCCTATATTTTCTCCCCCATTTCTATCATCTTTCATCCATTCTCAAGTTAAGAAGCAATCAGAGGTAATCTTGGACCGTTTGGTGATCTCAAAGGCATCTACTTCACGTCAACTTAAGGTATCATCCTCTCCTATTTAATCGTGAAAGATAGTTCTTCCATAAGATCCGTAAGTCCAACACTTTCTCCTCTTCTTATCTATTATCTATCTCTTATAACTCTTCTCCAAATCCCTCTTAAGATAAACCCCTATCTTAGTAATTTCACTTCTAAATATTCTCCCCATCAGTCATCATCTTCATTACACAAACCGATTAATATCTTATCCATATTTCTTATCTATGCAATCTTAATCCTCTTCATTATTCTTATAATCATCTATCCGAAACTTCCTTCTCCATATACTCACTGATATATAATTTAATCCCTCATATTATCATTTCTATATCATCTCCACATTACTCTTACATTCCATCCCTTAATTCATTTAATATCAACCATTCTCCTTCTTATCGCAAATTCATTATCATTATCATTCTCACTTATTCATATACTCGCATACTTCTTCCTCATATTCACTGATATAAATTTTAATCTTTCATACTCTCAATCTTACAACCACTCCTCTTTATAGAAAATACAGTAAGAATTAATCACAATCACTACATCTTATATATCAGCTTCTCAATCTCCTCTCTTTTTCCCACAATTATAAACTTCATCTTCACTACTATTCCTATAATTTCGAATTATCTTAGATATTATCCCTCTGAATTACTCACCTATTCCTTACTGATATCATTCATAGATCCTCCCTTAGATTGTAGGATTATTACATAATTAATATCAGTAGATATTCATATCTTAATTCACTCATCTTTCCCTCTCATATTCACACTAACATCCTCATCTACATACATATCATCATTTAGAAATATCCTACATCACCTATCCTTGCTTCAACCTCATGGAGACTCAATGATCCTCAATTAGTGGCAAGCATTTTTTTTCCTATAACAAGATGTTTGTTCTTGGTAAGTTGAAGCAATTCACCATGTGCCATTTTGGGTTGACTAAAATTTGAGGGTGGTACATGAACAACATAAAATTAAAATGCATGCTTTAAACATGCATGCTAGATATGAGAGAAATTAAATTTTATGTCTGAAATATTTTGCATGGAAATGAATCCAAACAATGATTAGGTAATCACGATAGTAGAATGAAAAAGAAATGAGGATTTGTCACATCTGAGAGAGAAAGTGCATTCTAAATAGAGTGATAACTAGGAGATAAGATAATCTCATTATGACAGACCCAAAGAGGGATACAAAAAGAATATTAAATAAATAAAAGCACAAAAACATAAAAACAAAAAAAACAAAAAAACATCTTTCCCCCCTCAATATAGGTTACGTATGTTGATCATGGATAATTTATCACACACTAGTCATAAGAGTTGTGAAACCTTAAATGAATATATTTGCAAACAACTCCACGGTAGAATATCAAGGATAAGAGATTATTTGTAGGAAGGAACATTTCAAATGTAATGACATTCACCTCAATATGTTTGGTACCTATCATAATCATAATGCATCTTAATAAGAATATGAGTATGCAAACATTGAAATCCCAATAAGACCTAACACATTTCTATATCTATCTTGTCTCCTCAAGCAATTCTCATTTGCTTCTATTCACTATTTTGTTCTTCTCATCAAACCTTTCACAAAAATAATTGATATTATATGATTCAAAATTTTGGTATCACACATTCTGTTATACATACATCAATAAGTAATTCATAGAGAAGAAAATTCTAACAACATGAATGAGTGGAAACAATGATACCATAAATTGACACGTGCGTTAAGGCTATAGAGTTTGTTGGAATATGATGTTCAATAAGCTTTAATTTTTTTTCATAACATCGAATGTAATGGAATACATAGAATCAAATATCCAAAACACAGAGGCACCAAGAACCAATGATCCTATCATCAAGGATAGATTAAAATCCATACTTATGAGGTTCTTTTGAGTTCTTAAAGTTGTTCAAGTGTCTAACCTCTATTGATATCCAGACAATCATCAGATAATTGGATCTCCTCTTTATTGCTCTTCACTAGGAGAGAAAAGAGAAGAATGAAGAGAGTTTTCACAAGGCTTGTATGGGTACCTTGAGTTGTGGTCATTCTCTCCCTATTTATAAATTGGGTATGTGAACTTTTCATAAAAATCCTTATAATTATGTCTATATCCAACTATGTCAATAGACCTTATGTTTGTGTTCATATATGTCACTAGTTAATAACTTTACATACTTGACAACCCTTATTGGTCAACCTCGTTAATTATTTATATCATCATATAGATTTATTAATCAATGATTGATTAAACTGAATTAACACGTCGAGTTTCTAGCTCATTGGGTACCAAGCTACACCATGTGATCTAGAAGATATTGAGTGTATACAAACTCATGTATAAAACCTTCCCGTCATCGGTTACCATACATATAACCATCCATTAACATGAGGCTAATGAATGACTTATGGGATAATCAACTATTAAACCCTAATTGGTCGCTCAAGTTAGTACTAGTACTGGGAGGAAATCAGCAATAACACATGCTTTGATATTTTTCAATAAGTAGTACATAGATGATCCCATCTTAACCACTCAATCACATTTGAGGACTTCATTCCAAATCTAATCTATAAAATTTTGGAAATCTCCTTGCTAGGGATTCATGAGTCATAATGAAAAATGATCATCCATCCACATGTTGTCTTTGGTGTCTCACATCTAAGGACCACTTCTGCAACTATGACATGAATTATCTTGATTGAAATCCAGGTATAGTATCATTTAGGGATTCACAAAAGTTAGTCATTGAGCTTTTTCTGTAAAGAGCACCCAATACCTATCATTGGTATCCCCACACTAATGGCAACAAGATCACCTATACTTATTTTATGAGGAAGATCAGACAAAGTTATTTTTATAAGATATTTGGATGTAGTTCATACATATCCTTCAAATAGGAATGTTTAGAACATATGTTTAAATAATAGTTATTTGTGTATTATGATCTTATCATAATTTTTTTAGTTGATGTATATGTTTATGTAATTCAATGCAAACATCACACCAGAATGACAGTGACTAAAATTTTATTTCAATGAACATAAATGAGACATGGAGTATAATTGTCTTGCAAGCCATATAATATCCATTAGATGAACCCAAATGGGAAATTCTAATATGGACCTACTAATAACATGCTAATTAGACATGATAATACATGATTATTAATGTATATTAATGCATAAAATATTTCATTCCTATGCATGTTATCATAGTTATGAGTATTTATTTGTCATTCTATGCAAAAGTCATTATAATATCAAAATACATTCATTTAGGGTTAATTATGATGAATAATTAGTTTTTAAGATTAATAATTTGAGATTATAATTAGTTTTTAATGTTAAATAATAAGAGAAATTATTTTATATACATTCATTTAATTTTCTAAGTTTTAAAATCTTAAAGAAATGAATGTATTTTTGAAATATAAATTAAATCGCTTTTTATTTATTTAATTTGAATTTCTAGAATGATAGATAATTTAATTTATGATCAAATGAAAGAAATTTGAATTAATTTGGAGTTATATTTTGGAAGTTATGAAATCTATAATTTTTAGGGATTTTTCTAGATTTTTTCTGAATTTTTAATGAATTTTTAAGGATTTTCCGGAACTAAAAATCGATTTTTCTAATTGAAAATCAATTTTTCAGATAGTTTAAAGTGCGTAGGTGACGTGGCATAATCTGGAGTGTCCGATCGCTTCACGATCAAACGGTCAGAGCGGGAGGTGACGTGGCAGCATGCTGAGCATCTGATCGCGCGAAGAATCGGGACCATTGATGGTCACTTAAGGCGCGCGGGGGTACGTGGCGCATCCTGATTCATCGGCGAATCATTTTCTAAATGATTTAATCTCAGCCGATGATCAAAGGAGTTATAACGGCTGATATTAAACCGACGGAAAAGTATCTGAAACGTCCAATCGTGATCAACGGCGAGCATTTGATGCGTTTTTATAATGCACGTGTCATGGCTTCATCTCGGCGGTCGATCGAAGATCCAATGACCACGACTTAACGGTAACGATTCGCATTCGATGTGTTTCATCAGAGCCGTTGATCATTGATTAAATGAAGATCAGACGGTTACGCTCAAATTAGCCTATAAATTAAGATGTTCTTCGATGATGTAAAGCATTCGAGAGAAATTCAACTTAATCGAACTGTTTAGACACCAAATGTATTGAATCTCTTGTTTCCAATCGCTTCTAGACTCATTTCCACGTCCACGGAGTGCTTGAGAGTGAGATTTTGACGATGGACGAGGAAAAAATTGACGCTTGAACCCCACGATTGCGTTTTTCCAAATTTTGATGAATAGCCTTGATTTTGGCGATTAATTGGATCAATTCGAGCGCAATTGTGGTTTAGGTGTATGTGCCTACCTGGCGATACGTGTCGATCTCTAAGGGTGCGATGTATATTAGGGAAGTATTATCATTAAGTTCTCTTATTGGTCTGATTTAATTTAAATATATCGCCATTTTATTTGTTGGCTGCAAATGTATTTAATAATTTCAATGTGGGACTATGCTTGTGTATATGGGTACAAGTGTTGGCATGATGTGGAGCATTCAATTTCCCGATTCAATCATAACCATTAATGATCACTTAAGTGGAACCTGTTGATATCTTTTAGGACAACATTTCAAGTTATATCTCTCGGTGAATCTTGGTTGTTCATCATGAGAGTCAGAACGGTGGAGATTTAACATGACCAATGGACTCACCTTGACACGCGATGCAATCTGGAGCACTCGATCTAAATTTGATGGATGACTAATAACATGCTATTTATACACAAATTTACATGATTATTAATGAAAATAAAGGCATTAAGTATTCCAAATGTATGCATGTTATCATATTTTAAGTATATTTCTATCATTTTGTATCATTTCATGTTATGATCTAAAAATACATCAATTTATGGATAAGTATGCATAATTAAAACATTATGATGTTAATTCTAATTATATTTAAGATCATAATCATGTTTTGAGGATGAAAATATAAGAGAAAAGATCTTTATTAACATTTATGTATTTTTTATAAATTTATTTTATAAGATACATGAATGTATTAATTTAATTAATATTGATTCTCTTATTATTTTAATAATTTGACTTTTAACAATGATAGATTATTCAATTTTTTATCCAAAAAAACAAATTTGAATTAATTTGGAGTTGTATTTTGAAAGTTATGATTTTTACAATTTTAAGGAATTTTATGGAATTTTTCTGAATTTATCTAAATTTATTTGGATTTTTAAAAGGGTTTAAATTAATTAAAAATGGGCAAAAAGTGTGCATATCTCGCACGAGCCCACGTGGAGGTGATGTGGACCCGCGCGAGTGCCTGCGTGGCACAGAGGTGACGTATACATATATACTTATTATACATAGGTTATAGTACTTATAAGCGTTCCATAGAGGAACTCGCTAACCCTCTTATTCACTTCATCTTATAAACGCGACAGTCTCTCTTCTTTTTCTCAGTGTGGGACAATGTTCCCTTCGTTTTCGTTGATTGCAGGATGCGTGGCGTGACGTGGAGCGTCGGATGGAAATCGCGATGAACATCGCGCGTAGATGTGGTGGACGCGAGGTCCACCCGATCAAATATCGCGCACGTGCTTCAAAATTCACTTAAGTGAACTCATCGCAGCCATTGATCTCGCGAGTTATAACAGCTGAGATCACTCGCGATCAATGGACCTTTAGACATATCGCGATCGTTGGATTAAAATCCAAATGGATGATCAGCGACGCGACGTTTCAAATTAAAACACGTGGACTCACCTCAGCCTTTCATCGTCGATCGAACAATCCTGACTTAAGCGCGATGATTCGATCGATGGAGGATTCATCACGACCGTTGATCAAGAGGTGCCTCTTCATCGGACCGTCGCGCCCAAAATTTCCCCTTTAAATACTTGTTAATCGCGACGGAAGAACTCGCCCTAAAATTTTTGAGAAATTTGAACTGTCCAGACACCCAATTCGAGTGTCATTCGATTTCATTGCGTTCTTGATGCATTTTCGAATCCGAGGAGCACTTGAAATCGGATTTTGATCGAGAGATCAAGGAGAAATCACATCTTGAACTTCAATTTCGTCTTCGAAAACGCGGAATGAAAAGCCATGCATCCGGCGATTAATAGGATCATTTTGAAGGCTACTTTGGGTTAGGTTGCGTGTTTTCATCTTAATCTTTCATCATTTAGTTTTAATTTTACATTTTGAATCGTAGATTAAGTTTAATTTTAGTTTAATTTCGGTTTTAAATCAATTTCGCGATACGAATTTTCTCCTATCTTCAAACTTTGATTGCTCTGCGAATTCTTATCTAATTCACTTGATTTTTGATTCTGTGGATTTGAAATTGAGTTGTCTTTCTTAATATCATAAATCTCCCAATTTCTAATCTCAATTCGTCATCCGATTTGATCGAATTTCAAAGATATCTCTCAAATTTCTCTAATTCTCCGTGGATTCGACCCTTATTTACCATTATACAGTTAATTAAATTAATTAATCATAAATTGGTAAGTTTAGGACTTTTTTGACACTATATCGTGTGTATTCAGCGACCATACGAAATAGTCTCGTCAATAACATCAAACGACACTTTATGTTCATGTTGCGATGAGGCTCAATCATGGTGCTCTGATGAAAATCAAACGGTTATGATTTAATTTTAAATTTTTCTCTCCCTATTTGATCTCAGTCCTTGATAAAAGATGAATAGATGATCCAATGACCGCGCCCAAATCGATGCCTATTTAAACTCTCTTTCTTTCATATATGGATTCTTGATTTTGATTGATTAGATCTTTTGGATTGTTTAATCCTTATTGCTTAAATCATGTTGTACACTCGTTTCCGCATCTAGAGAGCATTTGCAATCAAGATTTCATCAAGAAATCAAGGAGAAATCATCATTTGAACTCAGAATATCTGTTTTGAAATCAAGAAACCAAAAGCCCTTGATCCAACTATTGATTGGATTATTTTAAGTGTGATTTTGGGTAGGTTTTTTGGTATATACTCCTAGTCTATCATCATTTAGCATTAGATTTTAACTTTGAAGCCTAGATTTAGAGAATTTCATAAAATTTTATCATTTTCTATCTCCTCACAAGTGATTTTCTCTCTCTCTCTCTCTCTCTCTCTCTCTGCTCTTTGATTTATCCATGGATATAAATTTGATTTGAGTGATTTTTGATTCCGTAGATAGATCTTTGAGTCTTCTTTCTAAATCTATAAGTTTCCTTAATTTCTCTCTGCAGTGCATCTTCCAATTAGATCAAATTCTATAACATGCCAAGAACACACCCTAATTCTATGTGGATTCAACCCTCACTTACCTCTATACTAAATTAAACTTGATTAATACACATTGTAAGTGAGTTTGGTTTTGAATTTTGATGCGTGGACATGTTTTTTATGACCATAGGATCACGCTTTGTCAATCAGTTGCACAAGCCTTCGGTACTTGCAACTATGAAGCTACACATTTCTCAAAGATTTTGGCTAAAATATAAAGCATTTCATAACATCAAATGAATAAAAAAAATGATCAAACTCATGTGTAACTAAAAAATGTGTGGCAAGCATTATATTTTGACTTCTAATAAGTTAAACTTACCCTTTTAAGCTAAATCAATTTCAAGTTGCATATGTAACACAATTTCAAGAAATTATTTTGTTTTATTACTGAGCGCATCTTGGCCATTCATCTCAAAATTTAGAATCACCAATGACTGATGTGCTCGATGGAATCCTTACCTGGTGAATGACATGAGTTGGATCCAATGCTACAAGTTAAGCGATGCTTCATCTTCATGTGTTGATATGGCAAAATCTCAATGGTTCATCATAAATCTAATGAACATCACTTAATGATGATGGTTTGTCTGTTATCTTTTAATCATGGCCATTTTTGGCATTTGAGAAGGCAATCAGATGGCCCAGTCCAATTTTGCCCCAATTATACTCTCTCTCACTTTGATGGAATTCTCAATTGTAGCCTTTAAATAATTGTTCCCTTCAATATCTTGATCTAGAAGTGTTGTTTATTCATCTGTACACATTTTGATAATGTTGAATCAATAATTCATTGAAAGAATTGTGAGAATTGATTTCTTGACTTTCAAATTTTTTCCATGAATACGATGACATGAAAAGCCTTGATTATGCAATTGATCAGGTCATTTCCTTAGTAATTTTGGGTTAGTCAAAGCTGTGTTTTCATTAATATTTCATCATTTAGTGCATCATATTTTTATTTAGAATGCTAGATTAATAGAATTTTATGTTTTTAGTTACTTTCTCTCTCCTTGTAAATTATTTTCTCTCTCTACGTTCTTTTTTTGATTTCTCCTTGGATTTCAATATGACTTGTGCCATTTTTGGTTCCTTTGAGAGATATCTCTCTCTAATTTTTAAATATAAACCTAATCATTACCTCATTATAGTTTTTAATCTAATCAAAATCTAAAAGATCTCATAGGTCAACTTTAATTCTTTGTGAATTTGAGTGTTCTCATTAATTATACTCGATGAATCTTAATTTAAAATGAGTTTACACTTTTTTGACCCATTAACATCATGTTGTTTTAATGACCACACAAACTTGGTTCATCATCCACCAAGGTCAATAAAGTGATAATATGATTTGACAATATTTTTGTAAGGATTCATATGATGTGATACCTCATGGCTGGTGAAAAAGTGAGGGTTTATCTCATCTAAATGAGTCTTGCATGTCTCACTACAAATTGAGGCCCATAAAAATTAGGTTAATTGTGTGACTATGGTGATAGAAAATTCACATTTGGATATTTTACTCGGCATAACTTGGTCGCATGGTGGTAAAATAATTATCTTGTTGTTTCTAGGTCAATTGCAAAGCTATTTATAGAATGACTGTTGACATGTTGTTAAGATGGTGTGGCTACAATCATAACTCCTTGAGCTCAATTTTTCAGTTTATATTCTCCTGAAGGGACATTGTGTTTATAATGATATTGGTATCATTGGAAACAACTCATCCTTCCATGAGCAATCTAAGCATGCTAAGATTCATTTTCATTATATTTTATATCAGTCGGTGTAAGTTGGTAACATGGAGTTCCAAAATAGAATAATCTGTGATTCTTCAACTTTGGAACAATTAATAGATGTCCCAAGAGATTTTTTTTTGAGAGTCTTTGGATAATTCTTTGGAGATATCTTAGAGTGGAGACTTCTCTGGTAAAGATTGATGAGCTTACTAGATTCTTCCTTAAACCCATTTAATTCCATCACTTAGGTTCCTTCTCACCGTTGCATAATCATGTGAACGATATCCTCATCATTCCTTTAATTTTCAATCTACATCCTAAGTTTTTCACTCAATATCTATGACCTGAACTTTATAAAAATTGCTGATCATCTTCAATGAGAGCTATTAGAGAATCAACCCACTCGCTTTGTCAAACCCATTTGATTCTCGATTGGAATTCAAGAGATAACATTTTTTCTTGACAATGTAACATAATTCAGTTTCTAGATCCTTTAGAGGTGCTATGGTTAATACAGGAATATATACATATTATATATATATATATATATATATATATATAGAGAGAGAGAGAGAGAGAGAGAGAGAGAGAGAGAGAGAGAGAAAGTGGGTTCATCCTTTTTGAGTCGAAGCACAAGGGAATCGAGGGAGAGCGGAGGAGAGGAAAAAACGCACGTTACTGTTGACGTTTGAAGGACGGCAGCAAGAAACGCAACAGGCGTGCATCCATCTTCGCCCCAAATGAGAGAGAGAGAGATGGAGTTAGAGTTCGAGATAAAGATAGAGATAGAGAGGGGGGAGACTCGAATGATTGAGCGGAAATCAACTAGAGCGAGCGGACCAGACGAGAGGAGATCACGGGAGACTCGAATCTGAACTCAAACGTTCATAAGATTCTAGCAGGAAGCCCAATAATGCTCTGCTCCAGAGCGCGGAAGACCGGTGCACTCAAAAGCTCATGATTGAGTCGACAGAGCAAAGATAAAGGAAGAATTGAATGACAGAGTCAGATATTCACTGTAGAGAGAGAGAAACATAGTTTCGTGGTAGTTATAGAGAGAGAGAGAACAGTGCAATTAAACAGAAAGAGCAGAAAATCATAGCCAGTTCCAGCGTGAGAGTCAGAGAGAGAAGCGAGATGTAAGAAAAGAGGGGAAACAGCTGCAAAAAGGATGATAAATGGGAAAAGAGCTGCAAAAATGATGATATTTTGGAAGCACCTAATAATTGAACCAAGAAAAATTAAGAAAACTCATTGAACCAGCAGGAGAGATCGGAACTAGCTAGTTAGATAGATAGAGAGAGAGAGAGAGAGAGAGAGAGATGCGTGTACCCCAGCTGAGACAGTTGCATGCACATGATCCACACTCTCTCTTCCTTGCTGTTAGGTCACGCATCCTCCCTTCACCTCTCCATTCCCCTCCTCCATAAACTCCCCCACTCCTCCCTCTCTCACTCTCTCTCAAACTTCAATGGCCCAATTGAGCTGGACTTGGCTAGTCGGCCGGAGCTCTCATCATCGGCGGAACAACGGCAAACCGCTGGAGGCTGCGGCGAGATCGATGGCTGGAAGTTCCAATGAGGGCTTCCAGATGCCGCTGCATTATCCAAGGTTCAAGAAAGAGGACTACGAGAAGATGGAGGCTTGGAGAATTGACGTCCTTCTTGGAGAGTATGGTCTCTCTTTCGATGGATCTATTGACGACAAGCGCACCTTTGCTATGGGGGCTTTCCTCTGGCCTGATCAGCTCTAGACCGGTGTCTTTCTCTCTCTCTGCTCCGCTCTCTTTTTCTCAATAATGGAGTGTTCAAGCTCTGTAACTCTCTCTCTCTCTCTTTTTCCTGTTTAGATTTGTAAATACCGTCTTTACCCTCATTCTCTCTCACCTCCTCATCCTTAGCCTTCTCTTTTCCTTTTGCACCTTCACCCTCTCTCTCTCTGCTCAAGGTCTATCTTTCTTCTCCCTCCACTTTCTTCTTCTATCGCAACCCTTCTCTACATCTGTGGATTCTCATGGTATGCATGTCTTCTTTTCCCTCTCTCTCGCTGTCAACTCCTCTCTACCTCGCCCACTTTCTGGCCTCTCTCTCTCTCTCTCTCTCTCTCTCTCTCTGTGAATTCTGTCGATCTGTCATCTCTCCGTTACTTAGCCTATCTATTTGAGCTCCACTCATTTCAGAAATTGGACTACAATGGACTGTCATAGGCATAGATGTTTATATACATATGATAAATCTTCGTCTCCCGGCCCCTGTTCTCATGTTTCAATCGTTCTATTTCTATCTTGGGAACATTCAAGTATTCTTTGCATCTGTCTTCTCATTCACTAACCCCTTCATCATATCCCGCCTTCCAAACATCCATTTCTCCTCCCCTTTTCTCTCTCATTCTCTCTCAATAATAATGATTACTGTGCCACCAATCTCATTATAAGTACCTTTTTTTAGAAAAATCCAGTTTATACTTACATTTCTGTTTCGTAAACTCTTGTTTAATTGATATATGATTGATTAAAGTCTTATTTATATTTACATCTATGATTGTAAAGTCCTATATATATTGATAAGTTGTTTATTAAAATCTTTCATCTATTTACATTTTGGGTAAAGTTTTATTTATATTTATATTTGATGTAGTAAAGTCTTATCTGTATATATATATTTGATTTACTAAATCCTTCTCTATATTTTCATTTAATTTTTTAAAGGTCTAAGGTTTATCTATATTCTAGCGATAAATTTTATTTATATTTATACTTGATTTTTCAAAGTTTTGTTTGTATTAATTTTCAAAATAAATTTTTTGATGTGAAATTATAGCTCTATTGTTAGCCAAGTGGTCTAACACTTCACTTAATGAGAGAGGTAGTGGGTTCAAGTTGTTAAATGGCTTGAATTTTTTAGAAAAAAAAAGATCAAAATTGAGCTAATCTGTGAAGTCATGTGTGCGTGTATATAAATTGTATTTATGTTTGTTTAAGTGAATTATCACATGAAGGAGTCATACATATATACATATACATATATATATATATATAGATATTTGGGATGTTCAAGGTTGGAGCATTTATTAATTTATTTATTTGTTATCATGCAAATAAAATATAGCAAGAGATATCAACAAATCTATTGACCTACCATGTATCGAGAGCTTTGTTTAACTATTCCTAAAGTCTCACCAAGGTAATTAGAAACCAAAGGTTCTAAACAGCCATAGCCACATGTGCAACACAATTATGAGAGAGTTCTCTCGCTCGCTCGCTCTCCCTATGGTTAAACCTCACTCGTCTCTTTGTAGTTTGTGGCTTAAAATGCCCCTACCAACAAAGTCATTGGTATTGAGATGTGGGCCACATATAGTGGGATGCACCTAAAGGTTCCCTAGAACTCTATAATGGGTCAATGATTAATGGACTAGCCAATGGCCTCAATATTTTGGTCCTGGACTATGATTAGTGGTAGGTCTAACCAAGTCTTGGCTCGAATAGAGAAATGCTGAAATTTTTAGACATCCAGTCCCAGTTCAATCTGCTTAATTGAAATTCAGTCAATCTAAAAAAATTAAAATCAAATTTCATTAAAAAAAGACTCCCCCCCCCAAAGCATCAACCAAGGTTTGGAATGGGCTCGAGTATCGTTTTGAGAACTCGACACATATGAATTTAGACTTAGGTTTCATCAAGAGATTTTAAGAGGAATGCGGTAAGGTGGTTAAATTCAATGCATTTTGATGAATCCAAGGAAGGAAGTAATATTTCTATAAAGGGAACCATATAGGTCTTCTAAATAAAAATGGGAATAAGTGTAATTTTTAATATATTTTAGTGTATTTCTCTTTCTTGGGAGTTACAACCATTAAGAGTTTATTCATGGGTTAGTCCCTTAGAGACTAATATCTTTTAATGGGTAAGTATTAAAAAAAATACTTACTTGACAGGTCCACTCAACCATGAGAAAATGAACCAAGATCACACTTTCTCAAATGGATAAACGATGATGGAAAACATGGATATAATAATACAACAATAATGACTACTAGCAGCATTTAAAGAGGAAATCTCTCCAACCTTGAAAAAAAAATCGTCTATCGTTGGCCCACAAAACTCTCTTCAATCCTAAAATTTCCACCTTAATACTTATCCTGTAAACCCAAATGAATGGGCATGATGACTCATGGGCTCATCCACACAAATTCAAGAAAAAAAAGTATCCCTATAATCAAGACATTAAATGCCTTTAAGTAATTCCATTAAATGTCTTTTTGCATTGACTTTCTTCTTCTTATCTTGCTCCAAAAATAAAAAAAATAATATATATGAATCAAGTATGGTGGCGTACGACCCCCGTCGCCACCAAGGCATGACACTACGACGCCGGAGGAGCCGACACCCGCGCGCATCCAGCCCCCTCGACAGGCGAAGACGAAGGATGCCGAGTTTCACTACACCAAGTGAGGACCTCATCTCGCCACGACACATTTCACAGGGCTCGCGCGCGCGTGGAGTTATCTTTCCAGTTTTTATTTTATTATGAACTTTATTAGCCCGCACGTGTTTAAGCGCGCCTTTGCATATCTTCTTCTCTCCCTTTTAGGCTTTCGGGTGGGCCCTTCCCTTTTTCGGGATCCCATTCGTTAAGCCCTTCTCTTTGTGGACCTTTTTCTATTTTTCTATGATTATGATAGGTGTGGGTTGTGGGCCTCAAGTGGGCCCTTTCCTCTCTTGGCCCACTATGGGCTCTATAAGAGGGGAAGGGACCCCCTGACGAGACGAGACCGCGAGGTCGTCGATTTCACACGGTCTCGTGTCAAAAATAAAGTCCGAACTTACCACTTTGGGGAATTCAGAGAGAATTGAGGGGTATAATGGTAAATAAGGGTCGAATCCACAGGGAATTTAGGTATTTTCGAGATATCTTTTGGAATTTGGTCAAATTGGACGATGAATTGAGGTAAGAAATTAGGCAAAATGGTGTTTTTAGAAAGAAGACTTCAAAACAAATCCACAGAATCAAGAATCATCGAATTTGGACTTGATTTCGCGGAGAAATCGAAATTTGAAGTGGAGAGAATTTTTTTGACGTTAAACTCGTGATTTTAAGCTAAATTTTACGAAATTGAAATCTAAAACCTAATCTAAACGAAAATTAAAGATAATAGGAAGATAATCTAGGAAAAACCGCTTCCACTAAACCCGTTTAGCGATTGAAACGAGGTGATTAAGCCGATTAATCACCGAAAACGCCAAGAAACGAGTGGATCGATGTCTAGACAAGTCAATTTTATTGAAATCCAACTCGAATACATACATCGACGAAGAACACATCTATTTAAACGAAATTTGGGCGTAACCGTCCGATCGTTTCGATCGACGGTTACGATGAAACGGTCCATCGTGGACCGTTTCAAATAAGTCATGGCCGTCGGATCATGATGGACGGCCACGATTTGATTCGGAGATAAGCGTTATAAAAACGCTTCAAATTTCGCCCTTTGGATCTTGATCTGACGGTCGAGATGCGTCCCGCGCGATTAAATCTCGGCCGTTATAATCCACGGAATTAGAGCACGTGCGATGATATTGATCCGGTGATCCGCGCTCCGCCCGATCGACGCTCCTCCGTCATCCACGTCGCCAAAAAAATCTGAGCCGTTATAATTGTGCCTTTGAAGCACGTGTTTGATCGCGATCAGTGGTCTGGGGTTCACGGGATCAACGCGCAGATCTTCTGCTGTCCTGCCGATCCGATGTCTCTCCTCACTCCACGTGGCCTGCAACGTAAGACACTGTGTGGGACTTAGTCCCACACGGAAAAAATTAAGTAAATCCATCGGGTTTATAAGGCCCGACGGATAAGAATATTTGAATACCCTTCCGGGCTACGGAAGGCTGAATATCTCTATATATAATATGTATAATATATAAGTATAATATATAACGCGCCACGTAGGCGTTGCGCGGGTCCGCGTGGCGCTGCCACGTGGCCTTGCGTGCCACGTCGCATCCACGCGGGTCTTGCGCCCATTTTGCCAATTTTTTATTTATTTATTATTATTTTTTAATGTTTTAAATAGAAAATAAAATCATAAAAAATCCGGAAAAATACAGAAAAATCCCTAAAAATTTTAAAAATCATATCTTTTAAAATACAACTCCAAATTAATCCAAATTTCTTTCATTTGATCTGAAATTTAATTATCTATCATTCTAAAAATTCAAAATATTTAAATAACAAGAGATTTAATTTATATTTCAAAAATACACTCATTTCCTTAAGATTTTAAGTTTAGAAATTTAAATGAATGTTTATAAAAATAATTTCTCTTATTATTTAATTTTAAAAACCACTTATAATCTCAAGTAAAGATAGGTTCTAAAATCATTTATCCTTAATTTATCATAATTAACCCTAATTTAGTGTATTTTGAGATTATAACATAATTTTGCATGAAATGATAGAAATGCACTCAAAGTATGATAACATGCACATAAATGTAATGTTTTATGCCTTAAATTGCATTAATAATCATGTTTTATCATGTTAAGATTGCATGTTATCACCCCCCCACAAACCCTAGCCATCATTTGAAGAAAGAAAAGATCATCCTTCATCTCAAGTGGCGACCCAAGGAAGATCAAGGAGGGAGACCAACCGCTGCCACCGCCGCTGCACCACCACGTGCCGCCGCCGTGCCCGCCGCCGAGGTGTCACCCAAATTTCCCTCCTCCCCGCCACTCCCCTTTTATCATTTCGCCTCACCTTTCCGCGAACGTCCCATCTCACGGTCGCAGAATTTGGTCAAATTGGGAAGGAGTTGGTCCTTCACTGGGCGTGCCCATATTGGTTTGGCGTGACGTCTGACGACGTGCCGCCGGGTCACCTCCACGGAATTTGACCTGGAGTTATTCCCTCCTCTCCAACCTTTCTTCTCCGTGGCACCTCCCTATTGAGAGCCTACCGCGGCCTCCCTCTCTCGACCGCGTATCCTTTTCCTCCTCCCTCTCTCGACCTCGGTTACGCCCCAAATCGCAGCCGAACGGATCGTGCACCGTCGTTGGCTGTTGTTCTCCCGCCAGTTCGACACCCGCGTCTAGGGTCATCTCCAATATTTCCTGACATCACTCGACTTCAGCCCGCAGGCCAGCTCACGCCCGCACGAACGGCCAGGCCCTCGCCACGATCGGCGGGCTGCGCCGCCGAGTTAGGCACATTCCCCTTTATTTTAGGTTGAAGTCTATATTTCTTTCAGTATTTCCCGCACCGTCTCCGCCGCCATCGGGATTTAGTGTAGGCGAGTGTTTAGACGACATTGATAGGATTCAGACCGTGGTCCAACCCGTTGGGTTGATTGTAGAGCTCCCCTCGACAACTCACGGCCCTACGCCCGCAAGGACGTGGATCGGAAGGAATCCCGGACTGACTCCACTCGGCGCACCCCGAGATCCACGGAGGCGACACCCGAGACGGTACTCTGCTTGTCTGCATTATTAGTTTATTACATCATATTAGATTTCCCCTTGTTTCCCCTTAGTACACGGTGTTAGACCGGTTTCGCACCCGGTCCTGCATCAAAGTAAGTCTTACTAAGGTAATTAAAGAGCCAATGACCTCAATATTTTAGTACATTCATCTGAACACATGATCATATTCAAGATGCAATTCAAGTTTCAATCATGAATCATGGTTAAAAAGTATACCTCAACATGAATATCAGAAATTATTCTCATGACATAAAATATTATTTAATCTATTCGTCAAAAAGTTCCACTTGAATTCATCAATAAAATTTATGTTTAAGAATATTTCCTTTGATCCATGCATCATGAACATAAAGGTCATTAAATACCGATTATAGGTTTCTTTTTATTAAATTGCTATTTCTCCATGGAAACGTCATCAATTCTACCACGCCTCTCTGGGGAGGGTGGACTGGTAGAGAGAGAGTCAAAGTACGGACAAAGAAAATTCGGCGTTTTGCTCGAGGCTGTCATAGACCCCCAAAACTACTCCTTCAACCCTCGCTTCTCAACCTCCATCTTTCTTCTCGAATTCCTCCTCCGCCCTGATTCTTCGGCATCAGCTGTTCTCCTTTCAGTCTTATATTCTTGGGAGCATCATTCTTCCTCTGTGGATTTTCTTGGTTTACTTTACAGAGAGGCTACTCGGTACGCTTCCTTATTCTCTCAAATCCCGCGTTTTTTTTGGATCCCCCGCCCATGGCGTTCTTCAGGAGACCCCGAGTGAGGAACTACTCTTTCCGGAAAGCTAGCTCCGCGATTTTGCTCATCCTAGCTTTCGCCTTTTTGATAACCCTAATTATCCGCGCTACTAATTCTTCTGTTGATTCATCCATAGATAGAACCTTCTGTGTAGATCCTGATTCGAAGGAATTCCCGAAACTACCCCCGCAAACCGAACTCTCTCGCCGCCTGGAAAAAAACAACCTCCTCCCTCCGAAAAACCTAGATCTCTTCCCTGATCTCTCGCCTGACCACATCAAGATCGTCCTCTACGTCCACAACCGTCCTCAGTATCTCCAGATCGTGATCGACAGTTTATCCAAAGTGGAAGGAATCAACGAAACCATGCTCATCGTCAGCCACGACGGATTCTTTCCCGAAATGGATAAAATCGTGAAGAACGTGAGATTCTGCCAGGTGAAGCAGATCTACGCTCCGTTCTCTCCGCACTTATTCCCCGATAGTTTTCCCGGAGTTTCTCCCGGAGATTGCCCTGAAAAGGGTTCCAACTCCGATCGCTGTAACGGGAATCCAGATCAGTACGGAAACCACAGATCGCCGAGGTTCGTTTCCTTGAAGCATCACTGGTGGTGGATGATGAATGCCGTGTGGGACGGACTTCCAGAGACGAGAAGATATTTCGGAGATATTTTATTCATCGAGGAAGATCATTTCATATTTCCCAATGCTTACAGGAGCGTTCAGTTATTGGTGAACCTTAAATTACGAAAATGCCCTCGCTGTTTTGCGGCGAACTTGGCGCCGTCGGATGTGGCGTCGAAGGGGGAGGGATGGCAGAAACTGGTGGCGGAGAAGATTGGGAACGTGGGGTACACGTTTAATAGGACGATCTGGAGGAACATCCACTCCAGAGCGAAAGAGTTCTGCAAATTTGATGAATATAACTGGGATATCACGATGTGGAGCACGATTTATACGTCGTTCGGTGGGCCGGTTTATACTCTTCGTGGGCCGAGGAGGAGTGCAGCCCATTTTGGGAAGTGCGGGCTGCATCAAGGGCAGGGGAGCGAAGCCGCGTGCGTGGATCGCGGAGAGGCGATGATCCAGGTGGAGGATGTTGATCGGAGGGTCAATATTGAGCCGTCGTGGGATGTTCAGTACATCGAGAAGCAGAGTGGGTTTGGTAAGGGATTTAAGGGGTATGGGGGATGGGGGGATACAAGGGATCATGACCTTTGCATGAGTTTTGCTTCTATGTATCGCAGTCGTTCTTCATCCTTGTGTAGAAGAGGGCGATTGTGAAATAAGATTTGACCGTGGATGAGCATCATTCATTCTTTCACTCCCTCAAATGAGGCATCATTTGGTAACTATGAAAAATGTGAAATTAGAAAAAGGAGAAGATGAATTATAGAGATATCATCTAGTTACATGAGGATGCCTTGTATAGAGTTACACAACAAAGGGAAGATAGAGATGTTGTTCTATTGAGCCCTTTTACGGGCTTTCACACTCACCTTCCGACGAAGGAAACCGCGAGGTCATTGAATACACGCGGGCACACATTAAAAAGAAGATCCAAACTCACCAATTTAAAGAAATAATCATGAGATTAAATAGTTTGTTGGTGAATAAAGGGTCAATCCATGTAGAATTGCTGGTATTTTCAAATAACTCTTCAGAAATTCTCAGGCTCAAATCAGACAATGAGTGAGGTGACAGAAAATTAGGAGTGGAAGATGAGAAGATAACTAGAAATCGAATCCACGGAATCAATCACATTTGGATCAAAGATTCTTGGAGAAAACTTAATGCTTCAAATAGGTGAAATTTTGAAACGAAAAGATAAAGAAAACCAAAATTAAAATTGAAACTTAGCTTTAATCTCACGCCACACATTTGAAATTGAACTTTAATCAATTTCTCCTATTCTCTCACGTAAAATCTCAACTTCAAGTACTCCTTGGATGGGGAATTTGATCTAGAAGTGAAGGGAGAAGCACCGAAGATTCAAGGATTCTAGTGTCTAGACAGGTTCTATTACTCCTTTGAAAACATCCAAGAATGCTTTACATTGTCCCAGAAAGAACACCATCAATTTATATGAGAGATTTGGGCGTAACTATCGGATCAGCATTTTAATCTTTGATCATCGGCTTTGATGAAACACATATATCATGTCCGTTGGATCGAAGAGTGAACCGTTGAGACCGCCTGCACGTCGCGCGCGAAGATCGCGCATGAAAGCCACGCCCGTTTGAGTCTTGATCTAACGCTCTAGATGCATTCAAACGGTTTTAATCTCAGTTGTTATAAGTTCTTAGATGAGCGGCTGAGATTAAACCATTTTAAAATGATTCATCGAGGAATGGATTTATGCTCCACGTACCCCCGAGTCTTAAGTAAATCAAAACGCTCCACATGATGCACAGACGAAGACGTTTTATGTAGTCGTTAAAAACACACGATCGTCGGTCAAACAAAATTTATAATTCTAAACTCACAATGACAAAGGTATAAAATCAAGTAAAGTGTAAGTATTGGGTTATCCACAGAAGAACACGGTTGACTTTTTATTGCGGAGTTGACTTGGTCAGCTTTGGTTTAATTAGGTTTTA
>CM044110.1:3458942-3486342 GCA_024174645.1 Lemna minuta | reverse complement strand
CCAATAGCTAGCTTTTCCCTTAAATGAGAATAGGAATAGTGTTAATTTAGGAATTCATCAGTATCTTTAATGTTAGCACAAATTTTAGAGAACTCTTGGAGATGATCATAGGGATCCTTGTTAAAATTTCCATAGAAGTTCCAAAGGATTTGAAAAATTCCCGGTTTAATATCATGGCTAAAAGAGGGTTTATCAAATGTCTCCACTCCAATTGAAGGGTTGAGGTAGTCTTTAAGGAGTTTATGTAGATCTGCTATATTAGGCTGAGCCATAAGAGTAGGTGGTTCTTGATAACATGCAATTTATACATGTAATTATATGATTGTTAATGCAAATTTAGGCGTAAAACATTCCATTCTTATGCATCTTATCACACTTTGAGTGCATATTTATCATTTCATACATTTTTAAAGTATAATCTCAAAATTCATCATTTTAGGGATAATTATGCACAATTAAATGATATAGTTTAGAATAGATTATTCTCATCTAGATTTGAGATTATAATTAGGTTTTAATGTTAAATGACAAGAGAAAATACTTTTTGTACACTCATTTATTTTTTAAAGTTTTATTTTCTAAGAGAAATGCGTGTAGTTTTTAAATAAATATTATTGTCTTATTATTTGTTAAATTTAAATTTTTAAAATAAAATATTATTTAATTTTTTATAAAAAAACAAATTTAGATTAATTTGGAGTTTTATTTTGAAAGTTATAAATTTTCTAATTTTTAGGGATTTTTCTAGAACTTTTTTGAATTTTTATCGATTTATTTTTATTAAAAGCATTAAAAAAATTGGTTTTTAACTCACACTAACATGGCAACTAACGTAGCAGGCGCATGACGTGTCACCACATGCTGACAAGTGCACACATCACATGGTACACGTGTGTGTATAGGAGCGTGTGTGTGGGCATGCATGTGTGCACGTGTGTGATTAGTGAGATAAGCATCATTTTTAGGATTTTTTCTAACTCACTTAACACTCACTCCTTATATACATGATTTTTGCCTCAATTTTTTTCATGTGGGACTATCTTTTTGTTTATTTTATCGCGGGCAACGTGGCGCAATCTGGAGCGTTCGATTCACGTATTAATTCGAAATCGTCAATCTGCACTTAACTCAAGGGGTACGCGACACATTTTGATTAGGGGACGATTCATTTTTAAAAAAATTAATCTCAGCCATTTCTATGATGAGTTATAACTACTTAGATTAAATACACTCGATGGACTTCGATGGATGTGTGGCGACATCTAAGACGTTAATTCTTGATCAAATAGACGCGATCGCGCGACGCTTCTTCTTCACGCACCACGTGGCAAAATCTGAGCACGCCATCTTCGATCGAACAGACGTGACTTAATGGCAACGACTCACATCCCAGGGTTTCATCTGAGCCATTGATTGGAGATGAAGAGCTAAATCCAACGGCCACGCCCAAATCTGCTTATAAATACACATGTTCTTCAACGATGTAAACCATTTAGGGGTGTTTTGAGTAATCGAACTGTTTAGACATCTCAATCCTTGGATCTCTTACGTTCCTTCTCTTCTAGATCAATTTGCGCGACGAAGGAGTGTTTGAAAGTGAGATTTCATGAATAAAATAGGGAGAATTCGCTTCTTGAATACAGATGATCGTCTTCGAAAACACGAAATGAAAAGCCATTGATCTGGCCTTAATTCTCCATGGATTCAACCCTTATTCACCACTATACTATCTAATTCGTGATTATTTCTCAAAATTTGTGAGTTTGGAATTTGTTTTGACACGAGTTTATGTGTAATCAACGACTGCACAAATCCTCTCGTCAGTTCTTGAGGATCTATAATGGGATTTCTAGCTTGATAGGTGGGTGATGACCTAGACTAATGAGTTTAGGTTTCAATGACCTTCTACCATGCATGCACAAAGTTTAGGCTTACCTCTCGATCGCGGCCTTTGCTTTGAATTGGGCTTGAGTTTCCTTTTTTATATATATTTTGGACTTTTTGATTTTTTTTTGTTTTGTTTTCCTGAAATAAGATAGAGAAAAGAATAGAAAAAATGAAAAGAAATATTGACATTTCACACACCTAAAATCCCCAGCAACGGCGCCAAAATTTGTTGAACTCAAAGTCGGTGTGTGTTAATGCTTGACAGATTTATCATTTATAAGATAGGAAACTATTAATCCGTTGGGACATATAGGATGTATAGCTCACTAGGTCAATCCACAAGAATTTGAGGAGGAGAAAGTGTCGATTTCTCTGGTAGGAGAAGGAAATGATTAAAATAAATTAGAAATTCTGATTGTGAAGACAATTAAAGTAGGAAAGAAATAGAGGGAGAGTAGAGATTTCTTATCCAGAATGGAAATTGCAAAAGAAATGGAGTGTGAAGAAAGAGGGTGAGAGATGAGAGAAAGAAGGGGAGCCTTTGAGAAGAGAGAGATAGAGAGAGAGGAGTAGACCAAGATAGAGGAAGAAGAGATATGTAGAGGTGTTAGAAGAAGAAAAAGGATGGAGCTCCTGGCGAGGATGAGATGAGACGCCGAGTGAAATTGGGAAAGAGGAGAAAGTGCACGAAAGTGAGGGAGATTGAGAGAGGGTGGACGAGAGTTAGAGATTGTAATGGAAAGAAGGCAATAACGGTCAAAAGAGAGATAGCGTGGGACTAAGAGGGAAGCAGAGATGGACAAAACGACAAAGTGAAGGAAGAGATGAATGAGGATGGAGAGATAGATGGTGAGGCTGGAGAAGAGATGAAGAGAAGAGATTTGAGAGAGAAGCATGGATCGCAAGAGAAGTAAAGTGGAAGAAAGAGAAACCGCAAGGAGGGAATGGGCTAACAAGCTAGACTATGGGAGGTTAGAAGCCATTGGATAAGGTGTGAAGGAGAGAGAAAACTCAAAATGAACTGCCATTAACATCTTTACTCCTTCCACTCCATTCCGACAGGAGTAACACCGAGAGGAATCCTAAACCTAGAAGAGAGAAAAAGCATAGCTTGCCTTGATCTCCTCCTGGATGGTTTCTTTGACTGGGCTCAAAGAGGCTTGCCTTGGACAGCCCATTTAATACTTTAATCACTTCCTCTTCAGAAGATTTTTCTTCTCTTTCTTTTGCTTATGGTTCCTAAAATAAAGAAGGCAAAATTCATGGTAGATACTCTACGATATCAAGTTCTAAGATGGTAGATAAGATGGTATATGTACAGTTTTAATGAAGTTAAATAAGAGCAAATCATGGATATTTATAGCTACTTTTTATGCTCTTATTAGATAACTCTTTGGGAACACATGATGGATAGTGAAATTGTGCATTGTGTTGTCATGGAATGCTTGGGAACTAGTTTATAGACTTTGGGATATAAATATTATTACTTTTAGGTGGCTGTATACTATCATATATAATCCAGATTTTACTATGAGTTTGTGGCTTTGGATTTTACCCAAACATATGGCATTGATTACTTTGAAACTCTCTTGTAGTGGCTCGGTTGAATTATATTAGATTAATACACACAATTGTGGTCAATCAAGATTAGATGCTCATCCAACTTGATGTCCAAACATATTTATCAACCTTACAAAGTATGTGTTCACAGAGCAACCTCCAGGTTTTATTGCTCATGTAGAGTCAACCAACATTTTCAAACTCAATTGAGCTATTTATGGTCTCACGAAAAGTCCACATGCATTTTTTGTCACATAATGAACTCTTTTGGTTTCAAGTGTTGTGTGGTGGATCCATCTATCTTCATCAAGCACTCAACATGACAATGTATTTTTAGTATTATATGTTGATGATATTTTGTGAATCTAGCCACTCAACGTGCCTAGATTTGTGTTTTGCATCTAACACGAGGAATGATGTTTGATACATAATAAACAATCTATTATTGTTATCTTTCCTCTGACTAGCCAATTGTAGAGGTAACCCAAGAAATATAAAAAACCTATTTTTTTATGTTAGACTTTAAACCAGTCATTGTGAGAACAAGGAGCATGAATTGATGATCAGGCCCCCAAAATTTCAGCTCCAAACTCCATCGAGATCATGAGATATCTTGATTTCAATTTAGAGCACATCTATCTATTGATTTTTCCTTTAAAATTTCCTAATTGATTTTTGGTTTTTTTTTATCATGATTGATCAAGATTAGAAGCCATGAGATTGTGACGCATATTGCATTTCCATCAAGATCAAGAGGCAATAGTCGTTGGATCAATTTTATCAACTTTGGGAGCTCTAGTAAATGTGTCACTTGTTGCACTATGATTCGCAGTGAAGAGAGAGAAAATCAGGATGCATTTAGGCCTTCGATTGTGTGGTCCACAATCCAACCCACCTAGGGTTGCTACTTGTCAAACTTATAAAGAGCTGAATTCGGTAGAATCATTCCACTAGATCGGACGGCTCTAATTGGTAGTGTCAATCTTACCGTCTAGATGATGTCGTTTGTACTTGCAGAAAAAATAGAGTCCATTAGTACCATGTGAATAAAATTTAAAATCAATTTGCATTTAAATATAGTGGCCATTAAGGTCTATTAACTATTAAAATAGAGATTAAGAACTAATACTCCCTTTGATGGTGCCATGCAAGCACTAATTGTCTGCACTTACTGATAACATGCAATCTTAACACGCAAAAACATGATTATTAATGCAAATTAAGGCATAAAACATTCCATTTTTATGCATGTTATCAAACTTTGAGATAATTATGCATAATTAAGTGTATTTCTATCATTTCATGCAATTTTAAGTTATAATCTCAAAATGCACTAATTTAGGGATAATTATGCATAATTAAGATTATATTTTATAATAGATTATTCTCATCTAAATTTGATATTATAATTAAGTTTTAATGTTAAATAATAAGAGAAAATGTTTATATGCATTCAATTATTTTTCTAAGTTTTGTTTTTCAAAGAAGAAATGAGTGTATTTTTGAAACAATAATTTATTCTCTTGTTATTTAAATATTTTGACTTTTTATAATGATAGATAATTGAATTTCTGATCCAATGAAAAAAATCTAGATTAATTTGGAGTTGTATTTTGAAAGTTATGAATTTTTTAATTTTTAGGGAATTTTCTTGAATTTTTTTGAATTTTTCTGAATTTTTAATGAATTTCTAAGGATTTTCCGGAATTATAAATTGATTTTTCTAATTAATACTCATTTTTTGAATATTTTATAACGCGCAGGTGATGTGGCGTGATCAAAGCCGTCCGATCGCGCCGCGATCCAACGATCGATGAGAGCAATGACGTGGCAGCGTGAGGAGCGTCCGATCGCGTGGAATTCTAACCGTTGATCTTCACTTACACGATGGGGTTCACCGAATCATATTAATCTCGACCGTTGATTGCGAGAGCTATAACGATCGAGATTAAATCGCTCGAAAACGCATCTTGGGCGTTCGATTGCGATCCAACGGATGCGCTTCAAAGCATTTTATAACGCGCGATCACGTGGTTTCATCTGAGCGCTCCATCTGCAATCTAACGGACAAGACTTAACGGTAATGATTCACATTAATGCGATCAATCAAAGCCGTTGATCGCTGATAAAACGCCCGATCAAACGGTTACACCCAAAATCACTATAAATTGAGATGTTCTTCGACATTTTGATGTATTCTTGGATGATTTCGCTAAATTGATCTATCTATACACATCTATCATTGAATCTCTCCCTTCTAATCACTTCTAGACTCATTTCCACGTCCACGGAGTGATTAAAAGAGAGATTTCGTCGATCGATTAAGGAGAATTCGACTCTTGAACACCGACGATCGTTTTCGAAATCGCGAAATGAAAAGCCTTAAATCCGGCGATTAATTGGATCATTTCGATCACTATCTCAGGTTAGATTTCGTGTTTTCCTTCTAATCTTTCGTCATGTATCATCAATTTGTAATTTATGATCGTAATTTAGTTTAATTTAGTCTTTAATTTCAGTAATTTTGCGATTTAATTTTCGGAAATTTATCTCCACTTCGCTCTTTGATTTCTCTGTGAATACTAATCCAAAGCGAGTGATTTTTTATTCCGTAAATTCGTCTTTGAGTTATCTTTCTAAATCTACCATTTTCCCTAATTTCTATCACCAATTCATTGTCCGATTTGATCAAATTCCAAAAGATATCTCGAAAATCCCTTATTTCTCTGTGGATTCAACCCTTATTTACTATTATACCCCTCAATTCGTAATTAAATCATTAAATTAGTAAATTTAGTTTTATTGTTGACACGAATCGGTTTGCAATTAAGAACCGCATCGATTCATTTCGTCACTAACCACATCATGCTGCCATGTCAGCCACACCTAATAACTTCACTATTTTTATTTAAAATATCATAACTTCTAGATTAATAAAAAAAGATAAAATTTTATAAAAATTTCTAAAAAACTTAAGAAAAACTAGAAAAATTCCTAAAGAATCCTTAGAAAAATTCAGAAAATGATAAAAATTTAAGAAAAATATAAAGAAAATTATTGAAATTCAAATATTCATATGTTTTTTTATAGAGAACTCCTTTTTTGGATGAAATTTTTGTTATTTTTATCTTTATTTTTTCTTCTTTTTCATAATATCCTTTGAAATAAAAAAATATAAACAAGCTAGAAAGATTGAATCTTTATTAAGACCACTTGTTTTCTTCACATTTTCATTCATGCCATCCTTCATTCATAATCTAAAATCATGTAACTCATGCACATACAATTAATTCATCCTTGACCTTGAAAAAGATCAAATGTCAATTATACATTTAATTAATCACAATTTACTACAAATTGAGCTTATAAACAATGTGGCTTGATGAATATAAAAACTTTATCAAAACATGATAAAATGCGTAAAAAATAATGAAAAAGGAAGGAGAAAATGCAAGAAAAAGAGAGAAATAATAAGAAGTGAAAAGAAGGAGAAATATCTTCTCTTCTTCTACTCCATCTCTACCACTTTTACCAGCATTTCTACCACTTCAATCTACCCCTATCATCTATCACCATCCACATCATTTGGGAGTATAATTATCATAAGTGATAGTAGATTTGTTTTTTTAATCCATTTAGTTTACCTACAATTTTGCTTTTACATCGTCATTCCGTTAGTCATAGTTGTCTATTGATTCTTTTGGCCACCTCATCACGTTGCATCCCAAAGATAAGAAATCCCTTTGCAAAATGCACCCTTCATAAGAGGAAGACAAGTTAAAAGGAATTCTAATACACTAAGTAGCCTCTATTTTAAGGGAAATAGTGATGTATCTATTGAAATTTCCTAATGAGATGGTGAAATTGCTAAGAGGGGGGTGAATTAGTGTCTTTTTAATATTTACGCTTTTCTAATCCTTTTTAAATTCGTTGATTGACACTCAAATTTATCACGTCACCTCACTCATACGCCTATTTTTTTATACTAGACAAGGTATCCAAACCCCCCGCGCCAGTCCTAGGAAGAGACAGTCCTCCCAGAGTCACTCCTCACCTGGTTAATCTCCCAGTAGCAACTACTAGCTGGATAATCAGATCAAAGTTCTAGTACGATCTTTCGATCTGACTAACTCACGCTCCCAGTTAGTAACCTTACTTTGTTGCCATCCTTCAGTACCCCTTCGCTTGTCCCGTCCCCCGAGCCGACTCCCAGAGCTCCACACACCACTCCCCACTCTCTTTAGGGCTGGCCTGACTCTTTGAAGTCACCGATCGACATACGCACCAAGTGAATCGCTCATCCGCGAGTCCGAATAATCCTGCAAGGTGAAGAACAAACGCGCCTCGAGTTGACTTTCTAGTCAACTCCCTAGATCCGTCCCGACTCACTACGATTCCCAAGGAATCTCCCCCTTACCCTTGCGGGTAAGTGCGACTCACCCAGAGTCAACGCAAAGTATGATGGTATAACTAATTTTCCCTAGTCCATAAATTATAACTTACAAAATAGAAAGCTATAAATAGAATACTAAAAAATTGAACCAACCACAACAACCAACAACAAATAATTGAAATATTAAAGATGTAAGTTATATAAAGAACAACTATTGAAAATAAAAACACACTAAAATAACTCCCTGATGAGCTGATTTGTATTAGCCCTTGGCTTTGATTTTGACTTTGACTTTTTGCCCTTGACTTTTATTACCTACCTTTGACTTTGACTATCTATAGTTGACTCTGACTTCTGACTTTGCTATTAACTTTGACTTCCACCTTTGACTTTGACTATCTACCATTGACCTTGACTGTATGCCTTTGACTTTGACTGTATGCCATTGGCTTTGACTATATGCCTTGACTTTGAATGTCTACAGTTTACTTTGACTTCTACAGACTTCTCCCTTGAATATGAGAAAGAAAAAAATTTAACAACGCAAGCGACCCTTCCCTTAAAATTAAATACCTTTAATCTTACCTTGATGAGGTCTCACTAACTTGAAAGTTTATAATTAGATTGAAATATCTAAAAACAAACTAGAAGGTATATATATATATATTGCTAAATAGGATCTCATATTAGATTTGTAATTAGAGATTCTGAAATCTGAAAGTCAGTAAGCTAAAATTTTAATAAAGCTAGCTTAAACAAAACACTTTAACAAGAAAATTGTGTATAACCTGAGCAGATTAGGTTTGCTATGAATTTCACACGTAATATAACAATAATCCATTTGTTTAACCAAGAAAAGAAAAAACAACAAAAAAGAAGAGAACGAATCTGATAATTTAAAATATATATATATATATATATATATATATATATATAGAGAGAGAGAGAGAGAGAGAGATAGAGAGACCAATAAAAAAATAGGAAATCAGTAAAGACACTAAACAGGATTTGATAGTAGAAAAACAAAACAAGAGACCGCAGAATGATTAAAACAAACTAAGCCAAAAGGATAAGAATTTCATGTTCTAATGATAGCGTGCAATGTAAGAGAATGAGAAATAGTTAAATTAGAAGTCATAATGAAGATCACGTTTAGAATTTCGAAGGATATTCTAATGAACAGAGAATTTGAGAAATCTGAGAATCAATTCAACAAAACAAACAGAAATAACTGAAGAATAAAATCTAACGAAAAAGGGGTTCAAACAGGAGAAGAATTTATTGGAAAACACTTGAGAAACCAAATCAAAACTGATGGAGGAAAGCTAATAAAAATTCCTGTTGGAATCAAAAATCAAGAAATACCTAGAATCGAAAAAAAAAACAAAGAACGAAAAAAAGAGAAGTTCTTGAGTGTTGGATGGATCCACACACAATTTCAACTATGAAACCTGAAAGTGGAATGAGGTTCAATGTTGTTCTTGTATGCTGCCTTCAATAGAGATAAATCCCGCCGAAGAGGGAGGGTTCAATCGATGAGGCGAGAGTGTACGAGAGCATGAATTTTCGATGAAGAAATCGCTTGATTCGCTGACACCGAGAGAGAAGATCACCACGAGAGAGAGAATTGCCTTTGCCTTTCTTCCTCTTTTTTCTAAACGCCACTATCGGGGACGAACTTGAAATTTTTGTTTTTAGGGTTTTTTAAGAGAGGGAGGGAGAGAAAGATGTTAGTTCCTTTCCTTCTTCTTTTTTTTAGAAATAGCACCTGAAAATAAACAAAAGAGAAGTTAGATAATATTTAATCAAAAGGAACTACAATGCAAATGAAAATACATAAGGGAAAATATTAGTGATAATAAAATTAAAAAAAAAATTTACCATTAAATATTAACATTGATGTTCTGAAATGATGTAATGTAAAATTAAGCATAGAAACTAAAATAATAGGAATAATAATAATAATTAACAGTTTTTATGAGAATGAAACTTAATATTTTTTTGTGTCAATAATACCTATCCTTAGGAGCATTTGTCTTCTTATAATACTAAAACAATGATAATGATAATTGATAACATGCATTTATAACTTGAATTCTTATCCTAATTAACTCATATTCATGCTTATTTTATGTGAATATGATGCATGTTATCATACTTTTTAGGAATTTTCTCCATTGGTATGTCATTTCGCTAAAGTCAATATTTATGCATAAATTAGGGATAATTTCATGCTTGACAGAGGATTAGTCTTTTGTTAAGTTTAAATTAATAGAAGTTAATCTCTTTTCTTGAATGATTTTTGACTTTAGTGCATGTTTTGAAGGATAATTTCAAGATGAATTTATGATTTAGAATATTTAGTGAGAAATGAGTTAAGTAAATTATAATTCATCTTGATTTCTTCTTTGAAAATATATTTTAAATGATGTTAAAAAGGAAGAAATTTGTGATTCAATGGAGAAAATTTGGATTAAAAAGGAGTTCTACATTTAAAGTTAGGGTTGGCCGGTCCCGGTCAAGGTCCGGTTTTTGGCACACCATTCGGTCCAAGTCTCGGTCTCGGTCTCGGTCCGGTCTCGGTCCACCTCGGTCACGGTCCAGTTCGGTCTTAACTTCGGTCTCTCTTGATCATCAACGTCCATTAATAAAAAAAAAATTTATAGTCAAAAACCTTACCGATGAAACTTGCTGATTTGAAACAAAGAAGAAGAAAGTGAACTCTAAATTTAGAGCTCTGCCCATGTCATCCTTTTCTGAACTACCAACCCTACAAAGCATGGTATGCAGTCGAGTGAAGTGGGATTCAGTATGCAGGAATGGAAGCGAAGTGGTAGCCCTTGGAGCCTCTCCACGCATAGTAGGCCATCCTCGTCTCCACGCATGAGGAGGGAATATTGAAAAATGGTGAAGAAATAGAATGACTAAAAAATGGTGAAAAAAATATTTCAAGATTTAAGGCATGAACTGCTGCATTACGGATGAGAAAAAGACAGAGAGATGTGCTGGCGACGACGGTCTTCTGCGTATTTTATGTCGCTAACATCTCGCATGATTTTGATGTGCCACCATTCTCTTTTTCTCTCTCTCTCTGTCTCTCTCGCTCTCAGAGCTAGATTCCTTGTTGCGGACATCATCTAAGCTGCAAGAAACAGGGGTCGATCTGGTGCAACCACCGGGACGCAGGCGTTAGATGGGGGGGAGAGAGAGAGAGGGAGGGAGAGAGACGACGGGAAACGGCGAAGAAGAAACAGCCGACAAAACCATGGCTCCGCCCTTTATCTCTCCTTTTGAGAAGGAGAATTTTGAAGCAGATAACGGGGTGCTTCCTCGGAGAATTTGCGGGCGGACTGAAACAAGAGAGAGAATGTAAGCAACCAAAAAGAGAGGAATCTCGAGACCGGCTCCCTTAAAGACCAAACCTTTGCTTCGAGGAGCAGGGCGACCCTTTTTCCTCGTGACTCGACCTCCTCTCTTTCCTCCGCCAAATCCCATTATTACTTAATCGCCCGGCAGGCCACCGAACCAGACATCCTCTTCCTCAACTATAGAAATGAACGACCAAAACTTCAAGTGGACGCCCCAACTCCATGACCGCTTCTTCGAGGTCTTCTCTAGTCTCGGCGGAGCAGTCAGTAAGTTTTCTCTCTCTTACTCTCGTCTTTGCACTTCCCCCCTTCGGATTTCGCCCTTCGGTCCAAGACCGAAGGCTTGACGCGGACCGGACCGAAGTTGGACCGAGACCGGTCCGGCCCATTTTTTGGGACCGACGGTCTCGGTTCGGTCCGGTCGACCGACCTTCGGTCGGTCTTTGGACTTCCCTATTTAAAGTTATGAATTTCTAAAGTTTATGTCTTTTTCTGATTTTTCTTTTCTTTTTAAATGCATTTTTTAAGTAATTTCTTTATTAAAATCGCGAAAAAGGGTAACTAACCTGCAGGTGATGACGTGGCACGCGGGACCACCGCGCGGATGCGACGCGGCGCTAAGGCCATGTGGCAGGCCCGCGGGTGGCCCACGCGAGGCGCAGGAGGCGCACAAGGCGCGGACACGTGGCAGGAGGCCACGCGTGTCGATGCGTCCACGCGGATGCCCGTGTGGGGCGCGACATGGCAGGGAGGTCGGCAGGTGAAGGGCCAAGGGGATAGTAGGCCCTGGTAAGTTTATTGGGGCGGTAACGCAAATGCGTACCGCCCCTCTAGGTTTTATAGTGGTAAAGTTTTATTATTTATTCCGTGTGGGACTATGTCCCCACGGAAACTTACCTTTGCAGGACGCGTGGCTGCATCAGAGCCGTCGGAGAGGATCGCAAGCCGTCGATCGCGTGGACCTGAGTCCACGCGATCATCAATCAAGACACGTGCTTAAAAATTAGGAGTAAGTGGGGCGATCAGCGACTTACCTGGCGACACGTGGAGCTTTACAGAGTGTCTGATCTCCATCAAACGGGCAAAAAAGCATCATGAGCATCTGATCGTTATCGGACGGACGTGATTCTTTCACTATTGGAGACACGACGTGGACGGTCGGGATCTTTCGCGATCGGAAGCACTGCCTGGACGGTCGCGATCTTTCGCGATCAGAGGCAAGGCATGGACGCATTGAAACCGAGCGATCTCCATCAGAAGGCCACGATCTCCATCTCACCTTGGCGATGTGGGGGACTTTCTGGAGCGCTGGATCTTCATCAGACGGCAGCGACGAAGCAAAGCTCAGGAGCGCGGTTCGATCGTGTCCCGATCGCTGCGCAATCGTGGCCCGATCGCCCCGCGATCAGGGCTGATTGATCGCGAAATTAAGGCCACGATCACCACCATGCCAGATGACCATCACGACAGATCTCCATCAGACGGCAGCGATTGAAGTTGAACCACGATTTTTGGGCCAAATTTCCCTTTAAAAAGCCATGTATTCTCCCTTTGAAAACCAACTTTTGATCGATTCGTGAAGAAATTAAGCGAATTTCGAGGAAGGTCTTAAGTTCTCGTGATCCTCTGCTTCCAAGAGTGTAGAGACGCAGCCGTTGAAGCATGATAATCACGATTTAATCTCTTGATTTCATCGAATTTTCCCCTTGAATTCCGAATGTCCACGACGAAGAATCCGAGCAAATTCGCATCAATCCACGAGAATTGAAGCCCCATTCTTGTGGCAATCGAGTTATTAAAAAGATTCAATCGATTATCAAGAGGTAATTTGAGTTTTTATTAGATTTAGAAGTTTAATTTTGCAAATTAGTTCATAGTGTTCTTCATTTTCCCCAATTTTCAGTCTAAAAAATTGCTGATTTTGAAAATAGGATCTCTCTCTGATTATAATTCCAAATCACTTGTTTTGGTTTCTTTAGATTCCTATTTTCATCAGCTCTCCGTGGATAGAAAATTCATCGAATTCCAAGTTCATTTGACCCTTTAATTTGACGTTTGACCGAGGACTATTCATCTTTCATCAGAAGACAAATGTTGACTTTCGGGGTCAATTACTTTCAATTTACAAATCAGAATTTGATAATTTTGGTCTTTAGATTCCTCTAGTTCTTAGCTTTCCATTGACATATAAATTGTAAGCTTTGGATTTCATTTGATTGGGCAATTTAAAGATTTCCTCTAAGGTGTTCATTTCGGGTATTTTCTGATATTTGATTTTCAACAATTCATAGTAAATCCATTTCTTATCCAAAAATCACGAATTTTATATCAATAAATTTCATTTTCTCTATAGTTTCTAAATATATAGTTTTAGTAATCTTCTTACTCTGTTTGATTCTCTGATTTTATAGAACACCTACTGTTGGTCAAAGTCAACGCTTTGACTTTGACTTTTGACTTTTCTCTGTCAAACCCGAGAATTAAATTCTTAAAACTTCTTATTTAGTTTATTTATATCATTTTCACTCATTATTTCTTATTTTCACTTATTTAAAACCCCTTTTAAACCTAAGTTTGACCAAGTCAACTTTGCAATTAAAGTCAACCCTGCTCTCTGTGGATCGACCCAATACTTACACATTACTTGATTTTATATCTAATCTTTGTGAGTTCGGTTTTATAAATTTTGTTTGACCGGCGTTTTTGTGATTTAACGACGCATAAAAACGTTTCGTCAATAATCGTATCTTTAGAATATCTTATTCAAATATTTTAATAGCATAATTGAAAATAAAGAATCTAGAGCTTATTCTCAGCGGCGTCTGCATTCCGAAGTTGAAGTGGGTGATTCAGTCAAGCCGTTGGTACCTGCACTAACAAGCACATACCCTTCTCGAATCATTTTGATGAAAAGCTATCAATCCAAATTTAAAAGCTGCTTAATATAATATTTCATAAACATTAAGCGCGAACCAATGTAAATTATCAAACTTAGATTAAACTAGCATATATGAAGAGGGTACGGAATTATGTCTACTCGTGAGAGTGTGAGGATATTTCATCCCCATAGCATCAAACCTTAGATATGCTCACCTAGATCACAATCAAGAATAAGACTCTAGCATTAGCCAATGAGCACTACATTAATATGCGCTAAAGAAGTCGACTTAGAGATAGAATCAAGATCATTATAGCCTACACTTTGAGGAAAATATAATTATACATTCATACAATTCACCTCTTTAGTTGTAGGATTAAAGGATGAAAGGACCTTATAGGGAGATGATATAGGAAATTGCTAAGAGACTAGCAATCATTCAAGTTGGGGGTGTGATAACATGTAAATTATACATAAAAGTATATGATTAAGAATGTAAATTAAGGCATAAAACATTCCAGTCTAATGCATGGTATCATATTTTTTAGTGTTTATCTATCATTCTATGAAAATTAAGTTATAATCTCAAAATGCACTAATTTTGGGATAATTATGATAACTTAAGACAAATATTATTAGATTAGATTATTCCCATTTTTATTTCAGATTATAATCAGGTTTTAATGTTAAATAATAGGATTAAATACTTTCTATACACTCATTTATTTTTCTAAGTTTTAAATTCTAAAAGAAATGAGTGTATTTTTTAAATAAAAATGTATTCTCTTTTTATTTATTACATTTGATTTTAGAATGATATATAATTTAATTTTAGATCCAAAAAAGTAAATTTAGATTAATTTAGTGTTATATTTTGAAATTTATCGATTTTCTCATTTTTCTAGAATATTTCTAATTTTTTTATGAATTTAATTCGATTTATTTTGAATTAAAATGAATGAAAAATTATATTTTTATCGCGTGTTGATATGATAGGTGACATGGCACAGACAAAATAGCGATGCCACGTGGTCGTGTATAAGAATGCCACATGTCACACACTTGTAAGTGTGTGCGCATGTGTGAGTATACATGTGTGTGCGTGTGTGCACGTGTGTGCACGTGTGTGCACGTGTGTGTGCATGTGTGTGTGATTAATGAGAAAGCACCCTTTTCAGGATTTTCGCTATCTCCCTAATTACACAAGACTTATATACCTGTCGAATCGCTTGATTTTTCATAATCTGGGACTATCTTTCTGTTTTTATATGCACATGTGATGTGGCATTGATAACATGCATATTTAACTTAAATTCTTACCTTATTTAACTAATATTCATGCTTATTTTATGTAATTATGATTCATGTTATCCTAGTTTTATGAATTTTCTCCATTGGCATGCTATTCTACTAAAAATCATATTTATGCATTAATTAGGGTTAATTATGTGTTTATGAATGTTTAATCTTTTACAAGGTTAAATAAATATAAATTAATCATTTTTTCCTTAAATTACTTTGACTTTAATAGATATTTTGACGAATAAATTTCAATTAGAATGTTCGGATGATATAAAGAAAATTTCTTAAGAGATTATCTTAATTCATTGTGAATTCATCTTATATTCTTCTTTTAATTTATGGTTTAGATGGCATGATATTAAAAAGGAATAAATTTTTGATCTAATGGAGAAAATTTAAGTTTAAAAGGAGTTATATTTATAAAGATATCGATTTTTGAATTTCTTGGATTTTTTTGGATTTTTCCAGAATTTTATTTGATTTTTATTCTTATTTAAAATGGCGAAAGGGGGGTTTTATTCTCCACAGAACCCGCGGAGCTGACGTGGCGTGGGACCCGCGCAGATGCGACATGACACGCAAGGCCACGTGACAGAGCCACACGAGCCCACGCGGCGCCTAGGTGGCACGGAGGAGGCACGGATGCATGGCAGGGGCTACGCGAGTCCACGCGGACGCCCCAGATGGCGCCATGTGGCAGTGTGAGGGCTGGCAGGTGAAGGGCCCACGGGTTAGTGGGCCCTAGTTAGCATATTGGGGCGGTAACGCAAGGGCGTTATTCCGCCCCACCTTTTATAGCGTTAATCCCCTCCTTTTCTTCCGTGTGGGACTATGTTCACGTGGAACTCCTTCTTTGCAGGACACGTGGCAGAACAAGGCACGTTGGATACGATTGTATCAAATGGAGCGTGTCGATGCAGTGGACTCGGTGTCCACTGGATCACCATCACAACACGTGTGCTAAAAGGGATTTAAATGTCCCCGATGGACGACCCACCTTGCAACACGTGGCGTCATGAGGAGATCTCGATCAAGATCAGATGTGCGAAATAAGAGGAAAGCGTGGGTCCGCGTCGTGTGATCGTGGAGCAACACGTGGCGTTGCGAGGAGATCCTGATCAAGATCGGACGGTCGAAATGAAAGGGAGAACGTGGGCCCCCGTCGTGGGATCATGACTCATCTTACGGGCGTGATCGTGGACGTCCATCCGATTGTCTTCAGATCGAACGGTCCGCATTTTTCACGTGAAATTTCCTTATAAATTCTTATGTTCTTCCTTTGTAAACTGATCTCTTGATTAATCGTGAAGAAATTAAGCGGCTTTGAAGGCATATCTTGAGTTCATCGCGATTCCCCTGCGTTCTAGACTCGATCGCGATCAGATTGAGACAGGATTCGTCGCGATTCATTGCAAGAATTGATCAAAATCTCCCCTTGAACGTCGAGCGCACATTGAAGACGAAATCGATCCAATACTCTTCAATCCGCGTGAATTGAAGCCACATCTTTGCGTCAATCGGGTTAGTAGTGAGATACAATCATTCTCCTTGCGATAATTGTAATTTAGATTTGATTTGGTAGGTTAATTTTGCTTTAAAAGTTATTTTGTTCTTCATTTTTGCCCAACTTCGGTTCGAATTTTTGTTGATTTTGAAATAAGGATATCTCCGTCATCTTAACTTCGAATCACTTGATTCCGTTTTATTGGATTCTTTGTTTCATCAGTGAATAGCAAAATTGTGAAATTCCATGATCATTTGACCCTTCAATTTAACGTTTAACTAACCATTGTTCATTTTCAATCAGAATTTGGGCGTTGACTTGCGAGATCAATTACTCCTAAAATATAAATTGGAATTTGACAATTTTGGTCTTTTTGGAATCCTCTGGTTGTTATCTATTGATATATTAGTTGTAATATTTGGATATCATTTGGTTAGTCAATTTGAAGATTTACACCAAAGTGTTCATTTCGGGATTTTTCTAATCTTTGATTTTCAATAATTCATAGTAAATCCAATTCTTATCAAAAAATCACGAATTTTATATCAAAAAATTCCATTTTTTTCTCTAGTTTTTAAACATATAATTTTTTTAATATTTTAACCTCTTTTTATTCTCTGATTTTCAGAAAGTCAACTGTTGGTCAAAGTGAATGCTTTGACCTTGACTTTTGACATTTCTTCTAAAAATCGGTTTTCTAAAGTCTTAAAATATCTTATCTCAAATATTTAGATCATTTCTATTGATTATATATCATTATCACTTCTTTAAAACCCTAATTAAACCAAAGTTTGACCAAGTCAACTCTGCAATAAAAAGTCAACCGTGTTCTCTGTGGATAACCCAATACTTACACTTTACTTGATTTTATACCTTTGTCATTGTGAGTTTAGAATTATAAATTTTGTTTGACCGACGATTGTGTGTTTTAACGACTACATAAAACGCTTCGTCAGGCATCATGTGGAGCGTTTGATTTACTTAAGACTGGGGGGTACGTGGAGCATAACCATTCCTCGATGAATCATTTTAAAATGGTTTAATCTCAGCCGTTCATCTAAGAACTTATAACAACTGAGATCAAAACTGTTTGAATGCATCTAGAGCGTTAGATCAAGATCAAACGGCGGGCATTTCATGCGCGATCTTCGCGCGCGACGTGGCGAAATCTCAACGGTTCACCTTCGATCCAACGGACATGATATATGTGTTTCATCAAAGCCGATGATCAAAGATTAAATGCTGATCCGATAGTTACGCCCAAATCTCCATATAAATTGATATGTTCTTCGACAATGTAAAGCATTCTTGGATGTTTTCGAGTAATAGAACTGTTTAGACACTAGAATCCTTGAATCTCTTGCTTCCCTTCACTTCTAGATCAAATTCCCCATCCAAGGAGTACTTGAAGTTGAGATTTTATTGAGAGAATAGGGAGAAATTGCTTCTTGAATGCCGACGATTGTCTTCGAATTCGCAGAATGAAAAGCCTTTGATCCCGTGAGCAATTGGATCAATTCAAGCGCTATTTGAGTTAGAATTTGTGTTTTCGTCCTTATCTCTCTTCCTATAACATTAAAGTTCAATTTCAAATCGTAGATTAAGTTAATTTCAATTTTAATTTTGGTTTTTCTTTATCTTTTCGTTCAAAAATTTCTACCTATTTCGCTTGTCGATTTCTCCAAGAATCTTGATCCAAATTTTGTGATTTTTGATTCCGTGGATTCGATTTCGAGTTATCTTTCAAAAAATATTAAAATCCCTAATTTCTCACCTCAATTCATTGTCTGATTTGGTCGAATTTCAAAGAGTTATTTGAAAATACCGTAATTCTACATGGATTCGACCCTTATTCACCAATAAACTATTTAATTCGTGATTATTTCTTTAAATTGGTGAGTTTGGATCTTCTTTTAATGTGTGCCCGCGTGTATTCAATGACCTCGCGGTTTCCTTCGTCAGAAGGTGAGTGTGAAAGCCCAAAAGGGCTCAATAGAACAATATCTCTATCTTCCCTTTGTTGTGTAACTCTATACAAGGCATCCTCATGTAACCCTAGTGATATCCTAATTCATCTTCTCCTTTTCTAATTTCACATTTTTCATAGTTACCAAATGATGCCTCATTTGAGGGAGTGAAAGAATAGGGGTAAGAGAGAGGGAGAGAGAGAAAGAGAGAGTCAAAAACTTTTTAATCATGGCACATCAATTTCTCTCCCTCCTTAAAGAGAGAGAAGCATGGAAGCTCAAAATGGGTCGCCTGTAAGACCAAAAGAATCTCATTATTATTCTTGCCGGGATAATCCCGAGGAGAGAAAAGAGACTACACAAGCAAGAACATCCTCCATTTCACCCAAGACTAAAAATGATTATTATCGGTATAAATATAATTTTTATTGGTATAGTTCAATCGCATCAGCTCAATGTTAAAAAAAAAACAGTATTTCCTTTGATCAAATGGGTAAAAGATCTTAGAATGATGCTCATCCACGGTCAAATCTTATTTCACAATCGCCCTCTTCTACACAAGGATGAAGAACGATACATAGAAGCAAAACTCATGCAAAGATCATGATCCCTTGCATCCCCCCATCCCCCATACCCCTTAAATCCCTTACCAAACCCACTCTGCTTCTCGATGTACTGAACATCCCACGACGGCTCAATATTGACCCTCCGATCAACATCCTCCACCTGGATCATCGCCTCTCCGCGATCCACGCACGCGGCGGCTTCGCTCCCCTGCCCTTGATGCAGCCCGCACTTCCCAAAATGGGCTGCACTCCTCCTCGGCCCACGAAGAGTATAAACCGGCCCACCGAACGACGTATAAATCGTGCTCCACATCGTGATATCCCAGTTGTATTCATCAAATTTGCAGAACTCTTTCGCTCTGGAGTGGATGTTCCGCCAGATCGTCCTATTAAACGTGTATCCCACGTTCCCAATCTTCTCCGCCACCAGTTTCTGCCATCCCTCCCCCTTCGACGCCACATCCAACGGCGCCAGATTCGCCGCAAAACAGCGAGGGCATTTTCGTAATTTAAGGTTCACCAATAACTGAATGCTCCTGTAAGCATTGGGAAATATGAAATGATCTTCCTCGATGAATAAAATATCTCCGAAATATCTTCTCGTCTCTGGAAGTCCGTCCCACACGGCATTCATCATCCACCACCAGTGATGCTTCAAGGAAACGAACCTCGGCGATCTGTGGTTTCCGTACTGATCTGGATTCCCGTTACAGCGATCGGAGTTGGAACCCTTTTCAGGGCAATCTCCGGGAGAAACTCCGGGAAAACTATCGGGGAATAAGTGCGGAGAGAACGGAGCGTAGATCTGTTTCACCTGGCAGAATCTCACGTTCTTCACGATTTTATCCATTTCGGGAAAGAATCCGTCGTGGCTGACGATGAGCATGGTTTCGTTGATTCCTTCCACTCTGGATAAACTGTCGATCACGATCTGGAGATACTGAGGACGGTTGTGGACGTAGAGGACGATCTTGATGTGGTCAGGCGAGAGATCAGGGAAGAGATCTAGGTTTTTCGGAGGGAGGAGGTTGTTTTTTTCCAGGCGGCGAGAGAGTTCGGTTTGCGGGGGTAGTTTCGGGAATTCCTTCGAATCAGGATCTACACAGAAGGTTCTATCTATGGATGAATCAACAGAAGAATTAGTAGCGCGGATAATTAGGGTTATCAAAAAGGCGAAAGCTAGGATGAGCAAAATCGCGGAGCTAGCTTTCCGGAAAGAGTAGTTCCTCACTCGGGGTCTCCTGAAGAACGCCATGGGCGGGGGATCCAAAAAAACGCGGGATTTGAGAGAATAAGGAAGCGTACCGAGTAGCCTCTCTGTAAAGTAAACCAAGAAAATCCACAGAGGAAGAATGATGCTCCCAAGAATATAAGACTGAAAGGAGAACAGCTGATGCCGAAGAATCTGGGCGGAGGAGGAATTCGAGAAGAAAGATGGAGGTTGAGAAGCGAGGGTTGAAGGAGAAGTAGTTTTGGGGGTCTATGCACAGCCTCGAGCAAAACGCCGAATTTTCTTTGTCCGTACTTTGACTCTCTCTCTCCCAGTCCACCCTCCCCCCAGACAGGCGTGGTAGAATTGATGACGTTTCCATGGAGAAATAGCAATTAAATAAAATGAAACCTATAATCGGTATTTAATGACCTTGATGTTCATGAAATATTCTTCAACAGAAATTTTCTTGATGAATTTAAGTGAAACTTTTTTACGAATAGATTAAATAATATTTTATATCATGAGAATTATTTCTGATATTCAAGTTGAGGTATACTTTTTAACCATGATTCATGATATATTGAAATGGTTTGCATTTAAACTTGAATTGCATCTTGAATATGATCGTGTGTTCAGATGAATGTACTAAAATATTGAGGCCATTGGCCCTTTAATTACCTTAGTGAGACTTACTAGATTCATATATTTTGATTTTTTTATTTTTTGGAGCAAGATAAGAAGAAGAAAGTCAATGCAAAAAGACATTTAATGGAATTACTTAAAGGCATTTAATGTCTTGATTATAGGGATACTTTTTTTTTCTTGAATTTGTGTGGATGAGCCCATGAGTCATCATGCCCATTCATTTGGGTTCACAGGATAAGTATTAAGGTGGAAATTTTAGGATTGAAGAGAGTTTTGTGGGCCAACGATAGACGATTTTTTTTCAAGGTTGGAGAGATTTCCTCTTTAAATGCTGCTAGTAGTCATTATTGTTGTATTATTATATCCATGTTTTCCATCATCGTTTATCCATTTGAGAAAGTGTGATCCTGGTTCATTTTCTCATGGTTGAGTGGACCTGTCAAGTAAGTATTTTTTTTTAATACTTACCCATTAAAAGATATTAGTTTCTAGGAGACTAACCCATGAATAAACTCTGAATGGTTGTAACTCCCAAGAAAGAGAAATACACTAAAATATATTAAAAATTACACTTATTCCCATTTTTATTTAGAAGTCCTATATGGCTCCCTTTATAGGAATATTACTTCCTTCCTTGGATTCATCAAAATGCATTGAATTTTACTACCTTACCGCATTCCTCTTAAAATCTCTTGATGAAACCTAAGTCTAAATTCATATGTGTCAAGTTCTCAAAAGGATACTCGAGCCCATTCCAAACCTTGGTTGATGCTTTGGGGGGGGGAAGTCTTTTTTTAATGAAATTTGATTTTAATTTTTTTAGATTTTAATTTATTTGAACAGGATTTATCTAAATTAGTATGCATAGAGTTCGACAAAAATTGACTGAATTTCAATTATGCAGATTGAACTGGGACTGGATGTCTAAAAATTTCAGCATTTCTCTATTCGAGCCAAGACTTGGTTAGACCTACCACTAATCATAGTCCAGGACCAAAATATTGAGGCCATTGGCTAGTCCATTAATCATTGACCCATTATAGAGGTCCAGGGAACCTTTAGGTGCATCCCACTATATGTGGCCCACATCTCAATACCAATGACTTTGTTGGTAGGGGGATTTTAAGCCACAAACTACAAAGAGACGAGTGAGGTTTAACCATAGGGAGAGCGAACGAGCGAGAGAACTCTCTCATAATTGTGTGTCACATGTGGCTATGGCTGTTTAGAACCTTTGGTTTCTAATTACCTTGGTGAGACTTTAGGAATAGTTAAACAAAGCTCTCGATACATGGTAGGTCAATAGATTTGTTGATATCTCTTGCTATATTTTATTTGCATGAAAACAAATAAATAAATTAATAAATGCTTCAACCTTGAACATCCCAAATATCTATATATATATATATATATGTATATATGTATGACTCCTTCATGTGATAATTCACTTAAACAAACATAAATACACTTTATATACACGCACACATGACTTCACAGATTAGCTCAATTTTGATCTTTTTTTTCTAAAAAATTCAAGCCATTTAACAACTTGAACCCACTACCTCTCTCATTAAGTGAAGTGTTAGACCACTTGGCTAACAATAGAGCTATAATTTCACATCAAAAAATTTATTTTGAAAATTAATACAAACAAAACTTTGAAAAATCAAGTATAAATATAAATAAAATTTATCGCTAGAATATAGATAAACCTTAGACCTTTAAAAAATTAAATGAAAATATAGAGAAGGATTTAGTAAATCAAATATATATATATATATATGTATATATATATATACAGATAAGACTTTACTACATCAAATATAAATATAAATAAAACTTTACCCAAAATGTAAATAGATGAAAGATTTTAATAAACAACTTATCAATATATATAGGACGTTACAATCATAGATGTAAATATAAATAAGACTTTAATAAATCATATATCAATTAAACAAGAGTTTACGAAACAGAAATGTAAGTATAAACTGGATTTTTCTAAAAAAAGGTACTTATAATGAGATTGGTGGCATAGTAATCATTATTATTGAGAGAGAATGAGAGAGAAAAGGGGAGGAGAAATGGATGTTTGGAAGCCGGGATATGATGAAGGGGTTAGTGAATGAGAAGACAGATGCAAAGAATAATTGAATGCTCCCAAGATAGAAATAGAACGATTGAAACATGAGAACTGGGGCCGGGAGAGGAAGATTTATCATATGTATATAAACATCTATGCCTATGACAGTCCATTGTAGTCCAATTTCTGAAATGAGTGGAGCTCAAATAGATAGGCTAAGTAACGGAGAGATGACAGATCGACAGAATTCACAGAGTAAGAGAGAGAGAGAGAGAGAGAGAGGCCAGAAAGTGGCAAGTTATGGAGGAGTTGACTGCGAGAGAGAAGAAACTGAAGACATGCATACCATGATAATCCACAGATGTAGAGAAGGGTTGCGATAGATGAAGAAAGTGAGGGAGAAGAAAGATAAACCTTGAGCACAGAGAGAGAGGTTGAAGGTGCAAAAGGAAAAGAGAAGGCTGAGGATGAGGAGGTGAGAGAGAATGAGGGTAAAGACGGTATTTACAAATCTAAACAGGAAAAAGAGAGAGAGAGAGTTACAGAGCTTGAACACTCCATTATTGAGAAAAAGAGAGTGGCGCGGAGAGAGAGAAAGACACCGGTCTAGAGCTGATCAGGCCAGAGGAAAGCCCCCATAGCAAAGGTGCGCTTGTCGTCAATAGATCCATCAAAAGAGAGACCATACTCTCCAAGAAGGACGTCAATTCTCCAAGCCTCCATCTTCTCGTAGTCCTCTTTCTTGAACCTTGGATAATGCAGCGGCATCTGGAAGCCCTCGTTGGAACTTCCAGCCATCGATCTCGCCGCAGCCTCCAGCGGTTTGCCGTTGTTCCGCCGATGATGAGAGCTTCGGCCGACTAGCCAAGTCCAGCTCAATTGGGCCATTGCAGTTTGAGAGAGAGTGAGAGAGAGAGGAGTGGGGGAGTTTATGGAGGAGGGGAATGGAGAGGTGAAGGGAGGATGCGTGACCTAACAGCAAGGAAGAGAGAGAGTGGATCATGTGCATGCAACTGTCTCTGCTGGGGTACACGCATCTCTCTTTCTCTCTCTCTTTCTCTCTCTATCTCTCTCTCTCTCTCTCTCTCTATCTGTCTGTCTATCTATCTAACTAGCTAGTTCCGATCTCTCCTGCTGGTTCAATGGGTTTTCTTAATTTTTCTTGGTTCAATTATTAGGTGCCTCCAAAATATCATCATTTTTGCAGCTCTTTTCCCATTTATCATCCTTTTTGCAGCTGCTTCCCCTCTTTTCTTACATCTCGCTTCTCTCTCTGACTCTCACGCTGGAACTGGCTATGATTTTCTGCTCTCTCCGTTCTTTCTGTTAAATTCACTGTTCTCTCTCTCTCCCTCTATAACTACCACGAAACTATGTTTCTCTCTCTCTACAGTGAATATCTGACTCTGTCATTCAATTCTTCCTTTATCTTTGCTCTGTCGACTCAATCATGAGCTTTTGAGTGCACCGGTCTTCCGCGCTCTGGAGCAGAGCATTATTGGGCTTCCGGTTGAATCTTATGAACGTTTGAGTTCAGATTCGAGTCTCCCGTGATCTCCTCTCGTCTGGTCCGCTCGCTCTAGTTGATTTCCGCTCAATCATTCGAGTCTCCCCCCTCTCTATCTCTATCTTTATCTCGAACTCTAACTCCATCTCTCTCTCTCACTTGGGGCGAAGATGGATGCACGCCTGTTGCGTTTCTTGCTGCCGTCCTTCAAACGTCAACAGTAACGTGCGTTTTTTCCTCTCCTCCGCTCTCCCTCGATTCCCTTGTGCTTCGACTCAAAAAGAATGAACCCACTTCTCTCTCTCTCTCTCTCTCTCTCTCTCTCTCTATATATATATATATATATATATGGGGTTTTATCACGAGGTACCCCAACCTTTCCCCAGACTCTGAGATCTACCCCAACCTTCTAAAACCATGAGATCTACCCCAACCTTTCAAAAAGGTACTGAGATCTACCCCAGCTGCTGACATGGCAAAATCGAGGTCCAGTGTGCATCTACGTGGAGTACACGACGGAGGCTGACGGGGACGGAAGCCAGCTTGGCCGCCACGTCATCAGATGAAGAAAAGAAATTTTCGTCTTGGCCGATCTCCTCCGCTGTGTCGACCGGCCGTCTCCCCCGATCTCCTCCGCTGTCGACCATCTCCCCCGATCTTCGCCGCTTCTGAGCGTCTTCTAACTGAGGAGACTATCTCCACGACCTCCTTGTTGCTCAGCACATCCCATACCTGTCACGCAAAAGAAACTTCAGTATCTTCTCTTCCACTTCCGGAGGCGCAACCCCTCGCTGTAATGTCCACTTCGCAGCGGCAGCCCACGCTGGGGGAGATGACCAATCATTTTTAAAGTAGGTGGAAGACGCTAGAACCGGAGTCTTTCCGCATACAGTTTTGAGCTCTAAGGGGCCCTGCTGGGGCCGTCGCAGGCCCAGCTTCGAAGTGTCGCCGATAATAAAGCGTGATACGATCAGCAGGAGACAATCCACTACCCGAACTGGCAGCCATTTCAGAAGCCACATAGCTAATCCGAAGGTGGATATTCCTATCACGTCCCTTGGCAGAACGTGCACCTATAACATGACACAGAGAAATTACCATGTTTCTACTTCGTAAGAGAGATATATATTTATATATATATATATATATATATATATATAGATAGGAAGATAGATAGATAGAGAGATAGATAGATAAAGAGGATACCGAGTCTCTGACGACCAGAGTAGGGTACGCCTTGTGGTTGCAGAGATCCAAACAGACGTCCATGAGTTGCCGCATCCAAGTACGAGAACCTTCTTCCCTGTGAACACATCTCCCCGGCGATACTCGCTCGTGTGAATCACGGTCCCTTTAAAATCCACCACTCCTTCGACATCTGGTACTCTCACCTCCGAATTCTCTCCTGTAGCCACCACCAGCCATTTGCAGAGGTACGTTCTCGCCCTCTTCGTTTTCACTTTCCACAAGCCGAGTTCTCCATCATATTCTGCGCTCTCAACCGTCTCATTAAAGTTAGGGGTAATGTCGAACCACCTAGCGTACGCCGTAAGGTAGTCGAGGAACTGCTGCTTCGAGGGGTACACAGGGAAAGACGGAGGAAACGTCATATACGGGAGCTCACAGAACTTCTTAGGGAGATGAAGACTTAGGCGATCGTATGTTTTATGTTTCCACAGGGAGGCGATGCAATCTGACCTCTCCAAGATCACGCTGGGAATTCCCTTTTTGCTCAGACAGGCCGCCACTGCAAGACCAGAGGGTCCAGCTCCAACGATGGGGGAAAACTCACCGTACATCGTCACCTTTTGAGGAGCGTCCAAATCCACTCCCACCTTCTCAATTGTCCAAATCCACTACCAGCGGGGCACATACGCTGACGTGGATGGTGAATTAAGTCATCCGATGCCACATCAGCGAGGGCAATGGGGGAAAAAAGAATTAGGCGCGCGCATCAGAAAGAAATTAAGAGAGAGTGCAGAGAGTGCTCGGGGAGGAAGAACATCTTCTGTCTCGGATGCTGTCGTAGCATCTGCCCTCAATGCGCTTCCTCTTCAGCTCATCTCTCCCACCCTCTTCTCTAGGTATCAGCAAATTAGGAGAGGACGACGCTGACGTGGACGGCAAGGAGGACGGGAGAAGATTGCAACCTCCGGGAGAAGGTAGGTTTCTCTCTCTCTCTCTCTCTCTCTCTGTCTCTCTCTCTCTCTCCGATTTTCCATTTCCCTTTTCCGATTCTCCGATTTTCATTTTTTGGTATTTCCGATTTCGTATTTTCTTCTGTTCCGATTTCTAATTTTATATTTTCTGCTGATCGGATTTTCCGATTTCCGTTTTTTCCGTTTCCGATTTTGTATTCTTCGATTTCCACTGCATTTTCTACAATTTCTCCAAGCCTGGTGCTCGAGTTTCTTCTGGGGAGATTTTTCTCGTCGCGTGATCTTCGATAACTTGTCGTCTTCGTCTCCCACCTCCGGCAACATTCTCGTACTCGTCGGCGGCAATCAGAGCGATTTCCGAGGTGAAT
>CM044110.1:3274994-3458442 GCA_024174645.1 Lemna minuta | reverse complement strand
AAGTTCATACAAGTGGTGCAACAAGGTGGTGCTATGCAGTGCCCAATTAGTGCTAGCAGGGCACCATCAAGGGGAGTATTAGTTCTTAATCTCTATTTTAATAGTTAATAGACCTTAATGGGCAATTATATTTAAATGCAAATTTATTTTAAATTTTATCCACATGGTACTAATGGACTTTATTTTTCTGCAAGTAAAAATGACATCATCTCGACGGTAAGATTGGCACTACCAATTAGAGCCGTCTGATCTAGTGGAACGATTATGCCAAATTCAGCTCTTTATAAGTTTGACATGTATCAACCCTAGGTGGGTTGGATTGTGGACCACACAATCGAAGGCCTAAATGCATCCTGGTTTTCTCTCTCTTCACTGCGAATCACAGTACAAGTGGCGCAACCAAAGTTGATACGATTGATCCAACGACTATTGCCTCTTGATCTTGATGGAAATGCAACATGCATCACAATCTTAGGGCTTCAGATCTTGATCAATCATGATAAAAAACCAACTATCAATAAGGAAATTTTAAAGGAAAAATCAATAGATAGAAATGCTCTAAATTGAAATCAAGATATCTCATGATCTCGATGGAGTTTGGAGCTGAAATTTCAGGGGTCTGATAATCAATTCATGCTCCTTGTTCTCACAATGACTGGTTTAAATTCTGACATAAAAAATAGGTTTTTTATATGTCTTGGGTTACCTCTACAATTGACTAGTCAGAGGAAAGAGAGCACTAATAAGTTGTTTATTATGTATCAAACATCATTCCTCGTGTTAGATGCAAGACACAAATCTAGGCAGGTTGAGTGCCTAGATTCACAAAATATCATCAACATATAATACTAAAAATACACTGTCACGTTGAGTGATTGATGAAGATAAATGAATCCACCACACAACACTTGAAACCAAAAGAGGTCATAATGTGACTGACGAAACGAATGCGTGCGGTCGTTGAATACACACGATGTTGTATCAAAACAAAGTCCAAACTTACCAATTTAAAGATTAATTCACAAATTGAAGGGTATAATGGTAAATAAGGGTCAAATCCACAGAGAATTAGGGAAATTTGAGTGATATCTTTGAAATTCGATCAAATCAGACGATGAATTGAGTTTATAAATTAGGCAATTTATAATATTAAGAAAGATAGCTCACTTTCAAATCCACGAAATAAAAAATCAAGTGATTTGGATTAGAATTCGTGGAGTAATCAAAGTTTGAAGTTGAGATGAAAATTCGATCGCGAAATTGATTTAAAACTGAAATTAAACTAAAATTAAACTTAATCTACGATTAAAAATATAAATCTAATGCTAAATGACGAAAGATTAAAATAAAAACACACAATCTAACCCAAATTCGTGCTCGAAGTGATCCAATTAATCGCTGGATTCATGGCTTTACATTCCGCGATTTCGAAGATGAAGATGGCGTTCAAGATGTGATTTCTCCTTACTCCCTCGATCAAATTCTGATTTCAAACGCTCCTCGGACGCCGAAACGAGCCAATAAGCTAAACATCTAGACAGTTCGATTTGTTCGAAAATCCAAGGGTGGATTTCTGTCGCGAAGATTAGTTCAATTTACAAGACGATTTGGGTGTAACCGTTGGATGCAACGGTTCATCGCGATCAACGGCTGAGATGACGTGTCATTTGGTGGATCGTCGCGATTAAGTCACGTCCGTCGGATCTTTGATGGAGTGTCTAGATGCGTCCACGTCGACGTCTATTAGGATGCTGCCATGTACCCCTTGAGTAAGTGACATCCGACGCACATGATTAAATCATGCGATCGGATGTCTCTCACGTTGCCACGTCACCTGAAATAAAACATAAAGAGGAATAGTCCCACATTGGATATAATATTGGATTTCATCGGGTTTATAATGTATACAGATTTAAGCGGTTAGCTTAAATCCGATTACGGATGCTCCTAACCCATTTATAAATTCCACGCACGTGTCACACACACACATCAATATGAATTACATGCGTCAGATCTTTGATAGAGCATTCGGATTGTAAATAAAGATCTTTCTCTTATCATTTAATCATGAAAACATCATTATGATCTTAAATATATATAGGATTAGAATTACATTATTTAATTATGCATACTTATCCATAAAATGATGTATTTTTAGATCATAACATAAAATTACATAAAATGATAGAAATATACTTAAAATATGATAACATGCATACAAATGTAATAATTAATGCCTTTATTTACATTAATAATCATGTAAATTCATGTATAAAATGAAGTACAGATCCGTCGCGCGTAGAAGAGATGTTGTCGCTTTGAATCGTCCGTTGGATCTTGATCTGACGATCGCGATAAGTCGAGAGGTCCATCGATCGCGATTAATCATGAACATTATAACTCCTTTGATGGGCCATCGAGATTAAACGTGATTTAATTGAATCGACGTCTCTTAGGATGCTGCCACATACCCCTTGAGTAAGTAACATCTGACGCACGTGAATAAATCACGCAATCGGATGTCTCTCGCGTTGCCACGTCACCTGAAATAAAACATAAAGATGAATAGTCCCACACTGGATATAATATTAGATTTCATCGGGTTTATAATGTATACGGATTTAAGCAGTTAGCTTAAATCCGATTACGGATGCTCCTAACCCATTTATAAATTCCGTGCACGTGTCACGCACACACATGCGTGTCACACACACATGTCACGCACACACGCGTGTCCACGTGTCACATAGACACATGTCCGCGCGTCGCCACGTGGCTTCGCTCCGCCACGTCCGCACACGGTAATTTAAAATTTTTTTTATTCTTTTTAATCATTTTAAAATAAAATACAACTTTCAAAATACAACTCCAAATTAATTCAATTTTTTTTTGGATCAGAAATTGAATTGTCTATCATTATAAAAAGTCAAAATATTAAAATAACAAGAGAATGAATTTTAATTAAATAAATACACTCATATATCTTATAAAATAAATTTATTAAATACATGATTGTAAATAAAGATCTTTTCTCTTATCATTTAATCATGAAAATATCATTATGAGCTTAAATATACATATGATTAGAATTACATTGTTTAATTATGCATACTTATCCATAAAATGATGCATTTTTAGACCATAACATAAAATTACATTAAAAGATAGAAATTTACTTAAAATATGATAACATGCATACAAATGTAATAATTAATGCCTTTATTGCATTAATAACCATGTAAATTCATGTATAAAATGCATGTTATTAGTGACCAAAAATGCACGTGGACTTTTCTTGAGACCAGAAATAGCTCAATTGCGTTTGAAAATGTTGGTTGACTCTACATGAGCAACATACCTTGGAGGTTGCTCCATGAACACATACTTTGTAAGGTTGATAAATATGTTTGGACATCAAGTTGGATGAGCATCTAATCTTGATTGACCAAAATTGTGTGTATTAATCTAATATAATTCAACCGAGCCACTACGAGATAGTTTCAAAGTAATCAATGCCATATGTTTGGGTAAAATCCAAAGCCACAAACTCATAGTAAAATCTGGATTATATATGATAGTATACGGCCACCTCAAAGTAATAATATGTATATCCCAAAGTCTATAAACAAGTTCCCAAGCATTCCATGACAACACAATGCACAATTTCACTATCCATCATGTGTTCCCAATGAGGTATCTAATAAGAGCATAAAAAGTAGCTACAAATATCCATGATTTGCTCTTATTTAACTCCTTTAAATTCGTAAATATACCATCTTATCTACCATCTTCGAACTTGATATTGTAGAGTATCTACCATGAATTTTGACTTCTTTATTTCAGGAACCGCAAGCAAAAGAAAGAGAAGAAAAATCTTCTGAAGAGGAAGTGATTAAAGTATTAAATGGGCTGTCCAAGGCAAGCCTCTTTGAGCCCAGTCAAAGAAACCATCCAGGAGGAGATCAAGGCAAGCTATGCTTTTTCTCTCTCCTAGGTTTAGGATTCCTCCCCTGTGTTACTCCCGTCGGAATGGAGTGGAAGGAGTAAAGATGTTAATGGCAGTTCATTTTGAGTTTTCTCTCTCCTTCACACCTTATCCAATGGCTTCTAACCTCCCATTAGTCTAGCTTGTTAGCCCATTCCCTCCTTAAGCAAAGAAGGCGGTCTCTCTTTCTTCCTCTTTACTTCTCTTGCGATCCATGCTTCTCTCTCAAATCTATTCTCTTCATCTCTTCTCCAGCCTCACCATCTATCTCTCCAGCCTCATTCATCTCTTCCTTCACTCCGTCGTTTTGTCCATCTCTGCTTCCCTCTTAGTCCCACGCTATCTCTCTTTTGACCGTTCTTGCCTCCTTTCCATTACAATCTCTAACTCTCGTCCACCCACGTTCGCTCTCCGTAGAACTCTCTTTCCATCACGTTCAATCTTCCTATCGGTGTCCTTTTCTTCTTCTCTCTTGATTTCTTTTCATGACCTCTCTCACCTCCTCTCTTGCACCTTCTTTGCTTTCTTCTTCGCTGATTCCTTCTCCAAAGAATTTCTTTCTCACCTTCAAGATTTTCCTCTTCAAATCTCGTTCCTCTCTTTCACGAGAATTTCCGGCACTCTCTCTCTCTCAAACTCACCCTCTAAATTTCTCTCTCAACCTCTCTCTCTCTTCCAAATTCCTTCTCAACTGTTCGTATTCCTTCTTATTTTCCATCTCTTACGCTCTTCGCCCCCTCATCTTGCTCACTCTCTCTCTCTCTCTTGTTCAATCTTCCTCCTCCTCGCCGGCTTCCCCTCTTTATTTCTCTTTCTCTTCGCACAAACCCAGCTCTCGGCTCTCATCTTGTCTCTCTGCGGTTCCCAATCTCCCTCTCTTACCCTCTCTTCCGCCGCTTCCTTACGCCTTGCCCACCTTCACCTCTTGATCTCTCTCCTTCTCTCCTCTTATGGTTACGATTTCTCCCTTCCTCCATATTCTCTCTCTCTCTCGATTTCCCATTCTATCTCTGCCGTGACTCTAGCATTTCCCTTTCTCCTAGCGTTTTCTCACCCTCCCGATTCTCTCTCTTTCGCACTAAAGCTCTCTTCCTCTCTTTCTTTCTCTCTTTGTGTTGCTCTTGCTCATGCTCCTTCCATCTCGTCTCCAGTTTTTGATTCCTTTCCTAATTTCACGATGTCTCTCTTTCTAACGCTCAATAACCGTCTCTCATGCTACCCCTTCTCGCCTCCGCTCTCTGTCATTTCCCTGCCATTTTGAGTTCTCTCTGGCTCCCTCTCTTCGTCCGTCTCTTCTGACTCATCCCTCACTCGCTCTAAACCTCTCTTTATTATTCCTAGTCACCGCCGCTCATAACTTCTCTCTCTCCCTTTAAAACTCTCTCGCTCTCCCATCTTACCTCTCAAATTCGCTCTTTCCCTTTCTCTCTTTCGTCCTCTCAAATTTCTCTAGCACGTTGTTTATCGCCATCTCTCTCTCTCTCTCTCTCTCTCTCTCTTTCTAAATCTCTCCCCCGTTCACTCCCACGATCTCCTTTTTCTCTCTCCATTTCCGAGTTCGTATGCTCTATTTTCCTCTCTCGGTCTCCCTCACTTTCGCGCACTTTCTCCTCTTGCCCAATTTCACTCGGCGTCTCATCTCATCCTCGCCGGGAGGTCCATCCTTTTTCTTCTTCTAACACCTCTACCTATCTCTTCTTTCTCTATCTTGGTCTGCTTCTCTCTCTTCTCTTCTCGAAGGCTCCCCTTCTCTCTCTCATCTCTCACCCTCTTTCTTCACACTCCTTTCTCTCCATCACTGTCCATTTCTTTTGCAATTTCCGTTCTCGCTAAGAAATCTCTACTCTCCCTCTATTTCTTTCATACTTTAATTGTCTTCACAATCAGAATTTCTAATTTATTTTAATCATTTCCTTCTCCTACCAGATAATTCGACACTTTCTAGCGAGCTATACATTCTATATATTCCAACGGATTAATAGTTTCCTATCTTATAAATGATAAATCTGTCAAGCATTAACACATAACGACTTTGAGTTCAACAAATTTTGGCGCCGTTGCTGGGGATTTTAGGTGTGCGAAATGTCAATATTTCTTTTCATTTTTTATGTTCTTTTCTCTATCTTATTTCAGGAAAACAAAACAAAAATCAAAAAAATTCCAAAATATATAAAAAAGGAAACTCAAGACCAATTCAAAGCAAAGGCCGCGATCCAAAGGTAAGCCTAAACTTTGTGCATGCATGGTAGAAGGTAATTGAAACCTAAACTCATCAGTCTAGGTCATCACCCCGCCTATCAAGCTAGATATCCTATTATGAATCCTCGAGAATTGACGAGATGATTTTGTGCGGTCGTTGATTACACACAAACTCGTGTCAAAATAAGTTCCAAACTCATAAATTTTGAGAAATAATCATGAATTAGATAATATAGTGGTGAATAAGGGCCGAATCCACAGAGAATTAAGATAATTTTGAGGTCTTTCTTCAAATTCGATCAAATTAGACAATGAATTGAGGTGCGAAATTAAAGAATTTGATAAATTTAGAAAGATAACTTAAAGACAATCCACGTAATCACTCAATTTGGATCAAGATTCGTGGAGAAATCGAGAAGTGAAAATCATGTAGAATTTCCAAACGCAAAGAGAGAGAAAACTAAAATTAAATCTAAAATTAACCTAGTCTACAATTCAAAAATGAAATCTGATGTTATAAGGAGAGAGATTAGGAGGAAAACACAAATTCTAACTCGAGATAGCACTCACAATGATTTAATTGATCGCTAAATCAATGGCTTTTCATTTCATATTTTTGAAAATGATCATCAGCATTCAAGAAGAGAATTCTCCCTATTCTCTCCATGAAATCTCACTTTCAAACACTCCTTGGACGCAAAAATTGATCTAGAAGAGAAGGATAGTTAGAGCTTCAAGGATTGATATGTCTAAACAGTTCGATTACTCTTAACACCCCTAAATGGTTTACATCGCCAAAGAACATGTGTATTTATAGGAAGATTTGGGTGTGGCCGTTGGATTTAGCTCTTCATCTTCAATCAATGGCTCAGACGAAACGCTTGGATGTGAGTCGTTGCCATTAAGTCACTCTTGTTCGATCGAAGATGGATTGCTCAGATTTTGTCATGTCGTCTGTGAAGAAGAAGCATTGCGCGATCGCGTCTGTCTGATCAGGAATCGATGTCTTAGATGTCACCACATGTCCATTGAGTGTATTTAATCTAAGCAGTTATAACTCATCTGATAAACGACTGAGATTAAAATGTTTTAAAATGAATCGTCACCCAATCAAAATGCGCCGCATACCCTTCGAGTTAAGTGTAAATTGACTGTTTCAAATTAATATGCGAATCGAACGCTCCAGATTGTGCCACGTCGCGTGCAATAAAAAAAAGTTCCACATCACAAAAATTGAGGCAAAAATCGTGTATATAAGGAGTGAGTGTTAAGTGAGTTAGCAAAAATCCTAAAAAGGATGCTTATCTCACTAATCACACAGGTGCACACACGCGCGCCCACACACACGCTCCTATACACACACGTGTACCACGTGACACATGCACTTGTTAGCATGTGGTGGCACATCATGCGCCTACTACGTCAGTTGCCAGGTAAGTGTGAGTTAAAAACCGATTTTTATATGTTTTTCAATTAAAAAAATCCATAAAAATTCAAAAAAGTTCAAGAAAAATCCCTAAAAATTAGAAAATTCATAACTTTCAAAGTACAACTCCAAATTAATCTAAATTTATTTTTTTGTATTAGAAATTAAATAATATATCATTTTAAAGTTAACAAATAATAATACAATAATATTTTATTTCAAAAATATACTCATTTCTCTTAGAAAAAAAAACTTAGAAAAATAAATGAGTACATAAAAAGTATTTTGTCTTGTCATTTAACATTAAAACCTAATTAAAATATCAAATCTAGATGAGAATAATCTACTCTAAAATATATTCTTTAATTGTGCATAGTTATCCCTAAAATAATGAATTTTGAGATTATAATTTAAAAATGTATGAAATGATAGATTGACGAAACGAATGCGTATGGTCGTTGAATACACACGATGTCGTGTCAAAACAGAGTCTAAATTTACCAATTTAAAGATTAATTCACGAATTGAAGGGTATCATGGTAAATAAGGGTCGAATCCACGGAGAATTAGGGAATTTTGAGAGATATCTTTGAAATTCGATCAAATCAAACAACGAATTGAGATTAGAAATTGGGAAATTTATGATATTAAGAAAGATAACTCAATTGCAAATCCACAGAATCAAAAATCAAGTGATTTGGAGTAGAATTCGCGGAGTAATCGAACTTTGAAAATGAGAGAAAATTCGATCGCGAAGTTTGATTAAAAACCAAAATTAAACTAAAATTAAACTTAATCTACGATTCAAAACTTAAATCTAATGCTAAATGAAAAAATATTAAGATGAAAACACGCAATCTAACCCAAAGTCGCACTCGAAATTATCCAATTAATCGCCAGATGCATGGCTATTCATTCAACAATTTCGAAGACAAAGATGACATTTAAGATGTGATTTCTCCTTACTCCCTCGAGCAATTTCTGATTTCTAACACTCCTCGGATGCGATAACGTGTCAAGAAGAGAAAGAAATCGAATGACGCTTGAATTGTGGTGTCTAGACAGTTCGATTTAACTCGAAAATCCAAGGGTGTCTTTTCCGTCGCGAAGAACATTAAATTTATAGAGGATTTTGGGCGTAACCGTCAGATGAGACGGTTCATCGCGATCAACGGTCCAGATGACGCGCTGACGAAGCGTTTTCGTGCGTCGTTAAAAAAAAAGAACGCTGGTCAAACAAAATTTATAAAACCAAACTCACAAAGATAAGATATAAAATCAAGTAATGTGTAAGTATCGGGTAGATCCACAGAGAGCAGGGTTGACTATAATTCCAAAGTTGACTTGGTCAAACTTAGGTTTAAAAGGTGTTTTAAATATGTAAAAATAAGAAGTAATGAGTGTAAATGATATAAATAATCTAAATAAAAAGTTTTCAGAATTTAATTCTCGGGTTTGACAGAGAAAAGTCAAAAGTCAAAGTCAAAGTATTGACTTTGACCAACAGTAGGTGTTCTGTAAAATCAGAGAATCAAACAGAGTTAGAAGATTACTAAAATTATATATTTGAAACTAGAGAGAAAATGGAATTTATTGATATATAATTCGTGATTTTTGGATAAGAAATGGATTAACTATGAATTATTGAAAATCAAATATCATAAAATCCCCGAAATAAACACATCAGAGGAAATCTTCAAATTGACTAGACAAATGAAATCCAAATCTTGCAATTTATATGTCAATAGAAAGATAAGAACCTGAGGAATCTAACAAGACCAAAATTATCGAATTCTGATTTTTAAATTAAAAGTAATTGACCCCGAAAGTCAATAATTGACTTCTCATGAAAGATGAGCAGTGCTCGGTCAAATGACAAATTGAAGGGTCAAATGAACTCGGAATTCGATGAATTTACTATCCACGTAAATCTGAGGAAATAGAAATCCACTGAAACAAGAATCAAGTGATTTGGAATTATAATCAGAGAGATATCCTATTTTCAAGATCAGCAATTTTTCGGACTGAAAATTGGGGAAAATGAAGAACACTAAGAACTAATTTGCAAAATTAAACTTCTAAATCTAATAAAAACTCAAATTACCTCCTGATAATCAATCGAATCTCACTACTAACCTGATTGCCGCAAGGATGAGGCTTCAATTCTCGTGGATTGAAGCAAATTTGCTCGGATTATTCCTCGTGGACGTTCGGAATTCAAGGGGAAAATTCGATAAAATCAAGGAGAAATTCGCGACCAATCCCCCTCCAATTGCTTCGCAATCCAGTCTAAATGCAGGGGGATCACGATGAACTAGAGATCTTCATCGAAATTCGCTTAATTCACTTCACGAATCGATCAAAAATTGAAGAACAAGAAGAAGAACATCGGTTTTTAAAGAGAATTTTGGCCAAAAAATCGTCGCCGATTGACGCGGTCGTGGGAGCGGATTGGAGGCGTCATGAGAGCGATTCCCTTGGCATTGATCGTGGCTCCCGGATTGGCGCTGAATGCGCCACGATTTCACTTCAAAAGAGTCACGATCGGGCCACGATCACGTCGCGTTCGGGCCACGATCGTGCGTTGATCGTGATCCTGATTCTCAATCGATCGCCGTCCGATTCAGTGGAAGGATTGTGGCATTGATGGTGATCCGGCTTGGTGGTGATCGTGTGGTGATCGTGGACTCAATTTGGCGATAAATCAGCCCCGATCGTGGGATGATAGGGCCACGATCACGCAGCGATTGGGCCACGATTGAACTGCGATCGTGAGCCACGATCGTGCGTTTTGCTTCGTCGCTGCCGTCCGATGATGATCCAGTGCTCCAGAGAGTCCCCCACATCACCAAGGTGAGATGGAGATCTTGGTCGTATGATGGAGATCGCACGGTCTCAATGTGTCCACGCAATGCCTCTGATCGCGAAAAATCACGACCGTCCACGCAGTGCTTCCGATTGCGGAAGATCGCGACCGTCCATGCCGTATCTCCAATGGCGAAAAATCACGTCCATCCGATGAAGCCTGATTGCACGATCGAATTGTGATGAAGATTGGACGCTCCTGGCGCCTCCACGTGTCACCCGGTAAGCCTTCGATCGCATCCACTTAATCCTGATTTCCCGCACATGTTATAATTAGTGATCGCGTGGACTCGAGTCCACGCGATCGACGCTTTGGGCTTGGATCTGACGGCTCCGATGCTGCCACGCGTCCTGCAAAGGTAAGTAACGTGTGGGTGATAACATGCATTTATAACTTGAATTCTTATCCTAATTAACTCATATTCATGCTTATTTTATGTGAATATGATGCATGTTATCATACTTTTTAGGAATTTTCTCCATTGGCATGTCATTTCACTAAAGTTGATATTTATGCATAAATTAGGGATAATTTCATGCTTAATAGATGATTAATCTTTTGTTAAGTTTAAATTAATAGAAGTTAATCTCTTGTATTGAATGATTTTTTTACTTTAGTAAATGTTTGGAAGGATAATTTTTAAGATGAATTTATGATTTTAGAATGTTTAGTGAGAAATGATTTAAGTAAATTCTAATTCATCTTGATTTCTTCTTTGAAAATATATTTTTAAATGACATGATGTTAAAAAGGAAGAAATTTGTGATCAATGGAGAAAAATTTGAGTTAAAAAGGAGTTATACAAATGAATTGATGAATTTCTTAATTTTATAGTATTTTCTAGATTTTATTTTGATTTTTCAGGATTAAATCGTGCAATCGGACGGTCGGGATTAAATCGCGCAATCGAACGATCGGGATTAAATCCTGCAATCGGACGGTCAGGATTAAATCGCGCAATCGGACGGTCGGGATTAAATCGCGTAATTGGACGGCTGAAATCACACGGAGTGGAATCCGCGTCATGGGCCACGATCCCACCGATTACACGCGATCTGACAGCTAAAATTACACGGAATGAAATCCGCGTCACGAGCCACCAATTTCGCGCGATCCGACGGCTGAAATTACACGGAGTGAAATCCGCGTCACGAGCCACCAATTTCGCGCGATCCGACGGCTGAAATCACACGGAGTGAAATCCGCGTCGTGGGCCACGATCCACCAATTTCGCACAAACTTATCTATAAATAGGCCTCATCTCCAATGTAAAATTCATCTTCTAGTTGGCCTCCTTTTGGAGGTTGGCCATTGGGATCAAGGCTTCTAGGGATCAACTATCTAGGTATGTTTAATTATCGTTTGTTCTTCTTATGTTCTTGTATGTTCGCCTGGTATCTAGGATTGTGCGGCGTGACGAACCGAGTGCATCTAGATACCCGACTTGCTTCTTCGTATCCTCTTTTGTGATCGCTTGTTCCATGGCAAGAGTGTTTCGTGTCGAAAGGCCAAGGGAGCACCGGTGGATCAGGTTTTATCTTCTTATCGTATTTAGAATTAATCACCATCGGTTGAATCGATCTCGAGAAAGTTAGAGGGCCTTGTCACTGAGATCCCCGCTCAAGGCTATGGCTAGGGTCTTAGCCCCGTGAGGACTGAGGATAGGGGGCAAGGTTGATACTATGCGAGTTCTAGTTGCTTATTCAGCTCATTATTCTACCGTGATAAACGCTAAGCTTGGGCGGTAATTCAAGCTCCTGTAGAATAATGATGACTGTGTCACGATTAGACGGATTGACCGACATTTAGGGTTCATGTGTTAATCTTAGGACATTTCTTTCCTCTTTTATCAATCTATTAATTAAACCAACTACAAAAAAATATCTTCTCTTGTTCTTGAACTTTTGATCGACTCGTGAAGAAATTAAGCGAGTTTCGAGGAAGGTCTTAAGTTCTCGTGATCCTCTGCTTCCAAGAGTGTAGAGACGTAGCCATTGAAGCATGATAATCACGATTTCATCTCTTGATTTCATCGAATTTTCCCCTTGAATTCCGAACGTCCACGAGGAAGAATCCGAGCAAATTCGCTTCAATCCACAAGAATTGAGGCCCCATTCTTGCGGCAATCGGGTTAGTAGTGAGGTTCGTTCGATTATCAAGAGGTAATTTGTATTTTTATTAGGTTTAGATCTTTAATTTTGTAAATTAGTTCATAGTGTTCTTCATTTTCCCCAATTTTAGGTCCGAAAAGTCGCTGATTTTGAAAATAGGATATCTCTTTGATTATAATTGCAAATCACTTGATTTTGGTTTCATTGGATTCCTCTTTTCATCCGCTTTCTGTGGATAGCAAATTCATCAAATTCCGAGTTCATTTGACCCTTCAATTTAACGTTTGCCCACGGACTGTTCATCTTTCGTTATAAGTCAAACGTTGATTTTCGGGGTCAATTACTTTTTATTCACAAATCAGAATTTGATAATTTCGGTCTTTTTGGATTCCTCTGGTTCTTTGATTTCTATTGACATATAAATTTCAAGATTTGGATTTCATTTGGGCATTCAATTTGAAGATTTCCTCTGATGTGTTCATTTCGGGGATTTTCTGATCATTGATTTTCAATAATTCATAATAAATCCATTTCTTATCCAAAAATCACGAAATGTATATCAATAAATTCCATTTTCTCTCTAGTTCCCAAATATCTAATTTTCGTAATCTTATGACTTTGTTTGATTCTCTGATTTTGCAGAACACCTACTGCTGGTCAAAGTCAATGCTTTGACTTTGACTTTTGACTTTTCTCTGTCAAATCCGAGATTTCAAATCTTAAAACTTCTTATTTACCTTATTTATATCATTTCCATATTTTAAATCTTATTTTCTCTTATTTAAAACTTCTTCTAAACCTAAGTTTGGCCAAGTCAACTCTGCTATTAAAGTCAACCTTGCTCTCTGTGGATCGACCCGATACTTACCCAATACTTGATTATTCTATCTTGTCTTAGTGAGTTCGGTTTTATAAATTTTGTTTGACCATCGTCTTTGTGTTTTAACGACGCACGAAAACGACACGTCAGTGGGACATAGTCCTACACGGAGAAAAACACCGGAAATCTTGAGCTTAAATACCGGGGTGCGGTAACGCATTTGCGTTACCGCCCTCAATATCTAACCAGGGCCCCCTAACCCGTGGGCCCTTCACTCACCAGCTGTTCTCGCCACGTGGCGCCATCACGGGCGTCCACATGGACCCGCGTGGACACGCGTGGCCTCCTGCCACGTGTCCGCGCCCTGTGCGCCACCTGCGCCTGGCTCGGGCCACCCGTGGCTCTGCCACGTGGCCTCAATGCCACGTCGCATCCACGCGGTGGTCCCGTGCGCCACGTCAGCACCTGAAGGTAAGTAAATTCTGTTTTGCGATTTAAATAAGAATATTTATTCAATAAAAATTCAAATAAAAATCCAGAAATTCCTAAAATGTTCAGAAATTCATATTTCTCAAAATACAACTCCCTTTAATCTCAAATTTTCTCCATTGAATCACAAATTCTTTTCTTTTTAATATTATGCCACAAAAGAATATAATTAAAAATAAGAACATAGGATGAATTAAAAAGAACCTAAAAGCATTCATTGATATCTCTCTCTTTTAATCATCCAATACATTCCTTCTTAAAATTAACCTCTAAAAAGCAATTACTAAAGTCAAGGTATAGCAGAGAAAGTATATACTTCATATCAATTTAATCTTTCAAGAAGATTCTTCATCAAATCATATAATTATCCCTAATTTATGCATAAACATGAACTTTAGTGTAATGGCATACCAATGGAGAAAATTCCTAAAAAGTATGATAACATGCATCATATTCTTATAAAATAAGCATGAATATGAGTTAATTAGGATAAGAAATTAAGTTATAAATGCATGTTATCACGCGCCTGTTGATGAATCATCACAATTAAGTCACGTTCGTCCGATCGCCGATGGAGCGTTGAGATGCTGCCACGTCGCGCGTAGAAGAAAATGGGTGGTTTCGATCATTCGTTGGATCTTCATCGGACGGTCACGATTAATCGGAAGGTCCACCGATCGGGATTAATCGTGACCATTATAACTCCCTTGACGGACGGCTGCGATTAAGGTCAATTTAATTAAATCGATGCATCGCAAGATGTCACCACGTACCCGTTGAGTAAGTGACATCCGATGCACATGATTAAATCACGCGATCGGATGTCTCACACCTTGCCACGTCACCTGAAATAGAAATCAAAGGAAGAATAGTCCCACACGGAATAAAATATGGGATTTAATTGGGTTTATAATATACGACGGACTTAACGGTTAGCGAATTCCAATTACGGGATGCTTATAATATATATTTAAATTCCGCGCACGTGTCACGCACACACATGCGTGTCACACACACATATCACACACACACGCACACACGCGTGTCCACGTGTCACACGTCCACACGTCCGCGCGTCGCCACGTGGCAGCGCTCCACCACATCAGCGCGCCGTAAATATAAACCATTTTTTAATTCTTTTTAATTAATTTAAAATCGAAAATAAAATTAAATAAATTCAAAACACTTCTTGAAAATTCCTAAAAATTGTAAAAATCATAACTTTTAAAATACAACTCCAAATTAATTCAAATTTATTTTGTTGGATCAGAAATTGAATAATCTATCATTATAAAAAAAATCAAAATATTAAAATAGTAAGAGAATGAATTTAAGTTAAATAAATACATTCATGTATCTTATAAAATAAATTTATAATAATACATGAATGTTAATAAGCATCATTTCTCTTATCATTTAATCATGAAAACATACTTATGATCTCAAATATAATTAGGATTAAAATCACATTGTTCAATTATGTGTAATAATCCATAAATTGATGTATTTTTTTATTACAACATGAAATTATGTAAAATGATAGAAATATACTTACAATATGATAACATGCATACAATTAGAACAATTAATACTTTTATTTGCATTAATAATCATATAAATTCATGTATAAATATCATGTTATCATAGATATGCACTCAAAGTATGATAACATGCATAAGAAAAGAACCACCCACTCATATGGCCTAGCCTAATATAGCAGATCTACCTAAACTCCTTAAAGACTACCTCAACCCTTCAATTGGAGTGGAGACATTTGATAAACTCTCTTGTAGCCATGATATTAAACCAGACAATTTTCAAATCCTTCGGAACTTCTATGGAAATTTTACCAAGGATCCCTATGATGATCTCCAACAGTTCTCTAAAATTTTTGCTACCATTAAAGATACTGATGACTTCCTAAATTAATACTATTCCTATTTTTGCTACCATTAAAAGGAGAAGCTAGCTATTGGTTCTCCAATTAAGACGTCAAGTTTTTACCAAAACTTGATTGCAGCGAAAGATGTTGAATGAAAACGTTCAAAAAAGTTGAAGCAACAAGAATAGATGATCTTATCATCCATTCTAGGTGATCCTATCATCTAGTATAGAATAAAATTCATACTTACATGGATCATTTGAAAGAAATCTTCAACCTTTCAAGCGTTTGGCCTCTACAATATCCACACAGTCTTTGGACAATCGGATCTCGTCTTGAACACTCGTCATCATGAGAGGAAGAGAAGAGAGGGGAGAATTTCCACTAGGCTTGCATGGGCACATCTATTATGGTCATTCTCCCCCTATTTATAGACTTTAGGAATAAGAACTTTTCACAAAAACCCTTATAATTATGTCTATATCCACCGACGTCCATTGACCTTATGTGTGTGACCCTCTAGGTCTATATATCTTTCCAGATAAGGACTCTACCGACCCAATAACACTTATTGGTCCTCCTTATCAATTAACTATATCAACATATAGATTAATTGTCTAAGGATTGATTTAACCCAATCGACATGTTGAGTCGCCAGCCCGGTGGGTGCCAAGCTACACCACGTGCTCTAGGAGATATGGAGTATATGAGAACTCCTTCATGGAACCCTCTCATCATCGGTTACTGTGTATATATAATCCTTCATTTGTGCAAGACTCATGAATGACTTAGGATATGGTTAATTATAAAACCCTAATCAGTCACTCAATTTAGTACTGATACGAGTAGAAAATCATTGAGAACAATTTCTCCAATATTTCCACTACCTTGGCAAAGGATTTAACTGCATATTATTCCTTGAGTCGATCTCCTCTTATACTAAGAGCGGATGATCCCATGTCGACCACTCAATCTCCTTTGAGAAATTTATGTCGTATCCAATCTATGAGGTTTTGGAGATCTTGTGACTAAGGATTTGTATGTCATAGTCAAAACACGATCATCCATCCACAAGATGTATTTGGTGTCTCAAGTCAAAGGACCACGTACACAACCGCGACATGAATAGACCTGATTGAAAGTTTTTCATAATACCATTCCAGGATTCATACGGATCAATTTAGTGAACTCTTTCTCCAAAGAGCACCCACTATCTCTCTTTTGTGTCGCTACACTGATGGCCGTAGGATCAACCATACTCATCACATGAGTGAGATCATATAGTGCTATTATTTCTGGATAATTCGATGTCCTTCTCGAATATCCCATGAATAGGAATGTTTAGAACGTATGTTTAAAGACCTGTGATCACTGTATTATGATCTCATCATAATTCACTTGATCATTGCATATGTTTATGGACTTCATTGCAAACATGATACAAGAATGAAAATGAGTAAAAGTTCATTTCAATGAATCTAAACGAAAGATGAAAGAATGATTAGCTTGTAGGCCACATAATATCCATCACATATGATAGAGCTAATGTTACCCAAAAAAAAAGAATATATGAATTAGTGAGACATACTGACAAGGAATTGAGAGATGAAGTTAGTGAAATTGGTAAAAAGTTAGAAAGACTCTTGTTAGCCCAAAAACACAATACCTCTACCAAAGGAATGATTTGTTCCTTTTGTGTGAGTCAAGATCAAAATGAGAGTGAATGTGTGTCTTTCCTCAATATGCAAAAAGAGGTAAATGCCTCCAAATCAACCTTTCTCCTTGCCTAAGCCTAACCCCAACTTCCGAAACTCTCTAATGTTACAAAATTCTCATGCATCCCAAAACACTTCATCTTTTTAGAACCCTACACTCCAAACCCCTCCAATTTTTCAAAATCCGCCCATAGGCGCAACATATCCCCATATGGATCTAGCCATTAAAGCTCTAAAGGAGCAATTGGCTAGTTAATAGAAAACCCTAGCCCTAATGATGTCACAAATACAAGCCCAAAACCAAATAATCCAAACTCAAGGGAAAATGTTTCAAAATCAACTTTCACAAATTGTGTAAGGGCTTATCCCAAGGCCAAAATATAGATCTCAGCCCTAGGGATCAACTCCCAAGCCATCCTATTGCAAATTCGAAACACCATCCACTTGGTTTCCCCCATCCTCTCAACAATTTCAATGGCTCAAAAATCAAGCAAGCTCTAGTCAAGGAACTCAAATGGAAGAGTTGAAAGGAGTAACCAAACTCAAAAATGGAAAGGTTATCGGTAAACCTGATTTAGAACCTCTAGATTATGAGACACTTGAGGAAGAGAATGATGATAACAAAAAAGAATCACCAAAAGCACTCTTCCCCAAAAGCACTTGAAGAAGTCAAATATGAATCGTCTATACCATTTCCCTTACCACTCTTCCCCAGAGCTAAATCCAATAAGAAGAATGTCAAAGAGAAAGACTTGATCAAATTATTTGAACAAGGTCATAACAACATCCCCTTTTTTGCCGCTATTAATCATGTCCCTCTGTATGCTAAATTTCTTAAATCATTATGTACACCGAAGAGGGAAACATAAACAATCAATTTTTCTGCAGAGGTTAGTGCTTTTATATTCAATGAAATGTCGAAGAAGGGGAAGGACCTTGGAAGTCCCCTAGTCTCATGTAGCATTAAGAGCATGGCATTCAGTAAAGCATTATTAGATCTTGGAGGTAGTGTAAACCTATTACTGACTTACCTCTTTGAAAAATTTAATTTAGGAGAATTGAGACCCACGTCTATAGTCTTAGCACTTGGAAACCAATCCCTGCGATATTCAAAAGGTTTAGTTGAGGATGTTATCATTAATATAGAAGGATGTTATTTTCCACCAGATTTCTTCATATTTGATATGACTCCTCCTAGAGATATGAAAGAAGCCAAAATCATACTAGATAAACCCTTACTAGCTACTACCCAAGCTAATATCAAGTGTAAAACATGAATAGTAGCCATGTTTTGTCGGTATGAGCATATCTCATTGAGCGTTTTTAAGACAGAAAAATATGCTACAAAAGAAGAGGAGGACGTCATTAGTCATTGCATAAGCTCATAAACTTCATTACAAACATTACAAAGGAATGACAATGAAAAAAATTCATTTCAATAAACATAAACGAGATTTATGGAAGTGTGATTGGCTTAGGCCACATCATATCCATCATTTTCTTTGTAAACATGTTTAAACTTTTGATTTCTTTTTTCTTGATGTCTCAAGAGCTCAAATTTATTAATATCTAAAGATCTAGGAGATGGGTTCTTAGAAAATAGGAAATCAACATGATTTTGATATCCCTAATATTAGGGAATCAGAGAGCTAACTAATATCATATGAGTGCTTTTTTTATCACTAGGGTCTCCCCTTATTTAAAATATACTGTCCTTACAATTTTTTGAGATAGACAAAAGATTTTGGTCTTCTAGAAATCTTACAAGATATTAAAATACGATATTATTAACGTCTTATAAATGCAAACAATGAAATACACAAGAGAGTGCCTTCCATTAAAAATTTTCTATTCATTAATGAGCTAACATAGAAGATTCATGGAAAATAAGCAAAGGGATGAGGCTTATGTTTTTCAAAAATCAATTATTTCAAAGACATATTGATCGTTAAAAAAATTTTATGATAAAAAAATAAATCACATGATACAATCATGGCACATTATATGAATGTTTTGTTCAAAATGATATAATGGCACATTATATCATTGCATTTATTTGTCTAGAGAGGGAATGGGAGAGAAATGTACATAAATTTAAATAAAACTCCATCAAAAACTTATTTATTGAAAGTGGTAACCCAACCTTTAAGAGAGCAATATTTTTCAACATAAATACCAAGCTGTTGCACCAAGTTTTTTTTCTTCCTCATAGTTTAAAAGAATGACATAGCCTTTTTATGTAAAAATGAAAAGAAAACCTTGAGATGCCAATTTATTTACTCTCTGTGATATATATATAGATATATATTTCAATTTGCCATTATATTCTGGAAATACAACATAGATTAAAAACCTGAAAAATCTTTAATTTTACTGATGTCAGTATTTTCAATGGCAAAACTTTAAAAATGGATAAAAGAAAAAAGTTTCAATTCCATGGCATTAAATGCTTTTACTCGGAACAAAAAATTATAAATTGATCTCAGAAATTCAGATTTTAATCTATATTCATCTCAGAAATTCAGATTTCAAGCTATTTTATTCAGATTATATTATAAATTGATCTCAGAAATTCAGAATTGTTCTAGACTCCATAATGATAAATTCTTGCTTCTAGATGACAAATGACTCTGGAGGCCATGTTGACATTCAAATGGAGAAGCAACACGTTCATGATGTCAGCACATCAAGAATTCCGCAGAACCCTATTGAGAACGCTGCGGCCTGCGCAGGCGTGTGAGCGAGAGAGTTTTTCTCGAATACTTGTCAGCGTGGCTGAGCAAACTTCTAGAGAGGGAAAACATATTCTAATGTGTACTGCAGTCTGCAGGTGTGTCAGGAGAGAGAAAGTAGGGAAGAGGGAGGAGACCTAACCCCCATCGAAATTGGGGCTTCTGCTGCCGCCTTCGCGGACTGAGCCTCCTTGGGCCCCATTCACCTACTCTCTCTCTCTCTGCGTCGCTGTATACGTGTCGGGAATAAGGAATTCAGGAACCTTCCCTCAAAACTCCCGTAGTCCTGTTGACCGATCACCAACCGTCCATCTCTATAAAAGGTCCTCGTTGCCTCTTCTGCCTCCTTTACCCTTCTCCTCCTTTCTCCGAAACAAGAGCGAGAAACGAAGAAAAACCCCAAAGACTCGACCACCTCCTGGCTCCAGCCATGGCGACGACGACGGTTCTCTGCGTCTTCGCCATAGTAGCGGCGGCAACGCTGATCACCCCTTCCACCGCCCAGTGCTCGAGCCTCGCCTTCTCGGGAAACAGGGTTTATAATCTCTGCAACTCTCTACCCCGTCTGGGCTCCTCTCTTCACTGGACTTACCATCAGTCAAATGGGTCCGTTGACCTCGCCTTCAGAGCTCCACGTAGCTCTCCCGGCTGGGTTGCATGGGGAATTAACCCCTCATCACCGCGAATGATCGGGACTCAAGCTCTCGTAGCCGTCGTCTCCGCCTCCGGTAACGTTACCCCTTACACGTCTCCGTTACAGGTCTCCGATGGCTATTCTCCTTCGATGCAAAGAGGAAACCTCAGCTTCAATGTCAGCGATATCTCGGCCACCTACTCCGGTGGAGTGATCACGATATTCGCGACAATCTCCCTGGCCCAACAACCCCACGCGGGTGAATCAAGTTTGGCAGTCGTCTTCGAGTCTCTCCGGCGATGTTCCCAGTCAGCCATTCTCAGTTCGGGGATAATGTTCTCTCTCTAGGAACACTGAACTTCCTGTCCGGTGAGTCATCTGCCGGCGGGGTGTCTAACATGTGGCGAAAGAACGTAAGCCCGTGAAATTTATCATTGAAAAGAACCTTTCGGCTTGGTGACCTTTGGTTAGCGCTTAATCCTAAAATGGGTTCATCTTTTTCAGCTGCACGGGATTCTGAATGCCATCAGTTGGGGAGTGTTGATGCCATTGGGAGTTGTTATAGCTAGATACATGAGGGTTTTTGAGCGTGCGAATCCAGCATGGTTTTACCTCCATGTCACATGCCAATGCTCGGCGTATGTTCTTGGTGTTGCCGGATGGGGGACAGGGCTGAAGCTTGGCAGCGAGTCGGCTGGAATCACACATCTTAAGCATCGCATCATCGGCATCGTCCTCTTCTCCCTTGCCACGCTTCAGGTTTGTCTGAAAACCCTGATTACTCTTTATTGACACAGTGATGACGATGATGGTAATTATCATGATCTTCTTCTTCATTTTCATCTCCATCATCAGAGTCATAATCTTCGTGAGGATCACCATGATGACGATCATTGTTATAACAGTCCACTTCTTCATTTTCTTCTTCGCCATTATTACCCTTAATCATGATTATCATGACAAGATTCACCATTCCTTTTTATCCTCATCTCCATCGCCTTCTCTTTCATCATCATTAGCATCATCATGATCATCATGGTGAGGATCACCATCACTACGTTCCTCTTTTTAGTGATGATAATAATGATTGTAATGAACTTCAAGTTGATGATCCAGAATAAGATCATCTATCATGATCACCATCACCACCACCCCATTGTGATCGTCATGATGGTTAAGATCATGATTACTTTCCTCATTTTATTTGTCATCTTGATCATGATCGACAGATGATTGTCTCGGTTGTTAAGTGCATCATCATCATCATCATTGTCATGGTCGTTAAGTGCTTCATCATCATCATGGTAATCATGATCATGATCATCACGATGATTGTCATGGTCGTTAAGTGCTTCATCATCATCATGGTAATCATCATCATGATCATCACGATGATTGTCATGGTCGTTAAGTGCTTTTTCATCATCATCTTCAAGATCATCGCATTCTTAACTGCTATTATTGTGAGTATTCAACCCATAATTGAATTGCAGGTGTTCGCGCTGTTCTTGAGGCCAAACAAGGACCACAAGAGGAGAGTCTACTGGAATGCCTACCACCAGGCCGTCGGCTACGCCGTGATCTCCCTCAGCATCGTCAACATCCTCGAAGGGTTCAACGTTCTCGGCAGGGAAAGGAGCTGGAGGACAGTTTACATCGGGGTCATTGGTGCCATTGGCGGTGCCGCCGTGGTACTCGAGGTGATCACCTGGACCATAGTTCTGAAGAGGCGGCGCCGCGCGGCCGGAGGGAAGAGAATAAATGGAGTAGCTTAATTAGGGATTTTACGTATGGCTTATTCATGGTTGTGAGCTTGATTTGTTGCAGTGTAGAATGGGCGTACGGTGCATTTTCCCCTGCACTCATCTCCGATTTCTTTCATGTCTCTCTCTTTCTTACTCTATCTCTTCCATAGCTTTTGCATCAATTGTGATTGGTTCTTCCATTCATGATTCCTGTCTTGGTCTCTCTCTTTATTTCTCCCTCTACCCCACCTGTCAAACTGTCCCTCTCTCTCTAGAGGAGGTCAACGAGCAGATCTTTCACGGCACATATGAAGGGCTGTGTGGGTCAAAATGCATTCCGGAAGTCAATGGAAACGTTCAATGACGGGTGGATGAGGTTTACCCCTGACGTGTGGAAATGGGAGAGGAAGATTCTTTAAAGCGTTTGACTATTTGAGAAGGGGGTGGGTGTCTTTTTCTCTTCTCTCTCTTAGCTTTCTTCGCGCTGTTCTCGCTCTAAGTAGTAGGGCCCACCTTCTTAAACTGACAAAGCAGACTCAGAAAACGTGACGGTGAAGTTTTTCTATCCCTCCATTCTTTCCCGCTCCTAACTTTTGCTTTATCTTTCTCTCTTCCCCTTGCGCACTTTCTTTCTTTCTCTATTTCCCCTTGCGCTCTTCCATTCTCTCTCTCCCTACTTTGGTGGAAGCGAATGTGGAAGGCATCTCACAGTCTCACACCTGCACGGAATTGCGCGGCCCGTGATCGCTTTGAATGAGAGAGAGAGAGAGCAAGATATATCGCTTTGAAACGACGCAAACTGATGGAGAGAGAGCAGTAAAAAAACGTCGTAGACAGAGGGAGGGAAGCTCTATTACTTAATTAATTAATTTTTTTATTTAAAAAATAATTTCTTATTGATTTTCATTTCTATAAGTTCCTTAAAAAATCCAAAAATTCTAGAAAAATGTCAAAATCCTCATATGAATAAATTTATTCAATAAAATTCATTCATAAAATTTTTCATGTTAATAAAGGCATTTATTTTAATAAATGGGAAACAAATATACATTTAATTTTATAACAAAAGAAGATTATCTTCTTAAAATGTCATTAAATACTCATAAAATGTTATTAATTTACAGAAAATCAAGAGTATCCTTTTAAACATAAGAATTATATTTTAATCATTTTAAATCAAGATAACATGCATTTATGGTTATATTTTTAAGAAGTCATAAAATGTGTGATATTAATACATGAAATTGTATGTTATCATATGTTCTTCATGAGCTCGGAAGGGATCGCTTGGGAGCTTGATGTTGAGAAAACAGTGAAAGAGACATAGAATTCTCTCTAGGTGAGAAATGGTAGTGTCTCATGTCTACAAAAGGCAATAATCCAATCTATAATGAGAGACTACAAGAATTTCACCATGGATGATGATGAGCTAATCCTTGACTACTTTGACAAACTATCGTGTGTTGTAGTTGAGAGTGCGTGAAGAAGAATCATCGCATAATGCTTGCCATTTGATCTTCATCAAATGCCTGAGATGTTGCCATGCACACAAGGGAGTCCATCAATCACTTTTAATCTTGATCATTATTACTCGCTTGATGAACAACGAGAATTCATCATGAGTTTATAAGTCAAATCGACGTCCAATCGCATTGCGCCACATTTTCATTTCGAGTAAGTAAAAATTTACAAATCGAACGCCTCACATCACGCCGCGTCACTTGGAAAGAATAATGACAAATAGTCCGACATTAGAAAAATCGAGGGGAGTGATGAACTCGATATTAGGATATTTTAATTGTTGTTTTGAATCGATTTCATTCAACAAAATATTTCTAATTCCTCACTTTGTATAATGGTAAAGTAAGGGTCGAATCCTCAAGGAGCCTAGGTAATGAGATTAGTGCTTTTATGGAGTAGAGATACTATTATGAAGAAAAACCAATGATAGAAGGGATTTTGGAGAAATATGGATGGATGAAGAAATAGGATATAGTATGAACAAAATTATAAATAGATATATTTATATTCTATGATAAATAATGATGAAAATATAAATAATTTATTGATGGAAAAGAAAAATGAGAATGATAGAATGGAAGATGATGGAAGAATGGTGAAAAATCGGGAAATCAGGTAATCGAGAAATTGGGTAATGATAAGAGATTGTTTTAAAGAAAGAGAAAAATCTAAAAATAGAAAAAGGGAAATAGGTTCTACACTATCCATGGAGAGGATTACAAGAGAAAATTAGATCCAAATCCTCACACAAACCCCGTTTTTTATGCCAGTCCTAGGCCGGGTGATACTTGACTCGTTATGATCTCCATCCTCCACCTGATCTTGCCTCGACAACAAAATTGAACACCAAAAAATACCAAGCTTGGGCCTAAGCCTCTCCTTTTCCAACTGGTAGCCTGATGCTAAGAGAGAGCCAAAAAAAGACAAACAAGGAAGAAGAAGAAGAAGATTCCATTGAATTAATGGTGGAGATTAAATCCATACGCCATGACCATAATCACCTCCTAAAGAGGCGGGAGAGCCCCTTTTAAGGATTTGGGCCCCATAACCACTTCCTCAGGGAGTGGGTTGACCACTCTCTAAGAGGTGGTGATGTGGGACAAAATGGGAAAATCAAAATTTCTCAAAGAGAAGTGTAAGGGATGGTGTTTTGATAGAGGGATGTTATGAATTTTGAATATTGGTAACCTTGAACTCCCTAGGTTTAATCCCATAGTTAGAGAGGAGAGAGATCGTTTTTCATAACCTTGAAGTGGAGTTTCTATTCAATGAAACAAACCAAATTTCAAAACCAATGTGCATGAATACCCAAATATATGATTAGAGGCTATCCTAAGGTTCACACGAATCCTATGAGCAAGAGATTTTTGGGGAAGGATGATCTATCACACAAAATGAGAGGAATGAGAGTACCTTGATGGAGATTCTTGACTGATGTGACCTTGTTCGGGAAAAATTAAAAATCTCCTACTTTATAAACTGTTGGGTTATGTGGTCAATAAACTTTAAAAAATTTGATCAAAACATCGAATACAAAGGAAAACATTGAATCGCATATTCAAAACACCAAGCAACCAATCCGGATGGTTCACACAAATCCTAAGAGCAAGAGATTTTTGGGGAAGGATGATCTATCACATAAAATGAGAAGAATTAGAGTACCTTGATGGAGATTATAGACTGATGTGACCTTGTTGGGGCAAAATTCAAAGTCTCATGTTTGATAAATTGTTGGGTTATGTGGTCGATAAACTCTCAAAATTTTGATCAAAACTTTGAATGCAGCGGAAAAAATTAAATCGGATATTCAAAACACCAAGCCATCAATCCGGATGGTTCACACAAATCCTAGGAGCAAGAGAGTTTTGGGGAATGATGATCTATCACACAAAATGAGAGGAATGAGAGTACCCTCATGGAGATTCTTGACTGATGTGACCTTGTTGGGGCAAAATTCAAAATCTCCTCCTTGATAAACTATTGGGTTATGTGGTCGGTAAACTTTCAAGATTTCGGTCAAAATATCAAATGCATCGGAAAACATTGAATGTGATATTCAAAACACCAGGCCACCAAGAACAGATGGTCCTATCATCTAGTATAAATGAGAAAACATACTCACAGGGTGACGAATCGAGACCGCGAGATCGTTGAAAACACATGGTCAAGAGTCAAAACAATTACCAAACTCACCAATTTTGTCAAATATTCATGAATTGAGGGGTATAGTGGTGAATAAGAGTCGAATCCACAGAGAATTAAGGTAATTTCAGAAGATCTTTTGAAATTGGGTCAAATCGGATAAAGAAATGTGGATAACAATTGGGCGTTTTAATATTTTTTGGAAAGAAGACTCGAAGAAGAATCCATAGAATTAAAAATCACTGAATTTGGATCAATATTCGCGGAGAAATCATCGAATGAATAAGAGAGAAATTTCTGAAAAATAAAATCGAGAAAAACCAAAATTGAAATTAAAATTGACTCAAATTATGATTTAAAATTGAAATCTAAAGCTATATGAAGGAATATTAGGATGAAACACGATCCCTAAACCAAGATTGCGCTCAAATTGATCCAATTAGTTGCCGAATCAAAGCCTTTTCATTCCGAATTCAAAAACATGATTGTTGATGTTCAAGTGCCGATTTCTTCTTATTCTCTCAATGAAATCTCACTCTCAAGCACTCCATGGATGCAGAAATGAGTCTAGAAGCGATTGGAAGCAAGATATTCAAGGGATTTGGTGTCTAAACAATTCGATTATTAGAATTGCCTTGGAATGCTTTACAATGTCGAAGAATATCTCAATTTATAGGGCGAATTGGGCGTAACCGTCCGATCGGGCATTTAATATTTGATTAACTGCTCTGATGAAATGCGCGATTGAGAATCGTTACGATTAAGTCGTGGCCGTTGGATCTCCGATGGACCATTGAGATGATGTCACGTTGCGCGCGTTATAAGTAACGCATTAATTCGCCGCAGTTTGATCTCGATCGGATGCTCAAGATGTGTTTCATTGGTTTTAATCTCAACTGTTGTAACTCCCTCAGATCAACAACTGAGATTAAATTATTTTAAAATGATTCGCCAAAGAATGAGATTGCGCCATGTACCCCCGCCTTAAAGTGACGATCAACAGTCACGATTAAATGCTCTATCGAGCGCTCCAGACTGCGCCACGTCACTTGCGCACTTATAAAATTGATTTTAAATTAAATAAATTGATTTTAAATTTAGAAAAATCCCAAAAAATTCATTAAAAATTCAGAAAAATTTAGAAAAAAATCTAAAAAACTAGAAAATGCATATCTTTCAAAATATAACTCCAAATTAATCCAAATTTGTTTCATTGTATCTATCATTCTAAAAAGTCAAATTTAATAAATAACAAAAGATTAAATTTCTGTTTCAAAAATATACTCATTTCTTTTAGATTTTAAAAACTTGGAAAAATATGTGTATATAAAATGATTTTTCTTATTATTTAACTTTAACAACTAACCATAATCTCAAATAGGGATGGGATATGAAAATATTGTCCTTAATTCATTATAATTGACCCTAAATTAATGCATTTTGATATTATAATCAATTTTTCATAGAATGATAGATAAACACTAAAAATATGATAACATGCATTAGAATGGAATGATTTTATGCCTTCATTTACATTAATAATCATGTATTTTCATGTTTAATTAACATGTTATCACACCCCCCAACTTAAATGATTGCTAGTCTCTAATCAATTTACTATATAGTCTCCCTAGAAGGTCCTTTCATCCTTTGATCCTACTATTAAAGAGGTGAAACCTATGAATGTATGATTACGTTTTCATCATAGTGTAGGCTATAATGATCTAGATTCCATCTATAGGTTGATTTATTTAGTGCATATTAGGGTAGTGCTCATCGGCTAATGCTCCAGTCTAATTCAGGTGTAGGATATTTTGAGAAAGCGATATGTATGTAGATGAGAATGTGAGTATGAGTATGTAATGAAGAGAAGAGTGAATTATGTGATGATTATCTACTGTTATGAATTATGCAATAATCCTACAATATTATGGAGGACCTATGAATGATATCACTGAGGGAGTAATGTATAAATAAGAGAAGATATCGTGGGAGGATGTTCGGAAATAAGAAGATGACAGTGATGATGAAGAAGGTGAATATGTAGAGGACATAAATGGATAAGAAGAGGCTAAGTATTATTTAAGGAATGAGAAGGATTCTTAGGATAAATCTATAACATGGAGAGGAAATAACTATGGTTAATATGAGGGATTAGAATTATGTATCAGTGAGTAAGTGGAAGAGGAAAATTTCGGAAATAGAAATATGAGAAGAATGAAGAGGATCGTGATTGTGAAGAGACGAGAGATAAGAGAGACGATGGTGTGGATTATATAATGAAGAAGAGGACTGATGTAGAGAATATTTGGGAGTGAATTTACTAAGATTGGGGTTATCTTAGAATGCTTTCAGAATTAGTACAAGGAAGAGAATAGATATTAGTGAGAGGAGAATGGGTAAGATGAGATTTCAGTTTGGGGAGATGAGGGTAGTAATGAATGTAGATATGACAGAAGAGAAGTATGGATATGAAGAGAATAAAGAATGCGTGGAGAAGACGGTAATAAGGATGTAACGAATAGGAAGTTTAATATTTAGAATATGCGATTATTATAATGGTAAGATAAGGGGGATAGTTAATTTGACTCTCTGACAACAGTCACGCGACAGAGGATAGATAGAATTCGGAAGGTCAACGTTGGACTTAAGATTTTGAGAGAAGAACTATTTTCACGGTGAAAGAGAGAGGATGAGTACCTGAATGGAAGATGAAGACGATGCTCCTGAATCGCCACACGGTAATATAACTCCTCGGTTAATCTCTGATAGGTAATGACTGAAAGCTACAGAACGGGAGGGAGAAAAGAAAGGAAGATAGAAATTCAGAGAGAGAGAGGGTGAGGGAGAGGCATAGGAAATCACATGAACACAGATGTTTCCAAAAGGAAAAAAAATTCATTTCAATACAACAACTTCCGTTCTCTTCTTACAATTTTCTGTTTTATATAATAGGGGAAGAGAGGAATAGGATGAAAGGATGCGTCGCAATTGGTAGAGGCAGTTACGGGTAGTTTTGCTCGCAGATAACTCCTCTTTAGTGCTCCATCACACGTGGAAAGGGAGAGTTCTGTGGTGTCCGCGTCACTGATCAGATGATAAAATTGAAGCTCGTACGGAAGATGTCGTCCGCGCTGGCAAGACAGAAGCTCCATTCACAGGTGTTAACTCGTGGTTGTACCGCTCGTGGTGAATGAATTATTCGGCGATGATCACGTGATGATGCGCCAAGTTGACGTGTTCGAAGTTGCAGAATTTTCTCTCGTGACGGGGGCAAAGAGGACGGACGATGTCTTGCACGTAGTCAAAGAAGATGTCATCTCCAGGGTGAATTATCTTTTCATCATCTCTCGCGACGAGATCATGCATTCTTTTTGCTGTATGTTCACCCGGACGAGGCAGGGAGAGAATTCTGATGAGAGAGGTGACGACTTGAACGCGGGAAGAATATCGCGAAGGTGTTTATAATTTCGAGAATTACTCCTTCGGACTCAATCGTGTCTGATGATGCGTGAGCTTTCATGGCTTATCTTCAGGGAGGACTTCCTGTTTCTTCTGTATCCTCATGGCTGTCTGATAACATTCTATATTAACATAATAAAACATGATTTTGATGCATATTAAGGTATAAATAGTTTCATTTACATGCATGTTATCATAGTTATGTGTATTTTTCTATCATTCCATGAAAAAGTAATTATAATCTCAAAAATACCTTAAATTAGGGTTAAATATGATGATTTAAAAGAAAAATAATTAATAACCCATCTTTACTTGAGATTATAAATGTTTTTAAAGTGAAAATAATGAGAGAAAACGATTTATAAATATTTATTTATATTTTCCTAAGTTAAAATCTCTAAATAAATAAATGTATTTTTGAAATAAGATTTAAAACTCTTATTATTTATTAAATTGGACTCTTTAAATTTTGGATCAAATGAAAGAAATTTGGATTAATTTACGAGTTATATATTAAAAGTTATGAATTTTCTATTTTTAGGGATTTTTTCCTGATTTTTTCTGAATTATTATCGATTTTTTTAACGATTAAAAAAATAAAATAAATGCAAAAAGATTTTATTTTCGCGCGGGACCCACGTGGATGCGACGTGGCACGCAATGCCACGTGGCAGCGCCACGCGGGCCCACGCGGCGCCTACGCGGCGTAATATTTATATTTATATTTTATATAGTTTATAGTATATAGCCTTCCGCTTATCAAAAGGGAATTATTACCCCTTAGAATCGTCGCTCCTTTTAAACCCAAGTGATTCCTTTAATTTTTCCCGTGTGGGACTAAGTTCCACACGGTTTTTAATTAAAATGCAGGACATGTGGCGGAAGGGGAGACGTTGGATCAGGTGAAGCCCGATCGAGGCGCGTCGATCGAGTGGACGCGCGGACCACTGGATCACGATTGAGGCACGTGCCTTAAATGCAGGCGTTATAACGGTCGTGATGCAATCTGGCGGGGAGCATCGTGATCGTCGGATCGCTATCCAACGGCGACAAATCAATGTGTTTTTATAACGGCCATCACGCGGATCATCCAGACCGTTCGTCGAGATCGGACGGCCACGACATGTTTGAAACGGTCCACGATGGACCGTTCCATCATAATCGTCGATCGTTTTGATCGAACGGTTACGCCCAAAATCCCTATAAAACGATGTGTTCTTCCGAATTCTAAAGCATTCGAGTTGGAAATCAAACAAATTGATCTGTCTAGACAACTCCCCTCTCGTTTCTCTTGATCTCATCATGTTCTAACTTCAATTCCGCACCTCTGGAGCCCTTGAAATCAAGATTTGGCTGTGTAGATCGGTAGAAATTGCAGCTTGAACTCACGAACGCGTTCTTCGGTATTTTTCATCGATTAATCGGGTTAGTTGAGTTAATCCGATTGCTAATCATGGTTAGTGGAAGCGGTTTTTACTAATATTTAGTTCATTTAAGTTTGATTTCGATTTAGATTAGGATTCAAGGTTCAATTTGGTTTAATTTTAGATAAAATCATGATTTCTTCGTTCGAAATTTTCTCTCCACTTCGATTTTCGATTTCTCCACGAAATCAAGTCCAAATTCGATGATTCTTGATTCCGTGGAATCAATTTGAAGTTATCTTTGATAATTTACCATTTTCCCCAATTTCTATCATCAATTCATCGTCCGATTTGATCAATTTTGATGAATACATCAAGAATTTCCTTATTTCCCTGTGGATTCGACCCTTATTTACCATTATACCCTTTAATTCGATACATTTTCATCAAATTGGTAAGTTCAGAATTATTTTTGACAGAAGACCGTGTGAAATCAACGACCTCGCGGTCCCGTCTCGTCAAATGGCGCCGTTGCCGGGGATTGATGGCAAATTTTTTATCAAATTAGTCAATTTTGACTTGGTCAACTCGGATTTTTCTCTTAATTTCTTGAAATTCACGCAGTTTCAATTGTATTTTGAGTGATCTGAAGTAGAAATCAATCTTTGAGATGCTGAATTCGATAAGATTAAGTGATTTCGCACCTTTTCTAAGGATCACAATCGATCACTTCTTCAAAATCGCGTTAAGAGCGCATAACTCTCACGGAGACTGACATTCAGGTACGATTGATCTTAATTTTTAATATATTTTAAGTATTTATAAGTTAATATCCATCTAAGTATCTGATCCACTCTTCATGAGAAGACGAACAACTTGGAGAGTACGGAATAATCCCCTAGAAATAGACCTCTTTGAACGATCCTCGTAAACTCCTGAAGCTACCGAGACCGATACTACCAAGACCGATTCAAGCTTTGAACCCACCGAACTAGTAGAAATGGCCCAGAACGATGAGGGAAATGCTAGGAAACGCCTTAGTGACTATGCTAGGCCCGTCCTCCAGCGACTCGTCACTAGAATTCACGCACCCCTAGGAAGAGGGGCCAATTTTAGAATAGATTCACATGTTATGAGCATGCTTCCTATCTTCCATGGTAAGCCTTCCGAAGATCCCTATAGACATGTAGATGAGCTTTCCTTAGGTTTGTGAAATAAATCACCTTTAAAATGTCCCCGCCGACACGATGAAGATGAAACTCTTTCTCGCTACCCTTAGAGATAGAGTCAAAGATTGGTTTTTAAAATTAGGGAAAGAATTCACAAGTTGGACCGAGATGGAGGAAGAGTTTTTAAGAAAATTCTATTCTTTAGGAAAAACCACCTCCGTCCGAAAAGCCATCCGCGAGTTTACCACGAGGCCTGGGAACGATTCAGAGATCTAACGAGGGAATGTCCACATCATGGAGTGTCTAACCATGAATTAACGCAAATATTTTATGACAGGTTAGGCCCGCAAGATAGATATCTTTTGGATGCAGCTAGCGGCGGCACCTTCATGAGCAAATACAAAGATGATGTGATGGATCTCATCGAAACGGTGGCAGAAAATAGTCACCATAATGCGGCGAAACCATTTGGAAGAGGTACAATGCCAAAAGCTAACGATCTGAAGGACAAAATGGCAGAAGTCCATAACTTACTACTAGACCGACTCAACATCCGCAACGGTTCGAAGGACTCGCCCACGTCTCACTCCAAGAAGCGTCACCATGCGCAACTTGCTCGAGATTCGACCACGTCGAAGTAGATTGCCCCGTGATGGCAATCGAAGGGCAAGGGATGTATAGACAAGGTCCATCGGGAGGACCAAGTCGACAGGGACGACCAAATTATCCAGGTAATTATCCTAACCAATATAATACCCCTGTTTTTAACAATTCTTCGCAGAATAAGGGCTATAGGAGGAACAACGATCAACCCTATCCTCCACAATATAACGGTCAGCAAAATTACCCTAATCAAAGGCAGTCGTCGTTCATCCCGCCGACTCAACCACAAGCATACACGCAAGCTCCACGCCAGACCACGCCAGCATTCGACCCGATCCTCGGCGCGATCTCGCAACTAATGAAGCAAATGATGAGGATGAACTCACGCGTGGATGAAATTCAAGACTTCGTCAAGACGAACGTCCAACCGACGATGGACAAAAAGGGTAAGCAAGTAACTTTTACTGACCAATTAACCCTCGCAAGCCAAGGCAAATCCAAGAAATCAAGGAGCCTCATCGACCCAGACACATAATATCAACCATGTACACGTCGACGAGGAAGCCGTTGAATCAGCATTGGCCATATCAAGCCTTCGGAGTGGGAAAGCTCTGCCGGATCCATACAAGGATCATCCTTTCCACCAAGGCTCAAATGAAGAAAAAGAAATGCCAATTATCGTCAAGCAAGACAGTGATTCAGAGGACGAGGAAGAACAGGTTACGGCTGAACCTAACCCTGACAAATATAAGCCCCCTGTGCCTTATCCTCAAGCTCTTAATAGACCAAAAGCCAAGAATAGTGAAACCGATGACAACCTATTAGAAGCCTTTAAAAAGGTGACGATAACCATTCCTTTGACAGAAGCAATCAAGCATATCTCTTCCTATGCAAAATTTCTAAAAGGTATATGTACTCCCCATAGAAACCCTAAAAGGATCCAACTTAGTGAGACGGTAAGCTCAATCATGATGAATTCCTTACCTGTAAAAAAGAGAGATCCGGGAGCACCCATGATAACGAGTGAAATAGGAGGAATGTCCTTCACTAGATCCCTACTAGATACAAGAGCTAGTATCAACATCCTTCTCAAAGCAGTATTTGATCGTCATCATGTAGGGGAATTATAACCTTTTCTAGTAGAACTATGTCTAGCCGATGGATCTGTTAGAAAACCCCATGGACTAGTAGAAGACGTCATCGTAAGAATAGAGGATTGTTATTTCCCGGTAGACTTCCTAGTGGTCGACATGAAAATGACTAAGGAGCTGAGCCAAGCCCCAATTATCTTAGGACGACCCTTCCTAGCTACCGCAAAAGCCATAACCGACTGGGGGAAAGGAGAAGTAATTCTCAAGGTAGGAGAGCACACCGTGAAGTTCGACATCAACAAACTCATGAAATACCCTTCACGATCTTCCGAAGATTTGGGCGCCATCGACTTCGCCGACGATCAAGACATTGATGCATGCGTAGAAGAAGTTATGATGATCGACGAGGAAGCAAGATATGAGGAGCTTCCGATGGACGAGCCAACTTTGGAGCTCAAAACTCTCCCGTCTACACTCAAGTACGCCTTCCTTGATGAAGAGAAAGCAAAGCCAGTAATTATTTCGTCCAAGCTGGACATGAAGCAAGAAGAACAATTACTGGAGGTGCTAAGGAAAAATAAAGAAGCAATCGGATGGACCCTGACGGACCTAAAAGGGTTGGACCCTTCACTATGCACTCATCGCATCTTCCTAGAGGATGAGTCGAGACCCGTCAGGGAGGCCCAGAGACGACTCAACCCGAGGGTATGGGAGGCCGTAAAAGAAGAGATTCTTAAATGGCTCAATGCAGAAATCATCTACCCCATATCCGATAGCCAATGGGTGAGTCCGGTACATGTTGTTCCGAAGAAAGCCGGAGTAACGGTCACGACGAACGAGAAAGGCGAGGAAATCCAGACGCGCCTACCGACGAAGTGGAGGGTCTGCATCGACTATCGAAAAGCTGAACTCCGCGACCAAGAAGGACCACTTCCCGCTACCGTTCATCGACCAAATCCTGGACCGACTGGCAGGATCAAACTACTTCTGCTTTCTCGACGGATATTCGGGCTACAATCAGATTGCTATCCACCCCGACGATCAAGAGAAGACCACGTTCACTTGTCCGTTTGACACCTTTGCCTTCAGACGCATGCCATTCAGACTGTGCAACGCCCCCGTGACCTTCCAATGATGCATGACGGCAATTTTTTCTGACTTTCTTGGCAACAACTTAGAAGTCTTCATGGACGATTTCTTTGGAAATGACTTCGAAAGTTGTCTTGCTCACCTGACAAAGATATTGGAGGTATGCGTCAGGAAACGACTGGTACTCAGCTGGGAGAAATCCCACTTCATGGTACGAGAGGGAGTAGTGCTCGAGCACATCGTCTCGGGCAAAGGCTTAGAAGTGGATAAGGCCAAGATAGAGGTCATCCAAAACCTCCCTCTACCAAATACCGTGAAAGATTTGAGGAGCTTTCTCGGGTAGGTCGGCTTCTATCGAAGATTCATCCAGGACTTCGCGAAAGTATCCAAGCCCCTCACCACCCTTCTTTGCAAGGACAAAGACTTCATCATCAACGAAGAAGGGAAGCGTGCATTCACGATGTTGAAGCAAGTAATGATCGAGGCTCCGATTCTACAAAGTCCTAATTGGGACTTACCCTTCGAGATCATGTGCGACGCTTCGGACTACGCGGTGGGAGCGGTCTTGGGGCAACGACTGCACAAGAAGCCGACGGCCATCTGTTATGCAAGTAAGACCCTCATCGAAGCTCAAATTAATTACACGACTACGGAGAAAGAGCTTCTGGCGGTGGTCTACTATCTCGAGAAGTTCTGGCCATATATCTTGGGGAGCAAGATCATAATCTACACTGATCATGCGGCCCTGAAATACTTGCTCTCCGAGAAAGAGGCCAAACCACGACTCATACGATGGGGGCTGCTCATACAAGAATTCGACTTGGAGATAAAAGACAAGAAGGGCAGCGAAAACTCGGTGGTGGACCACTTATCGCGTCTCCACATCTCAGAGGAGAGGACATCGAAGATACATTTCTAGACGAGCATCTCCTCGCCATCTCGAGTCACGCCCCCTAGTACCCGCACATCGTCAACTTTATCGTCACTTGATCGATCCCGGAGCACTGGAACCTGTACCAAAAAGATAAGTTCTTCCACGAGCTCAAATACTATTTTTGGGAGGAACCGCTTCTGTTCCACCTAGGATACAAGCAGATCATCCGATGATGCGTACCGGAGGAGGAGCAAGGAGACATACTGGCGATGTGTCACTCATCGACGTGCGGAGGACACTTCGCGGCACGAAAGACCGCGGACAAAATCCTGCAGAGCGGCTTCTACTGGCCCTCTATCTTCAAGGACGCCCACCGTTTCTACACAGAATGCCTACAATGTCAAGCGGCGATCAACATCTCCAAGCGAGATGAGATGCCGATGCGGCCGATCCTTGAGGTGGAGATCTTCGATCTTTGGGGGATAGATTTCATAGGACCTTTCCCACCTTCTGACGGGAAAGAGTACATACTAGTGGCGGTGGACTATGTGTTCAAGTGGGTCGAAGCAATCCCCACTAGGACAAACGATCATCGGGAGGTTCTGCGATTCATCACACGATGCATCTTCGCCCGATACGGTTGTCCGAGGGCCATCATCAGTGACGGCGGCTCACACTTCAACAACTCTCACTTCCGGGCGCTGTTGAAGAAGTACGGAGTACATGACCGCATCATCACGCCATACCACCCCCAGGAAAATGGGCAAGTAGAGGTTAGTAATCGAGAAGTCAAGACTATCCTTAAAAAGATAATTCGTCCAGATGGGAAGGATTGGGCACACAAACTCCCCGATGCACTATGGGCATACTGGACAGCATACAAGACACCCATCGGGATGTCTCCCTTCCGGCTCATCTTTGGGAAAGCATGCCACCTTCCGGTTGAGCTAGAGCACCGAGCCTACTGGGCTATCAAAAAGCTCAACCTCGCACTGGATGAAGCAGGCAAAGAATGACTTCTCCAGGTCTAGGAGTTACAAGAGTTGAGGCACGACGTGTACGAGAATGCGGCGATCTACAAGGAGAAGACCAAGGTCTTCCATGATCGACACATCCGACGACGATCATTCCAGGTCAACGACAAGGTTTGGCTCTACAATTCGCGCCTCAAGCTCTTCCCTGGAAAGCTGCGCTCCAGATGGGATGGTCCCTATGTGGTTCTTGAATTGTTCGGCGGCAGAGCGGTACTCATCTCCGACCCTAAGATCGATCGACAATTCAAGATAAACACCCATCGTCTCAAGCCGTACCTGACCTCAGAGCCACCCGCACTAGCAGATAAGGTAAATCTACATCTTCCCGAGCACTAGAGGATGTGACGGTATCACCCTCGACCCATCAGTAGTCATAGATTTTATTTTTGTTTAGTCTGGCTGAAGACGTTAAACTTAGCGCTCTTGGGAGGCACCCCAAGATTATCTTACCTTTTTAGTTTTATGTTTCGATTTCAGTTTCTTTTTAGATATCGGAGAACTACATTAGGAAAGGGCACACCTGCATCGGAAATCCCACGAGCATCACGGACTAATGAGCTTTTCTAAACTTATCCCACCGCACTTTTTATTGTTTTCATACCATGATTCGATGAGTTTTTCACATGAGCATGTAGTTTTCATTGAGGGCAATGAAAGATTCTAGTTGGGGGGGGGGTAAGGATTTAGGAAAAGCTCTACAATTTTTCAAAATTTTTAAAATTCTACCTTATAAAAACTCCTATTTTTCAAAAATTTTGATCTAATCTACCCCACCTTAGAAGTCTTTTCATCTAGAGATCTGACTTACTAGAGATGTAGAAGTGAGGACCTTATAGTCCATATGATTACATTTTGAGTAATAAAGCCAAATGATCTAGAGAGACCAATGGATTAGAGTTAGTGGTTGACTTCTTTGGGGTTGGGTATCTAACAGGCACCAAGGAAAAAGAGTAATCAAGAGGTTGAAATGCTATGGGATTAAAAAGGAGAGTATTTGAGAGAAAATAAAATTCTATCCTTTACCTATTATTAGCCCAAACTGCTTAGTATAAGGAATTTCGTGATTCTAGACTTTCCCCTTTAAAGAGTGCAATGATCCATAAATTTTTGTAGCATCTATCTTTCCTTATAGGCATGTAGTCTTTCCTTTCCAAAGCAGTCAAGTAGTTAGACCAGTTTGTTTTAAACTTCGCTTTTGATGATGAACACTCCCAAGTGAACTCACATATCTATCTCACCTTCCATTTTTCCTCCCACATGTACTTATACCTTCACTACACTTCATTTGCTACACACTCTCGTCAGAAATCCTAAAACTCCTCCACATCACCATTCTAGTCTTCTGAAATGCTTTAAAAAAAAAGAAAAGAAAGAGGAGAAAATGTCAAAAGAAAGAGAGAAATAAGAAGTTACAAGAAGGAAAATAAGTGAGAACATCTTCTACCTTTATCTCTACCTCCACTATCATCTCCACCATCTACCCTATCGATCATCATCCACCTCACTTGGGAGTATAGTCATCATAAGTGTTACCTTATTTGCTTTTATAATCCACTTTGTTTTATCAGCATATTTCCTTTTAGCCAAGTCATACCCTTAGAAATAGTATCTTTTATTTCCTTCAGCCTCCTCACACAATGCATCCAAAGATAGGAATCCTTTTGAATTGCACTCTTTTAAGGAGGAAAGCGAGTTGAGGGGAATTCTAAGTACTAGTAGCCTCCATTTTGAGGGAAGGAGTGATGTGTTTATAGAGAGGGTAAGGAATTACATCCACTCATGAGAGAGTGAGTATATTTTCAGCACCATAGCATCATACCTTAGATAGGCTCACCTTGATTACAATCAAGAATTAGACTTGAGCATTAGCCGATGAGCACTACCCTAACATGCACTAAAGAAGTCAACCTAGAAATGGAATCTAGATCATTATGGCCTACACTATGAGGAAGACGTGATCATACATTTATACACTTCACCTCTTTAGTAGTAGGATCAAAGGATGAAAAGACTTTCTAGGGAGATCATATAGTAAATTGCTAAGAGACAAGCAATCATTTAAGTTGGGGGGTGTGATAACATCCTATATTAACATAATAAAATATGATTTTGGATGCATATTAAGGTATAAATAGTTTCATTTACATACATGTTATCATATTTATGTGTATTTTTCTATCATTCCATGAAAAAGTAATTATAATCTCAAAAATACCTTAAATTAGGGTTAAATATGATGATTTAAAAGACAAATAATTAATAACCCATCTTTACGTGAGATTATAAATGTTTTTAAAAGTGAAAATAATGAGAGAAAATGATTTATAAATATTTATTTATATTTTCCTAAGTTAAAATCTCTAAATAAATAAATGTATTTTTGAAATAAGATTTAAAACTCTCATTACTTATTAAATTGGACTCTTTAGAATGATAGATAATTAAATTTCGGATCAAATGAAAGAAATTTGGATTAATTTGGAGTTATATATTAAAAGTTTTCTATTTTTTATTTTTAGGGATTTTTTCTGAATTATTATTGATTTTTTTAACGATTAAAAAAAAATGCAAAAAGATTTTATTTTCACGCGGGACCCACGTGGATGCGACGTGGCACGCAAGGCCACGTGGCAGCGCCACGCGGGCCCACGCGACGCCTACGCGGCCTAATATTCATATTTATATTTTATATAGTTTATAGTATATAGCCTTCCGCTTATCGGAAGCGAATTATTACCCCTTAGAATTCTCGCTCCTTTTAAACCCAAGTGATTCCTTTAATTTTTACCGTGTGGGACTAAGTTCCACACGGTTTTTAATTAAAATGCAGGACATGTGGCGGAAGGGGAGACGTTGGATCAGGTGAAGCCCGATCGAGGCGCGTCGATCGAGTGGACGCGCGGATGATAACATGCAATCTTAACATGATAAAACATGATTATTAATGCAATTTAAGGCATAAAACATTGCATTTATGTGCATGTTATCATACTTTGAGTGCATTTCTATCATTCTATGCAATTTTATGTTATAATCTCAAAATGCATTAATTTAGGGTTAATTATGACGAATTAAAGATTAAAGATTTTATAACCCATCTTTACTTGAGATTATAAATGGTTTTTAAAGTTAAATAATAAGAGAAATCATTTTTATAAACATTCATTTAATTTTCTAAAGTTAAAATCTTAAAGAAATGGATGTATTTTTGAAATAAGAATTCAATCTCTTGTTATTTAAATATTTTGAATTTTTAGAATGATAGATAATTAAATTTCAGATCAAATGAAAGAAATTTGGATTAATTTGGAGTTGTATTTTAAAAGATATGATTTTTACAATTTTTAGGGATTTTTCTGGATTTTTCCTGATTTTTCAGATTTAATTTCTATTTAAAAAAAGTTTATAAATATAAATAAATAAAAGGCAAAAAGCGCGCGGGTCCCACGCGGGTGCGACGTGGCACGCAAGGCCACGTGGCAGAGCCACGCGGACCCGCGCAGCGCGCCTACGTGGCACATTTTTATATTTATATTATATTTATTTAATACATATATAATGGGTCTTCAGCCTTCCCTAGATGGGAAAGGTTATCAACCCTTTAATCCGTCGGGCGTTATAAACCCGACGGACTCCACTAATTTTCTCCGTGTGGGACTAAGTCCCACACACTGTTTTAAGTACAGGACACGCGGAGCGAGGAGAGCCGTTGGATCGGGCGGAGCGTAGGATCTCGCGCGTTGATCGCGTGGACGAGCGGTTTTTGCTAGATTATGTTCCTATTATATTTAATTTTCTTTTAGATTAGGTTTTAGATTTCAATTTCATAAATTTTCATTCTAAATTACGATTTTAACGTCCGAAAATTTCTCTCCACTTCAAATTTTGATTTCTCCGCAAAATCAAGTCCAAATTCGATGATTCTTGATTCCGTGGATTCGTTTTGAAGTCTTCTTTCTAAAAACACCATTTTCCCTAATTTCTCACCTCAATTCATCGTCCAATTTGACCAAATTCCAAAAGATATCTCAAAAATACCTAAACTCCCTGTGGATTCGACCCTTATTTACCATTATACCCCTCAATTCTCTCTTAATTCCCCAAATTGGTAAATTAGGCTTTATTTTTGACACGAGACAGTGTGAAATCGATGACCTAACGGTCTCGTCTCGTCAGCGGACCAGCCGGATCACGGTCGAGGCACGTGCCTTAAATGCAAGCGTTATAGCGGTCGTGATGCAATCTGGCGGGGAGCATCGGGATCGTCGGATCGCGATCCAACGGCGATAAATCAATGCGTTTTTATAACGGGCATCATGCAGATCATCCTGACCGTTCGTCGAGATCGGACGGCCATGACATGTTTGAAACGGTCCATGATGGACTTTTGTATCGTAACCGTCGATCGTTTCGATCGAACGGTTACGCCCAAAATCCCTATAAAACGATGTGTTCTTCAGAATTCTAAGGCATTCGAGTTGGAAATCAAACAAATTGATCTGTCTAGACACCTCGCCTCTCGCTTCTCTTGATCTCATCGTGTTCTAACTTCAATTCCGCATCTCTGGAGCCCTTGAAATCAAGATTTGGCTGTGTAGATCGGAAGAAATTGCAGCTTAAACTCACGAACGCGTTCTTCGGTATTTTCATTGATTTAATCGGGTTAATGGAGTTAATCTGATCGCTAATCATAGTTAGTGGAAGCAGTTTTTACTAATATTTAGTTCATTTAAGTTTGATTTCGATTTAGATTAGGATTCAAGGTTCAATTTGGTTTAATTTTAGATAAAATCGTGATTTTCTTCGTCCGAAATTTTCTCTCCACTTCGATTTTCGATTTCTCCACGAAATCAAGTCCAAATTCGATGATTCTTGATTCTGTGGAATCGATTTGAAGGTATCTTTGATAATTTATCATTTTCCCGAATTTCTACCATCAATTGATCGTTCGATTTGATCAATTTTGATGAATACATCAAGAATTTCCTTATTTCCCTGTGGATTCGACCCTTATTTACCATTATACCCTTCAATTCGATACATTTTCATCAAATTGGTAAGTTCATAATTATTTTTGACACGAGACCGTATGAAATCAATGACCTCGCTGTCCCGTCTCGTCACTATCCTCCTTGTGGCAGATTACTAGCTTCATCTTCATGGAGTTTTTCTTGTGTAATGAAAACTCTCATGGTGACCGATAGAGAGGATATGGGATTTATATCGATCTCATGTTCTCTTCAATCGGGCTATCCATTTCGAGGATATGGGATTTCAACTTTGTTGTCTTCTGTTAGGAGACTTAACTCTCGTGGAATCCCATAACAGTATTTCCGTGGAGGGCTTCATGATGTAGTTGTATTCATAGTTATCTTGAAGAGATCGTGACTGTGATCTTCTTCATTTATGAGGTTTTTTCTCACTTGGACTCCATATCATTGATGAGGGAGATGTTTCGTGTGTCTTCAGTACTCTCCTAATGATCTTGTGAGGATCTTGGAGGTTTTAATATTTAAAAGGACTGTCATTTGTAGATATCGTACTGACTTTTCTTCTTCTTCATCAACCGTGAAGGTTTTACTCCAATGAGAGACAATCTTCTTTGTTGGAAGCTTTCTTTATATTGACTTTCATCATATAAGCTGTCTTCATTTTGGATGATCTTCATAATTGCTTGAACAACCTTGATTTTACGTGCAATCATGCATGACTTTTGTCTTGAAGTAGAACAAGAATATAGTTTCTTCCATAAGTAATTACTGTATAGATCTCTCCTATAATGCTAACTATAGGTGGTATTCAAGGAGAGAAGAGAATTTAATAACAAAGATGTTCCTTTGATTTTCTTGAGATCAATAATTATAATTATATAAGGTGCCTATGATATAGTGGATATGGCTTGGAAATTAAGGAACCTATACCAAGGTAAGGGTGGTTAACTTGGTCCATTCAAAGAATTCTAAGTATCTAAGGATAAGGGTTTAATTTCTTTTGACCAAGTCAATCTTTGGATCAATATGTAAATGGAGGAGGAGGGAAGATAATTCCCTTTGGATCTACACTCTCTTTCAATGTTTTAGAGAGGCTTCCTTCATTCATTTTCATGATTGGATAATTTCTCAAATTTGTGAATAAGGAGGAGTATGCCATTTTGTTGCTGTTGAGAATGATTTATCTTCCTTAAGTCATATCTAGGTTCACTTGGAACCCTTGTGTTCATGTGATGAGATAATTCTCCATAAAATTCTCAATTGTGATCAAGGTGAGCTTATCTAAGGTTTGATGCTATGGGGATGAAAAGATACTCACTCTCTCATGAGCAGATGTAATTTCTTACCCCCTCCATCGATGCATCACTCCTTCCCTAAAAAATAGAGGCTACTTAGTGTATTAGAATTCCCCTCAACTCGTCTTCCTCCTGTAAAGAGTGCAATTGAAAAGAGATTCCTATCTTTGGGATGCAACATGTGAGGTGGCTGAAGGAGATAAAAAGATACTATTTCTAAGGGAATGATGTGGTTAAAAGCAAATATGCGGATAAAAAAAGTGGATTTTAAAAACAAATGAGGTACCACTTATGATAATTATACTCCCAAATAATGTGGATGGTGATGATAGGGTAGATGCTAGAGATGATGGTTCAGGTGGTAGAGATGATGGTGGAAGAAGGTATTTCTCAACTTATTTTACTTCTTTTCACTTCTTATTTCTCTTCCCTTGATTTTTCTCCTTCTTTTATCCTTCTTTCTTCTTTTTTTTTACATTTTTTTAATTTCAGAAGAACTTACATGAATTAAGGATATGGAGGAGTTTTTTTGTTTTTGAAGAGAGTATGTAACAAATGTGAAGTGTAGTGTGAAGGGATATGTACATGTGAGGGAAATATGGAAGAAATGTGATGTGACAGATGCTTGAATCACTTGGGAGTGTTATTTTCATGAGTGATGTTTAAAAAAAGGTGTAACTACTTGGCTGCTTTGGAAGAGATAAAACTAAATGCCTAATATGGAAAGATAGGTGCCTCAAAAAATTATGGAGCATTGCACTCTTTTAAAGGGAAAGTTCGGAAGTGAGGAATTCCTACACTAAGCAGGTTCGGCTGATGTCAGGTAGGGGATAGGAGTTTGACATTAGCTTCTCTTAAAAAACTCTCCTTTTCAATCCCATAGCATTTCAACCTCTGATTACTCATTTTTCCTTGGTGCATGTTAGATACCCAACCCCAAAGAAGTCAACCACTAAATATCATCCATTGGTTTCTCTAGATCGCTTAGCTTTATTACTCAAAATTTAATCAAATGGGCTATAAAGGCCCTCATTTCTACATCTCTAGTAGGTTGGAGCTCTAAATGTCAAGACTTCTAAGGTGGGGTATAGTTTTTAGAATATAGAATTTTAATTTTTTTGACAAAATGGTTCAGATTTTTCTAAGTCCTCACGCCCTAACTAAAACTTTTCATTGGCCTCAATGAAATTGTCATGCTCATGAAAAAGATAGCGATAAATACTGAGCATGGCATGAAAAAGATACGAAAAAATATGGTGAGAAGATAAAGGGTTAGAAAAACTCATTGATGTGTTTATGCTCGTTCATGGGATTTCTTGCGCGTGCGCCCTGATAACATGCATTTCTAACTTGAATTCTTATCGTAATTAACTCATATTCATGCTTATTTTATGTGAATATGATGCATGTTATCATACTTTTTAGGAATTTTCTCCATTGGCATGTCATGTCACTAAAGTTGATAATTTATGCATAAATTAGGGATAATTTTATGCTTAATAGATGATTAATCTTTGGTTAAGTTTAATTAATAGAAGTTAATCTCTATTATTGAATGATATTTGACTTTAGTAAATGTTTGGAAGGATAATTTCAGGATGAATTTATGATTTAGAATGTTTAATGAGAAATGATTTAAGGAAATTCTAATTCATCTTGATTTCTTCTTTCAAAATATATTTTAAATGATATGATATTAAAAAAAGAAAAGAATTTGTGATCCAATGGAGAAAATTTGGATTAAAAAGGAGTTGTATATTTTAAATTATGAATTTCTGAAGTTTTATGCCTTTTTCTGATTTTTATTGATTTTTTTATTTGACACGTGGCACGCGGGACCACCGCACGCGTGGGACGCGGCGGTGAGGCCATGTCGCAGAGCCGTGGGTGGCCCACGCGGGGCGCAGGAGGCGCACAGTGCGCGGCCACGTGGCAGGGGGCCACGCGACCACGCGAGTCCACGTGGGCACCCGTGTGGGGCGCCACTTGGCAGGTAGGCTGGCAGATGGAGGGCCCACGGGTATAGTGGGCCTTGGTTAGAGAGAGGGGGCGGTAACGCTAGTTATATTATATTCGCGCTCCCCCTATTTAACCGCTTCGTTTCCGTTTATTTCTTCCGTGTGGGACTATGTTCCCACACATTTCCAATATGTAGGTGACATGGCGGCACAAAAGACGTCGGATGCGATCGCGAAGAGGCGATATTCATCGATCGCGTGGTCCCAAGTCCACGCGATCACTAATCAGAGCACGTGCTCAATTGGAGGGTTAAGTGACGCGATCAGATGGCTTACCAAACGCCACGTGGCGACACGAGAAGCGCCGGATCGTCATCAGCACGGATACCGGATGATCGCGATCGGACATCTGTTGAGAAGCCGATCTCCTTCGCATCGTAGCGACACTAGGACCATCCGATCTCCATCAAAGCTGAAGACCGTGATCGATGGCTTACCTTGCAATTTGTGGAGACGGTCCGATCCTCATCGAACGAACGACAACCGGGGCGAAGCCTGACCGCGCGATCCTACCGCCCACCTCACCTGATCTTCATCGGACGGCGGTCAAGACTTGATCACGACGCGATCGTGGTCCAATCGCGACGCGATCAAGGCTAGATCTTGACGCGATCGTGGCCACGATCAACCGCGATTGCAGCTCCTTCAGCGGGGAATCATGTGATTGATCATCCCGACTTCATCAGACGGCGATGGAGGGAGTATTGACATCACGATCGATGCCCGATCGTGGCCCGATCGTGGCCCGATCCTGGCCCGGTCGTGGCCTGGTCGTGGCTCGATCGTGGCGAAAAATCGTGGCTATTCTGAAGCGAGAAATCGTGGCAAAATTGTGGCTCCTTCAATTCCAATCCGGAGGCCATGACGCCGCCCAATGAAGACCGCTCCCACGACGCATCAATTCCACTCCACGACCGCGTCAATCGGCCATGATCTTCATGCTAATTTTCCCTTTAAAAACCCGTGTATTCTCCCTTTGTTCTTTTAGCTTTTGATCGATTCGTGAAGGAATTAAGCAAATTTTGAGGAAGATCTTTAGTTCATCGTGATCCCCTCGTATTTAGACTCGATTGCGAAGCAATTGGAGCAGGATTGATCGCGAATTTCTCCTTGATTTCATCAAATTTTCCCCCTGAATTTTAACGTCCGCAAGGAAGAATCCGAGCAAATTCACTTCAATCCACGAGAATTTGAAGCCCCATACTTACGGCAATCGGGTTAGTAGTGATATTCGATCGATTATCAGGAGGTAATTTAAGTTTTTATTAGATTTAGAAGTTTAATTATGCAAATTAGTTCCTAGTGTTCTTCATTTTCCCCAAATTTAAGTCTGAAAAAAATTACTGATTTTGAAAATAGGATATCTTTCTGATTATAATTCCAAATCACTTGATTCAAGTTTCAATGGATTCCTTTTTTCCTCAGCTTTCCGTGGATAGCAAATTCATCGAATTCCGAGTTTATTTTGCCCTCCAATTTTACGTTTGACCGAGGACTATTCATCTTTCATCAGAAGTCAAATGTTGACTTTCGGGGTCAATTACTTTTGATTTAAAAATCAGAATTCGACAATTTTGGTCTTTTTAGATTCCTCTTGTTCTTTAGATTTCCATTGACATAGAAATTGAAAGATTTGGATTTCATTCGACCATTGAATTTGAAGATTTCCTCTGAGGTATTAATTTTCGGGGATGTTCTGATAGTTGATTTTCAATAATTCATAATAAATCTGTTTCTTATCCAAAAATCACTAATTATATATCAATAAATTCTATTTTCTCTCTAGTTTCTAAATATATAATTTTTGTAATCTTCTGACTCTGTTTGATTCTCTGATTTTACAGAACACCGACTGTTGGTCAAAGTCAGCGATTTGACTTTGACTTTTGACTTTTCTCTGTGAAACTCGAGAATTAAATTCTTAAAACTTCTTATTTAGTCTATTTATATCATTTCCATTCCTTAAATCTTATTTTCTCTTATTTAAAACCCCTTTCAAACCTAAGTTTGACCAAGTCAACTCTGCGATTAAAGTCAACATTGCTCTTTGTGGATCGACCCGATACTTACACATTACTTGATTTTATATCTTATCTTTGTGATTTTGGTTTTTATAAATTTTTTTTGACCAACGTGTTTGTGTTTTAACGACGCACGAAAATGACCTGTCACGCCCTTCCCATCGTGTAGTTCTTATTCGACATCTAAAACTGAAAACAAAGTATAAAAAGAAAACTAAAAAGTGAGATAATCTTGGGGTGCCTCCTAAGAGCGCTAAGTTAAATGTGTTCAGCCAGAAAAAACTCTAATAAATCCTACGATTACTTGTGAGGCGAGGGTGATACCGTCGTCACGTCGTCGAGTACTTGGGAAGATGCATATCTACCTTATCTTCTAGTGCGGGTGGTTCTGATGGCAGGTACGGCTTGAGATGATTGCCATTTACCTTGAATTGTTTGCCGGATCTGATGTTGGAGATGAGTACAGATCCGCCCTCAATCAACTCTATAACCACGTATGGACTATCCCATCGACATCGTAGCTTCCCAGGAAAGAGCTTAAGGGCAAGAATTGTAGAGCCATACCTTGTTGTTGACCTGAAAGGATCATCTTTTGATGTGCTGGTCGTGAAAAGCCTTCGTTTTTTCCTTGTAGATCGCCGCATTCTCATATACGTCGTGCCTTTGATCTTGAAACTCCTAGAGCTGAAGAAGTCATTGTTTCCTTACTTCGTCTAGAGATAGGTTGAGCTTTTTGATAGCCCTATAGGCTCGATGCTCTAGCTCAACTTGAAGGTGGCAGGCTTTCCCTTAGATGAGCTGGAAATGAGACATCCCGATTGGTGTCTTGTAAGCTGTTCAGTATGCCCATAGTGCGTCGTGAAGCTTGTGCGCCCAGTCCTTCCCATTTTGTCGAATAATTTTCTTTAAAATATTTTTAACTTTTCTATTGGTAACCTCTACTTGCCCATTTGCCTAGGGGTGGTATAGTGTGGCGACGTGATGGTGTACTCCGTACTTCTTCAACAATGCCTGGAAGTGTGTATTATTGAAGTGTGAGCCACTGTTGCTGATGATGGCCATCGGACAACCGTATCGGGAAAATATACATCTCGTAATGAATTTGATCACCTCCCGATGGTCGTTTGTCCAAGTGGGGATTGCCTCGACCCACTTGGACCCATAATTGACGAGACTAAATCATATAGTCGTTGAATGCACACGACTTAGTGTCAAAACAAAGTCATAATCTTACCAATTTATGATTAATCAATTTAATTAATTAGTATAATGATAATTAAGGGTCGAATCCACGGAGAATTAGGGAAATTTGAGATATATCTTTGAAATTCGATCAAATCAGACAATGAATTGAGATTAGAAATTGGGCGTTTTAGTACATTAAGAAAGATAACTCAATTGCGATTCCACGGAATCAAAAATCAGGTGATTTGGATAAGAATTCGCTGAGTAATCGAAGTTTAAAGATAGAAGAATAATTGTGTCGCGGAAATGATTAAAAACTGAAATTAAAATGCAAATTAAACTTAATCTACTATTCGAAATGTAAAATTAACACTGAATGATGAAAGATTAAGATGAAATCACACAACCTTACCAAAATTTGCCTTTGAAATGATCCAATTAATCGCCGGATGCAAGGCTTTTCATTCAAAATTGACGAAGACAAAAACTAGAGTTCAAGATGTGATTTCTTGCTTCGATCAAACTTTGATTTCAAGCATTTATTGGATGCGGAAATGCATCAAGAGTACTCAGAATCCAACGACACGCAAATTGATACTCTAAACACAGAGAATTCGATGGATGATCGCGGGCGACTCTTTTCGTCGCGAAGAATAGATTTTAAAGAAGTAAGAAAAAGGCGTGGCCGTTAGATCTGATGGACTCATCGTGACCAACGATCGCGATGAGACGTCTCTTCACGAATCGTCGTCTTCCTTTGCTGACCGTTGGATCGCGGACGAAGGGTTGAGATGAAGGCTCATCGCTTGAAGAAGTAGATGCTAAGCTTCGATCATTCGTTGGATTTAAATGCAACCATCGCAATGTGTCTAAGGGTCCATCGATCGAGCGCGATCTCAGCTGTCATAACTCGCGTGATCGACGGCTCCGATGAATTCACTTAAGTGAATTTTAACCCACGTGCTCGATTTGGAGATCGGTGGACCTCGTGTCCACCGCATCTACGCGCAGCATTCCACGCGATCTCTATCCAACGATCCACGCAGCGCCACGCTTCCTGCAATCAACGCAAACACAGGTACATAGTCCCACACGGATAAAAAGACAGAGAATCGCGCATATATAAGGTGAGCTGAAATGGAGGGTTAATAAAATTGTCTTCCGATAATCGGAAGACCTATGTACATTATAAAGGACTATATATATATTAAATATAAATATGCGTCTACACCTCAGCGCCACGCAAGCACACGGGCGCGTCCACGTGGCAGAGCCACGTGGCCTTGCGTGCCACGTCGCATCCACGTGGGCCCGCGCGTAAAATACCCCAATTTTTGCACTTTTTTAAATTTTTTTAAATGATAAAAATTCAAAATAAATTCATATAAATTCAGGAAAAATTCCAGAAAATTCCTATAAATTGTAAAAATCATAACTTTCAAAATATAACTCCAAATTAATTCAAATTTGTTTTGTTGGATCAGAAATTGAATAATCTATCATTATAAAAGTCAAATTATTAAAATATTAAGAGAATAAATTATAATTAATTTAATACATTTATTTATCTTATAAAATAACTTTATAAAAATAAATAAATGTAAATAAAGATCTTTTCTCTTATATTTTAATCCTCAAAACATGATTATGATCTCAATTATAATTAGGATTAAAGATTATAATGTTTAATTATGTATAATAATCCATAAATTAATATATTTTAAGATCATGACATGAAATAATACAAAATGATAGAAATATGCTTAAAATATGATAACATGCATATATTTGGAATAATTCATGCCTTTAATTGTATTAATAATAATATAATTAATGTAAAAATATCATGTTATCAATAATCCACCGCTATCAATATATACTCTTTCCCGTCAGAAGGTGGGAAAGGTCCAATAAAATCTTATCCCCAGAAATCGAAGATCTCCACTTGAATGATCGGCCGCATTGACATTTCATCTCGCTTTGAGGTGTTTAATGCTGCTTGACATTGTAGACACTCCGTGTCAGAAATAGTGGGTGTCCTTGAAGATGGTGGGCCAGTAGAGGCCGCTCAGTAGGATTTTGTCCGCGGTCTCGCGTACCGCGAAATGTCCTCCACACGTCGATGAGTGACACATTTCTAAGATGTCTCCTTGCTCCTCCATTGGGGTGCATCGCTTGATGATCTGGGTCATATCCGAGATGGAATAGAAGTGATTCTTCCCAAAAGTAGTATTTGAGATCATGGAAGAACTTCTCTCGTTGATGATGATTCCAATGCTGTGGGATCAATCCAGTCACAATAAAGTTGACGATGTGGGCAAATGAAGGAGCATGGCTTGAGATGACAAGGAGATGCTCATTGGGGAACAAGTCGCCGATGTCTCCTGCACTTGGAATGTGGAGATGCGATAAATGTTCTGCCACGGAGTTCTCGCTGCCCTTCTTGTCTTTAATCTCCAAGTCAAATTCTTGAAGGAGCAACACCCATTGTATGAGTTGTGGTTTGGCCTTGATATGCGTAAAAATGCGGTCGTTGAATGCGCGCTTTTACGTATCAAAAAAATTTATACTCAGCTCTTCAAATCTAATTTTTAAATTAGAACAGTGGCAAGTCGAGGTCGAATCTACAGGGAGGAAGGTTAAGACATTGAAATCAGAAGATATTTTTTGGTATTTTTGGATTTAGAAAGCAAAAATGATCGATGAAAGGAAGAAAATATATGTGGAGATGAAATGAATCGATCAATTGCTTCCAAACTCTTGCGAAGATTGAAAACCCTTAATCGATGATGGAAATGTCTTTTTTAGGGTTTTAAATATGGAAATGTGGATGAACATATTAAGAAAATAGAAGAAATGGATAGAAAATGATCCTAATCTAAAAATTTGTGATGAAAATACAATCTAGTGATGCTCCCTAATCAAAACATACCTTCGAGAGCCGTTTATTTCGCCCGGACTTGGCGCCTTGAATTCAACATGAAGAATGAAGAAAAGAGGGAAGAAACTCATTGAGAATTATGTTTAACACATGAAAAATGATCCATCGTTGCTTCTTTCCTTATGGCTAGCCAATGCTAGAAGCAAACAACAAAACATTGATAACCCTAAATTTTTCATCTCAGAACTTAAATCAGCCCCAACAAATTCGTGGAGCTTGAAATGATGATCATGCCCATGAAATTTTAGCTCCTAACTCCATCAAGATTGTTTAATATCAAGCTTTTAATTTTGATGAATTTGGACAGTTAGTCTGATCTTCTCTCTCCTCCAATCGCGGCGGTCATAGCGATCCGCTGAACCCACGCCGGTCAAACGTTGGTTAAACTCAAAATAATTACGATTGATGCCCTCAGCTCTCTGACCTATTTTCTCTCTCCTCTCTCATCAACGACGGTTTTCTCGCATGACGGAAGAGAAATCTGTCGTGCGAGAGAGAGAGAAAAGAGAAATTCAGGGCAAGGAGAGAAAAGGGAGAGAAGAGAAGGAAGAAGGAGCAAAAGAAGAGGAGGGCGATTGGAAGCGAGAGAGAAAGGAAGAGAGGGGAAGAAATAGAGTGAGAGAGAAAAGAAGGAGAGCAGAGAAAGAGAAGTTCTCCCTGCGGTTCCCTCGCGACGGAAGTAATTTCCGTCGCCAGGAGACACAAGGAGAGAAAAGGAAGAGAAGGAGAAGGAGAGAGTGAGGAAGAGAAATTTCCTCCTCATGCCTTTCCTCGTGACGGAAAAATTTCTGTCGCAGAGAGAGAAGAGAAGAGAGCACGGGAGAGTAAGAGAGGGGAGCGAGAAGGGGAAGAGAAGAGAGGACGAGAGGGGAGAGAGAAGGGGAAGAGGAGAGAGCAAGAGAGGGGATGAAGAGATGGCAAAGAGGGGAGATGAGAACACGGAGAGGAATTTCTCCTCGCGAGGGAAATTTCTGTCGCGAGAGAAGGAGAGAGTGAGAGAGAGAGCGCGCGAGAGTTGGATAGGGGAGAGAGAACTCCTCGCGACAGGGAAAATTTCCGTCGCGAGAGAGGGAAGGTGAGAGAGAGGAAGAGAGAAGTGGAGAATGAGCGGGAGAGAGGAATAATTTGTGAGATCTTCTCACGACGGAAAATTTTCTGTCGTGAGAAAGGAATCGCGCACACGAGAGGAAGAGAAGGTGAGAGAGAGAGATTATGAGAGAGAAAGAAGAAAGAAAGGGAGAGAAGAGCAGAGATCGTGGAGGAGTGGCCGAGTGGGAGAGGGGAGAGATCCTCTCTCGATGGAAATTATTTCCGTCTCTAGAAGAGAAGAAAGCAGAAGAAAGCGGAAGAAGGAATGTGAGAGAGAGGAAGAGAAAACCACGAAAGAGAGGGAGGAAGAAGGAGAGGAGGACTTCTCGTGAGAGAGGGAGAAGCAATGAGGAGAGAATAACACAAGAGAGAGAGAAAGGGAGAGGAGAGAGGAGGAGAAATAATTTTCGGAAAGAGGGAGAGAGAGATAGGGGAGAGAGGTTACGGGAGAGAGAAAAATAGAGGGAAAGAGAGAGGCTTCCGTTCTTTCTTTCTTTATTTGAGAATAAATGTACTCTTAAAATGTTGTTAATTTATGAACAATCAAGAACATTCTATTAAACATAACATTATCATTTTAATCATTTTAATTCATGATAACATGTATTTATGACTATATTTTAAAGAAGAAATGCATAAAATGCATGATATTAATGCATGAAATTGCATGTTATCAGGTCTCCTTCTTGGAGAGCAAGTATTTTAAGGCCGTATGGTCAGTGTAGATAATTATGTTGGTCCCCAAGGTGTATGGCCGGAACTTCTTGAGTGCGTAGACCACTGCCAAAAGCTCTTTCTCTGTTGTGGTTTAGTTTATTTGAGCTTCGACAAGAGTCTTGTTTGTATAGCATATGGCCTTCGGCTTCTTCTCCAGTCGTTGCCCCATGACCGCTCCCATTGCGTAGTCCAAAGCGTCGCTCCCACTTTGAAGAATTAGTGCCTCGATCAATGCTTGCTTCTTCATCACGAATGCGTGCTTCCTTCTTCGTCAATGATGAAGTCTTTGTCTTTGCAAAGAAGGGTGGTGAGTGGCTTGAAGACCTTTGGAAAGTCTTGTATGAATCTCAGGTAGAAGTCAACGTGCTTGAGAAAGCTCCGTAAGTCTCATATGGTAGCTGGGAGAGGAAGGTTTTGGATGACCTCTATGTTGGCCTTATCCACCTCTAGTCCTTTGCTAGAGATGATATGCCCTAGCACTACTCCCTTTCGTATCATAAAATGGGATTTCTCCTAGCTTAGCACCAGTCGTTTCCTTACACAGACCTCATGGATCTTAGTCAGGTGAGCCAGTCAACTGTCAAAATCATTTCCAAAGACGGAGAAATCGTCCATGAAAACTTCTAAGTTGTTGCCAAGAAAGCCGGAGAAGATTGCCGTCATGCATCGTTGAAATGTCGCGGGGGCGTTACATAGTCCAAATGGCATGCGTCTGAAGGCGAATGTGCCAAAAGGACATGTGAACGTCGTCTACTCTTGATCGTTAGGATGGATCACAATGAGGTTGTAGCCCAAATATCTATCTAGCAAGTAAAAGTAACTTGATCATGCCAATCAATTCAGGATTTGGTCTATGAACAGTAGAGGGAAGTGGTCCTTCTTTGTTGTGGAGTTCAGCTTTCGATAGTCGATGCAGTCTCTCCATTTCATCGGAAGGCGTGTTTGGATCTCCTTGCCTTTCTCGTTCATCATGACCGTTACTCTAGATTTCTTTGGAACAACGTGCACCAGAGTTACCCATTGGCTATCGGATATCGGGTAGATAATTTCCGCATTTAGCCATTTAAGAATTTCTTCTTTCAGAGCCTCCCATACCTTCAGGTTGAGTCTTCTCTGGGCCTCCTTGATGGGTCTTGACTCATCCTATAGGAAGATGCCATGAGTGCATAGTGAAGGGTCCGACCCCCTTAGGTCTGTCAGGGTCCAACTGATTGCGTCTTCATTCCATCTTAATACTTCAAGTAATCGTTCCTCCTACTCCTTTTCAAGCTAGGACGAAATGATCACTAGCTTTACTTGTTCTGTATCAAGGAAGGCATACTTGAGTGTTGATGGGAGAGTCTTGAGCTCCAAGGGAGGCTCATCCAATGGTAGCTCTTCAAATTTTGCTTCCTCATCAATCATCATTACTTCTTCTATGTAGGCGTCAATATCGTGGTCGTCGGAGAAGTCGATGGTGCCCAATTCCTTGGAAGCCCGTGAAGGGTATTTTATAAGCTTGTTGATGTCGACCTTCACGGTGTGCTCTCCCACTTTGAGAATTACTTCTCCTTTCCCCCAAATCTGTGATGGATTTCACAGTAGCTAGGAAGGGTTGTCCTAAGATGATCGGGGCTTGACTAAGTTCCTTGGTCATTTTCATATCGATGACTAGGAAATCTATCAAGAAATAGCAATATTCTAGTCTAACAATCACATCTTCTACTACTCCATGTGGTTTCCTTATTGATCCATCTGCTAAGCATAGTTCTGCAAGCAAAGGTTGCAACTTCCCTACATGATGATGATTAAATACGACTTTAGGGAGAATGTTAATACTAGCTCCGGTATCTAACAGGGATCTACTAAAGTTCATTCCTCCTATCTCACTCGTTATCATGGGTGCACCCGGATCTCTCTTTTTAATTGGTAGAGAATTCATCATGATTGAACTCATTGTTTCACTAAGTTGGATCCTTTTAGGGTTTATATGGGGTGTATATATACATTTGATAAATTTGGCATAGGATGGGATATGCTTGATGGCATCTATCAAGGGAATGGTAATGGTCAACTTTTTAAAGGCTTCTAGTAGATGATCATCGGTTTCATTAGTCTTGGCTTTGGGGCGATTAAGTGGCTGATGATAAGGCACAAGGGGCTGGTATGTCTCAGGGTTAGGTTCAGCCCCATTGTGGTCGTGTATCGTGGTACATGGGACATAATGCCAACATCAGGACTTCAAAAGTGAGTTTCATCTTAAATATTATCTTGATGGCATCATGTCTTGTCACGGGTCCAGTTTAGTGGCCAAAGAGTTCACTTAAGACAAAGAATCTATACTTGCAATGTTATCTTCACATGCATTTGTGAATTGAAGACCCTGCAGTATTTCCATGGGGTTGAGTTTGCTAAATAATTATGTAAGTTAGCTCTATCTCAAAGGATATATGCCCTTGATGTTCTCCAAAAGACAAGATTATTTGGTTGTCAGCCCACTTATTTCACCCTTGAAGGCTCACCCAAAGGTCATTGACACTAACTCATCAATGTTGAGGGATGCCATCCCCTATCAATGTGCACTAGGAAAGCCAATCTATCTAATGGCCTTTCGCCATAGTAATCTATCTAATGGCATTTCGATTGTGGAGAGACAGGATTTCTTCTCTCCACAGTCCTAAGGCCATTTTTGAGGTCATTTGGATCAAATTATTACTTCAGAAATTTGTATCCACATTATCATCACCTCTATTCTAGGATGTGGCACCACTTACTTTGCAACAAATCCTATCTTCCATGCTTGAACCTAACACTTAGAAATTGATTATTACTTTTGTTCAACGGCAACTTTTTGCAAAGAGAAATTGCATCGAGCATATATTTATAGCAAATATCAACATGTGGCTGTCTGAACTTAACAATTATCTAGAAAATAGTCTAACATGATCAAAATCCTACTGGCCTTGGATTTTTTGACCTTATAAAAGAATACTTTCCAAAGACCCTAAAATAGTAGTTGATCAACTTCTAGACTCCCAAAATAAAATATTTCTTGACCTTAAGACTAAAAATACCACAATGCAAGATGTGGATGAATAAAAAACAATAGAAAGAAGCACACTCATCACATAATCATACCAGCCAATCAGAAGATGTAAAATGTATCACATGATATGAAGTAGCTCCTTGACCCAAAATTGTTCAAAAAATTGTTTTTCTGGATTCAAGCCTTAAGAAGTTATCAAGATCTATTTTTGAACACAAATAAACATGAAATTTTACTTTCAAGCTCAACCTCTTACTATCATCCTCTTCAACTCAGTAATGTTATCTCTTACCCATCCTTGATCATGAGTCTTTCACCTTTAATGAAACTTAACTAAGAGTTCATGATGACCTTTGAGGTTAAGATTCACAAACATGTAGCTCTCACGGCTGTTCTCCAACTCTTCAGATTCAACATTCCTCGTTTCTCTTCAATTTAACTAAAATAATTACAATATTCGTGACTATCTCATTGATAGTTCTTCATATTCTTCTTCTTCTTCAGTTGTAATAATTAATAATTATATTAGGCTTTTGATCTAAATGAGTGGGATTTTTATGTATGTGAACCTTAACCTAGGAGATTATCTTGAACCCTTAGGTACGCTTTTGGTAATGCTCAACATTATCATCATCTTCATGGGAGTTCTTTTCTCATCAAGAAAAATAATAATCTAGAAGACGATTTAGAAGATCATTATGTCTAAGATCAACGTCATCATTTTGGTTTGATTTTAATTAATCTAATTTCTAATTTTTGTCATATTAAATACTTTAATTTTAATGACATGCATTAAGAAATTAGACGAATTTCTCCAAATCACAAAATTCTAATCAATATGGAGTCTACCTTTTCATATGAAAGGCTTTAATATCAATAATACACTATAATAAGTTAAATGATTAGAGTTAATATCAATTATGATTAACCTAATTTCTGATTTTTGAGTTATCATTGAGTCCCTTTGAATAAATCAAGTAAAATTTTAGTGGGACATTCTCCATAAATTTAGGAAAATTAGAATCAAATATAAATGTCTGATTTTCTAGAAAATACTAAGAAAATCAGAAATTCATTAAAATTGAACATAATTAAAATTTCAAACTTTAATCATCGTCTACAGCGTGCTTTTGTGGACCATCCATCAAATGGGAGACCCAAAAGTTTTAATAAATGTGGCTATTGTGGGATTTAGATTTTGTGAAGAAGAACCATATTGGATTAGGGATTTTGTTTCTGATTTTTCTAAGATGATAGAATTCCACTGAGGGTTTGAGAAGTTTAAAGTGCTAGTTAAAAATAAGAGTATTGTGAGGGCTCTTAACCATTGAGTTCTTCAAGCATCAAGGGCTTAATTCCATGTCAATATTGGAGAGAGCTTCAACTCCATTGAGGGCCTGATTGCTATTTGAGGCATTAAGAGTGTAAGACTTGAAGTGTGAAGAGCCTAGGGCTTCAAGATGAATTTTGCATTTTTACAAATCATAATTTAAAACTTTAGCTCACGGGAGGCCTGACTAGGGAATGGGGTCCTAGAATACTATAATGTTAATATTTTTAAAGGTATTTCATATTAAAATATTATTAAATAGATAAAACTAAGAAAAAAATATTTAAAGCAAATCAAGAAAAAATTGGAGGATAATTTGAACTTTTCACCACTCTTGATGATAGTTCAATTCAATTTCAGTGTTTAGCTTTCTTCTAGAGAACCCTAAAGACATGAGTCCATCTGGATGCTTTATCTAGAGGAAGAAGATTAAATAGATAGCCTCCACTATCCTTTGTTTTCTCTCTCCTATATCTTAAAGTTTTGTTTAGGCAACATGGCATGATCATCCCAATTGTCATAATGGACTTTGGAGATTAGACAACACTCATACTGGCAAGTTAATATGATGCTGCTCTCCAATGAACTTCTCTATATTCTCTCTTCTAGTGGGTAATGCTACTTTGTTTGGAAATTTTGTTATCCTTGTGCCTTTTGTTATCTCTATATCCTTGTGCCTTTTGTTAGATGGAAATTTTAATTTTTCTCCTTGGCCCCACATCATGAATGTGAGATCACATTTCAAAAGGGAGACAATGACGAAAATTTTGTTGTGAATGCAAATTCAGTCTATGATTTGAAAATTATAGATATCCATCAACAAGTTTAAGCAAACTTCCCATCAATGGTTTTAAGATGGCAGATATTGATCATGCCTTATATGTCCTGAGCATTTAGAGTTACCAATATTTTTCTCAAAATGTCTTGGGTTTGTCACCATAGGATTATATTTAAAAGTTCCTCTAGAGGTATGGAACAACAAGATTGTAAATAACTAGAAAAAAAAGGACAAGCTAACTGTAAGTCAATGTCCAAGGAACACACTCGAAGTCCAAGATATGAAAATGTTCCATTACACATAGGTTGTCTATGGCCTTATCTATGCTCAAGTTTGTTCATCTTAGAATATATTCATTATTTGAGCATAAAGAGTGGAAATTTTGTGCCATTATATGAGAACTGGAGTTTTGGATTATTGGAAGGCATAAAAGAGAGTTATGAAATATTTTGCAATGTTTGGAGAGAGGAAAACTTAATAAATGAATGAAAATAAATGATGCATTTATATAGAAGATAGAAGGGAGAGAATGAAAATATGTCCCATTCTGGACTAATGCCTCGAAAAGGCTTAGTGAGCTTTGCTCTAGCACTTCCCCTCAAGTTGGAGTATATAGATAGAGCATACCCAGCTTGTTGCTCAAGGATTCATAGTAGATACTACTAGGAGGCTTGGTGAAGATGTCCCCCTTGTCTAGGATATAGTGATAGTATTTCTCAATGTGCTTCATTTTCTCATGAAATGTGGGGCTGCTCGCAATTAAGATGACTACTTGGTTGTCACAATACATAGGCATATGTTTGTGAGATATGATATTAAATTCTTGAAGAAGAGGCTGAAGCCAAATAATCCCACATAAAGTGTTTGCTACAGTGCAATATTCTACCTCTATATTATAATGGGAAACAACCTTTTGCTTCCCAAAACTCTAGGTGACTATATTGTACAATAACTAGCAGTAGACTTCTAATATCCTCAACTTGAAGATTGTTGAGGATCTTTTAAATAAAGGAGTCTAAAGTTTGTATCCAACTAAGCTTAAGTATCCACCAAGATTCTAGGGATGAGATTAGATGAAGCCCACAATCAAAATGAAGAAAAACAATCTTCTTAAATGGGATGACAAATTTTCACAATAGAGGTCCAAAACAGCTAGGACAAATGGAGGAAGGAGAACAAGTTCATCAAAGGGATTAACTAGCTCAGTGTCACCTCTTCACAAAGCTTCTTTCAAAGATGCTATGTTTCCCCTTATCTTTTCTCCAACTATCCAAGTAGCTTGACCCTTCCTTCACAAGGGTTTCACTCCCTTAGGATGCTCGTGGGTTGCTTCCCTTTAGGTTGCTACAAGCTAGGGGTGAGCTCCTCATTTTATAGAGCTCCATCGAAGCTTCTAGAAACTCTCTCTAGAAGATGTCCATAAATTTCTAGAACATCTAGAAAGATCCACAAGCTTTTAGAAATATCCACAAGCTTCTAGTGTAATCTAGAAGACTCCATAAGCTTCTAGAAGATAGAAGATTCTAGAAGGATCTAGAAGATTCTAGAAAATTCTAGAACATTTCTAGAAGATTCTAGAATAGAGAGTTGACAAAGTCAACCCTAAAAATCTCCATCTTTGGCTTGGTCAACACGGCTTCAAAAGGACAAGGTCCTTTAGCTCCAATAATATTTAAGCATTTCTTGAACTTTCCCGCTGGAAGAGTCTTGGTCAACATGTCGGCTGGGTTATCCTCAGCTGACAATATCTCTAACAAAGTGATAACGTACATCGATATGCTTAGTCCTTTCATGGTGCATAGGATCTTTACTCAAATGTATGGCACTTTGATTGTCACAATGCACTATACTTTCCCCTTGACAAGAGTGCAATTCACCGACCAATCCTCTTAACCATATTGATTCCTTTATTGCCTTTATAATTGCCAAAAATCAGCCTCGGTGGTACATAAAGCAACTGTAGGATGTAAAGTAACATTCCAGCTAACAACTCCTCCTCCATGGCCGGTAATGGTGAACACATAGCCGGCAAGAAACCTTCTTTGGTCAAGGTCTCCAGCATAATTTGAATCAACGTAACTAGAGAGAGAATCTTCTCATCTCCCATACTCTAAAACAGTATCAATGGTACCTCGTAGATATCAAAATATCCATTTTACTGCATGCCACAAAGCATTCTTGGGATTAGCCATATAGTTTCTAACAATGCTCACTGCATGAGAAATGTCTGGACGAGTTCATACCATTGCATACATCAAGCTGCCAACTGCACTAGAGTATGGAAACTTTGCCATATAGCTCTCCTCTTCAACACTTTTTGGTGATAATGAGCTTGAAAGCTTAAATTGAGCAGCAAGATGTGTGGCCACCATCTTAAAATCCCACAGAAAAACATTTTAAAACATTTTCAATGTACTTTGATTGGGATAGATATAATGTACTTTGTTGCGCCCAAATCTTTCATCTCAAACTCTTGGCTAAGATTCTCTTTAAGCTTGTTGACTTCAGATATCTCCTTTGCTGCATTTAGGATGCCATCCACATAAAGCATAAAGTAAATGAAAGAGTTATTTGACAACCTCATAACGTAGACACAATTATCATATTTACTCTTTGTAAATCTGGCTCTTGCCATAAATGCATCAAATATCTTATACCATTGTCTTGGAGACTGCTTTAGTCCGTATAAAGATTTCTTTAGCGAAGACACATGGTCCTCCTTACCTTTAACTTCAAAGCCTTCTAGTCGTTGCAAGTAAATTTTCCCATTAAGGTCTCCATGAAGAAAGGCAGTTTCGACATCCATTTGCTCTAACTCAAAGTCATGAGATGCAACAAGTGCCAACAAGGCATTTATCAAAGTATGTTTTACCACAGGGGAGAAGACATCATTGTAGTCAACTCCTTCCACTTGACTATAACCCTTTGCAACCAAACGTGCCTTCTATTTTTCACCTTCTATGCTTGAAGTTTCACCTTTCATCTTATAGATCCATTTGCAGCCAAAAATTTTTCTTATCTTTTGGAGGTTTGACAAGATCCCATGTGTGTTTCTTGTGAAGGGATTCCATCTCTTCTGATGTAGGATATTTCAAGTTATGATGATATGTATGATGATGAAAATATTTAAGAAATAATCCTACAATATGGGGAGGATCTATGAAATGATATCACTAAGAATGATTAATAATAAGGGTTAATAAATATATTAGAAGGATGATGACTTAGAAGATATCTAGGATAGATATTATGATGAATAAGATATAGGTGAATTAATAAAGGTAGGGAATAATGTATTTTAAGTGAATCAATTATTTAAGAAGGAAATAAGTAAGGTTTATTCTACTATATAATTTATGAGAAGAGAAAGGAGGATAATAAGGGATTTATGTAGAATGGAATAATGACATGATAGAGAGAAGAGAGAAGGAGGGAGAATGAAATAGATAATGAGGAGAGTGGCGATATATACTACTATTCTACAGGAGGGAAGAAGCGTATGAGTAAGAATAAGATGACAAGGGACAAAGTATTGACTGGACTTCCTAAGATGGAAGATTCCGGATAAAAGATATATGTGATATAGAGATAATACAAGATAAAGAATAACCTTAAGAGAGAAGAGAGAGATAAGAGAGAGTTCGCGATGAGAGAACGGTGGATAGGATAGGACGAAAAATAGAATAACGCTACGAATAGATGAGAGGAGAGAATAGAGAATAGGAGAGAGAAACGACGTGTTGGACTTATGATCTTGGAGACGAACTATCAATCACGTAAATGAATAAGGATGTTAGCTTTTCTTGTCGTGAAGTGATTGTCGTTGAATTGTCCAAACGATCCTTGATTTCCGCCGCTTGCATTTGACGCGTGATGATGGGAAGACGACAGAATGGAGGGAGGATAGAAGAGGGTGATAGAATCGGAAGATTAAGGAGATGCGGGAGGAGTGGTGGAGGCACAGGAGAACACAATGAACACATGGGTAAAAACGGAACCAATAGTATCCAAATTTATCAAATTCAACATCTACTTTGTTTCTTACAAACTTCCGTTTTATAGGAAAAGAGGGGAAGTTGTGGCGAAGCGTCGCGTCGGGGGTTAAATTCTGCTTGGTTGACTGGCTGTTTCGGATGGTTGTCGTAGGGCCCGGTAGTCTTAGAGATTCCCGGAAATTCCGTTATTTCCGCGTATTCTTCGTTGTCGACGCGCGTGGAGAATACGTGGAAAGCATTTATAAGAGAGGCAGAATCTTTGTCGATGCCACTGAGGCAGCATGCCAATCTGAGGCGTGTGAGCAGTTGCAAGATGCCTCTGAGGGTTTTGCTTAGCTTGGATTCTTGACGTCCGTTGTCCTCTTATCGTGCGAGTATTTTGTTGGCGATAACCAACGGAGAAAGTTGATACCGCACGAAGCAATGAGGGATGATAACATGCGGTAATACCGGTGATGGTATTCTTTGACTCGGGGTGACGTTAACGTGGATTGGTTGACCGGGCCACGATAATTTTTGTTTTCTTTTACGGAGCTCCCGAATTTTTTATTCCCGCGCGTAGGGCGTTTTCGCTGAGCACGATCTCAGACGATATCAGAGCTCGCCGAACTTGATGATTCTTTGCTGCGTTTTCACGTTTCGGGATCCTCACGTTGTCCATAGTAAGCTCCTTCATGGGAGGTTTCTCGATAATCGGAATTCTTAGACCGATATCTTCGGCTGCTCTTCGACGGACATGTTTTATAAACGACGAAGTCACTGCTAAACTTTTCTCCAGGTGTTTCTCTCCGACGGATGTGGCAGATGAGGATTCGCTGTGCGACGGATGGCGATGTGTTCCTCTGCTGGAGCGATTTGATCTTGTACCGGCTGAATTGTTTTGATGTTGAGAAGCTCTTGTCGCTTTGGAGAGGCCTCAAAATTCACTTGCCGTTATTGCTTCAAATATCGGTCATTTGGAAGTGTTCAGAACAAGTGTTATGACTTCCTCCACTGTGGAGATGTTGTTTAAAGTAGAAGTAATCTTCATTGTTGGAGACTTTCCTTGATGTATTCACAATGTAGATGCATTGTTTCCTCATCTTCATTTTGAACTGTGAGCTTCTTGTTTGGATAGGATATAGTCTTTGGAGAATCATCCTTTAATAGTAGTTCCCTTATCATAGTCATCACATAGGAGGGAATTTCATGTGGGTCGATCTCCATTCGTGCATGGGTTTGTTCATGCAAGAGGCTTCGTCTTGAAGTACAACTAGAGGGTATTGTAGTCCATATGAGATTGATATATAGATCTCTCCTAAGATTCTAACTAAGGGTGGTTTCAAAGAGAAAAGGATAATAAAAAAGGGATTCCTATTGATTTTCTTGAGATCATATCTTATAACTATACAAGGTACCTATGATATAGTGGATAAGGTATAGAAATTAGGAACCTATATCAAGGTAGAAGGTGGTTGACTTGATCCATTCAAGGAATTCTAGGTTTCTAAAGATAAGGATTAAATGCTTTGACCAAGTCAATCTTTAGATCAGTATAAAATAGGGAAAGGAGGAGGAGGAGGAGGAGGAAGATAGGTTCACTTAGAACCCTTGTGTTCATGTTTTCAAAATAATTCTCCATCATCTTCTTTCATGACCAACAACCATTTTTCATCTTCATGAAAGGTTATGGCTTCCGTATAACTTTTTGGTCCATCTTGAATGGTTTCTTGAGCAATAGAAAGTGCATAAGCTACCATGTCATCAAAACGATACCTCAATTGTGGCCTTACTTTTCTTCTTCCACGATATCGTGCAATAGAATAACTTGGAGGACTTATACTTGGCTCATGTGAATCAAGTATTGAAGTTTCTTCTTGTATCTAAGAGGGTTGTTGGGTCCCCATATCTTCAAACTCCACCTTCTTTGATACATTGTCTTGAATACTTGTGTCAATTTTTGAAGTAGTCTCTTCCTTTTTTCGTAAAAGAGCAGATTCATTAAAAGTGACATTCCTCTCAATCATAAGCTTGGAAGATTTTGGATCAAGTGACCATAATCAATATCCCTTGACTCCCGAAGCGTAACCAAGAAAGATGCACTTCTTTGCTCTTGGCTCTAGCTGGCCTTGATCAACATGAAAGTATGCAAGACAACCAAATACTCTTAAAATGGAGTATTCTGGAGGATTACCTGACGATACCTCCTCTAGAGCTTTAAAGTCAATAGCAGATGTAAGTGATTGATTCACAAGGTAGCAAGCTGTTTAGACAGCTTCTGCATAAAAGTCCTTACTAAGGCATGCATTTAGAAACATGCAACGCGCTCTCTCAAGCAAGGGTCTATTCATTCGTTCGGTTACACCATTTTTTGTGGTGTGTGACACACTATTTGATGCCTTGCAATGCCCTCGTCCCTGCACAATTCATCAAACTCAGATGAACAAAATTCTATACCATTATCAATACGCAAACTCTTGATTTTCTTGCCCGTTTGATTTTCAACGAGCACCTTCCATTGCTTGAAGACCTTGAAAACCTCACTTTTTTGCTTATACATATATACCCACACCTTTTAAAGAGAAATCATCAATGAAGGTGACATAATAATTAGCATCACCTTTCAAAGGGACTCGAAAAGGACCCTACACATCGGAGTGGATATAATCGAGTGTGCCTTGAGTTCTATGAATTTTTGTACCAAAGGTAATACGATTTTGTTTCCTAAGGACGCAATGTTCACAGAACTCCACCTTGCTAATGCTTTGACCACATAGCAAGCCTTTCTTACTAAAAAAATTCCAATCCCTTTTGGCTCATGTGCCTGACCCTCATATGCCATAATTTTGTGATGTCCTCCTCTATGATAGGAGTAGTTTTCACAACAACTTCACCAAACCATTTAGTACCCATAAGAGTATATATGCTGCGAGATAATTGGCCTTTCAACAAAACAAGCGTACCTTTGGAGACTTTCATGAATCCCCCTTCACCTAAGTATTGATATCCTTTTGCATCAGGTGTGCTCAAGGAAATAAGGTTCTTCTTGAAGTCAGGGACATGTGACAAAACATTTTCGTGTGCCCGTTGAATACACACGATCTTGTGTCAATATAGGTTCCAAACTCACAAATTAAAGGATTAAATCACTAATTAAGGAGTATAGTGGTGAATAAGGGTCGAATCCACGCTGAAATAAGGGAAATTTGTTAGACATCTTTGAAATTAGATCAAATCAGATGATGAATTGAGGTGAGAAATTAGGAAATTTAGTATATTAAGAAAGATAACTTGAATACGAATCGACGGAATCCAAAAATCACTGAATTTGGATTAGAATTCGTGGAAAAATTGAAATTTGAAATTGAGGTAGAATTCGATCACGAAAATGATTGAAAAATTGCTATTAAAACGAAATTCAACTTAATCTACGATTCAAAATGTAAATCTAATGCTAAATGATGAAAGATTAGGATGAAAACACGCAATCCAACCCAAAGTCGCGCACGAAATGATCCATTTAATCGCCGGATTCAAGGCTTTTCATTCTACAATTTTGAAAATGAAGTTTGGTGTTCAAGATGTGATTTCTTCCGATTCCCTCGATCAATTTCTGATTTCAAACACTCCTTGGATGCGGAAACGAGTTTAGAAGATGTAGAAATCAAAAGATTCTCAAATTGTGGTGTCTAGACAGTTCGATTTGCTCGAATACCCAAGAATAGTTTTCCGTCGCGAAGAACATTTCAATTTAAAAGCGAAATTGGGCGTAACCGTAGGATATTTTGATTCGGCGTGTTCAACGGTTGAGATTAAGCACCATTTGATCGAATTGACGTCGTTCAGTCACATTTGTCCAATCGCAGATGAAGCATTCAGATTAAGCCACGTCGCGGGTGAAGAGAAGGCGTCGCTTCATTTCGTACGTTGGATCTTCATCGGACGATCGCGATAAATCTAGATGTCCATCGAGTGCGTTAAATCTCGACTGTTATAACTCCAAGATGGACGGCTGAGCTTAAACGTCATTTAATCAAATCTTCGTCTAATCGAATGTCACCACGTACCCCCAGTGAGTAAGTCACAACAGATGCACGTGATTCAATCATGCGATCAGACAGCTCACACTGCGCCATGTCACCTGAAACATAAATAAAGAAACAGAGTCTCACATGGAATAAAATATCAGAGTTTATCGACTATGTAAGATACGAAATATTAGACGGTTAGGTTAAATCCATAACGGATGCTCTAACCACATATTAATATAGCGCACACATGTGTCACGCACACACACGAGTGATACGCACACATGTCATGCACGCGTGTACACATGTCACATAGACACACGTCCACGCGTGGCCACATGGCATCGCCCTTCCACGTCAGTGTGCGGGATAAAAACATTTTTTATTCAATTTTTCATTATTGAAAAATAAAAAATAGAGTTAATTAAATTCACAAGAATTCCTGAAAATTCCTAAAAATTAGAAAATTCATAACTTTCAAAATACAACTCCAAATTTATTCAAATTTGTTTTGTTGGATCAGAAATTGAATTATCTATCATTATAAAAATTCAAACTATTAAAGTGAAAAGAGAATGAATTTTTAATTTATTAAATACACTGATGTATCTTATAAAATAAATTTAGAAAAATACATGAGTGAAGATAAAAATATTTTCTCTTATCATTTAATCATGAAAACTATAATTATGATCTCAAATATAAATAGGATTAGAATCACATTGTTTAATTATGCATAATTATCCATAAAATGATGTATTTTTAGATCCAATCATGAAATTACATAAAATGATAGAAATGTACTTAAAATATGATAACGTGCATACAAATGGAACAATTAATGCCTTAATTTGCATTAATTATAACGTAAATTCATGTATAAATTGCATGTTATCAACATGCCTGACCTCTGTCAAAGTTCTCACAACACCATCATACATCTTAGTCTTAATGGAACCAATTCCGATAATCTTACATGGAGCATTGTTCCCTAACAAGAGAACTCCTCCATCAATAGCTTCATAAGTGAAGACGAAATCTCTATTAGGTGTCATGTGATGTGTACACTCAGAATCCAAAATCCAATCATCTTTGGATCTAATGGTGCTAAATGAGAGAACAAACCCACTTACCTCCTCTTCCTTCACCACATTTGCCTCTACCATGGCTTCAGGTCTTTTTGAGGAATTACTTTCTGAGCTTTGTTGCATCTTTTGAAGCTTCCAACAATCAGCCTTAATGTGTCCTTTCTTCTTACAATAATTGCATGACTTATCCTTATTAGTTGATTTTGATCTTTACAACTTTTTATCTCTTGTATCATGGCTCCTTTCTTTAGGACGCCCTCTTGACACAAAAGCCTCAAGATCTTGCCCTTCACCACTCCCACCTATGTGTCCTTTATCTTAAGTATCTTTAAACAATAAGACTGCTTTCACATCCTTCAAAGTGATGGACTCTCTTCCATAAAGCAAAGTTTCACGGAAATGCTTATACGAGGTGGTAATGAACAAAGTAGTTGGAGAGCTCGATCTTCATCGTCTATTGTTATGTCAACATTATCCAAGTTCGTTACAATGGAGTTGAATTCATCAATATGACCTTTGATAGAAGTTCCTTCGGTCATCCTCACCATGATAAAATTTTTCTTCAAATGAAGCTTTCCTATGAGAGATTTAGTCATATATAATGAATCCAACTTGGACCACAATCCATCTGTAGTTTTCTCTTGAGCAATCTCTCTTAACACTTCATTAGACAAGCACAACTGAATAACTGAAAGTGTCTTTTGATCTTGTTCTTGTTTTTCCTCCCATGAAACACTCTTGCGCATATTCTCGATTCCCAAGAATGCCTTTTGAAGGCCTTGAAGAGTGAATATAGCCTTCATTTTAATTCTCCAAAGGCTAACGCTCATAGTGCAATCAAACTTCTCAATATCAAACTTGGTAGACGTCGTAGGCTCCAAGGAATACCTCAAGAATAGACTCCAAGTATCTCTAATACGAGTTTGTTGAGGATATTTTAAATAAAGGAGTCTAAAGTTTGTATCCAAGTAAACATATGTATCCAGCAAGAGTCTAGGGATGAGACTAGATGAAGCCTATAAAAAAATAGAGAAAAACAACCTTCTTAAATAGGATGACAAAATTTCAAAATAGAGGTTCAAAACAACTAGGACAAAAGGAGGAAATAGACCAAGTTCATCAAAGGGACTAACAAAAAAGAAGAGCCACACTCGATGTCAGCCCTTCACAAAGCTTGTTTCAAAGATGGTATGTTGTGGTATCAGAGCTAGTAGTAGACTTCTAATAGGCAACTATATTGCCACTAACTCAAGTACAACTACTAGTAGTGGACTTCTAATATCCGTAATCCCTAGCACATCCAAAGTCTAAATAGGCTTCAACTTGAAGATGACCATGTCATCTCAAGATTAGCCCCTTGACAAGTGCTCACTTTATGTTCATTTAAAACTTGTAAGGTACCAGCCTAGAGAACTCGACAAGTTTCTTGCATATATTGACTAAGGACACAATCAATAATAGCTCGAGTCATTATCAAGTAATTCAACTTCCTCAATAGTTACCAATAATGTCTATCATATTTTAGCACTAGAGCATCAGTATTCTAAAACTCAAGCAAGCCTTAATTGATGGCATCCTTGGTTTATAGCCAAGTAATCCCAAAAGAAGAAGTAAGGAACATTCTCATGAAAGGTGACATCAACAAAGGTAACCCTATCAGTGCATATTATGGAAATCAACATGATATCCATTCTACATGCAAGATTAACCAATGAGAACTCTGTTTAGAGCCCACATATAAAGTTTTTTAAAAGATGGAATATGGTTTTGAATGAAATAAGTATACTCAAAGATATGTGGCAATAAGGCAAAGAGGGCAACATCAAGAGATAGCTGATGAAGAGGGATCCCACCACCCAAACGAGAGCAAGGAATATGATTATGAAGATAAGTGGCCAACATGATGGCATCAAACTAGAAAAAATGAGGGACATGTAGCTCATAGCGTAATGTATGAGTAATGTCAACAAGGATGAGATTTTTTGATGGAGAATTCTCCCAAGACATGAACACAAGGGTTCCTAGTGAACCAAGGTATACATTAAGGAAGAGAACCCACCCTCAGTTACAACAACATGCCATTCTTTTCCTTATCCAAAAATTTGAGAAACTCACTATCCATGAAGTGAGTGAAAAAGACCTCTCTAAATCATTAAAAGAGAGTGAAGATCCAATGGGAATTGCTTTCCCTCCTCTCCCATTTATGAACTGATCTAACGATTGACTTGGTCAAAAGAAAAATAACTTGTATTCTTAGATACGTAGAACTCTTTGAAAAGACCAAGTCAACCACCCTTTTACCTTTGATATAGGTTCCTAAATTCCAAACCATATCCACCATATCATAGGTACCTTGTATAGTTATGAATAATGATCTCAAGAAAGAAAATCAGTAGGAATCTATTTGTATTTTCCCTCTCTTTCAAAACCACCTTTAGATAGAATTATATGAGATCTATTATTTATGAAAGCACACTATCTTCAAAGATCAAAGCCCTTATGAAGAAATCAGTATGAAGAGAGTCAAGACGACCTCCCGATCATACTTTAACTACCTCTGATGGAGATAAGATATTCCCGATCTTGAGAAGTCTGACGACAGATAAGTCAATAAACAGGTTTGTACAATGGACGAGCAAACTGAAAAGATATCTACCACGAAAGAGGGCTAACCGGTCGAGCAGAGATTGATTAGCTCCTCAGCCTCTTCCTCAAAATGTTCTACTCCATCTACATGAAACTCTCTCCATCGCCTCACTTTAACGACATAATCTCATGAAGCTTCCCCGACGGCATCTACGTGGCTTTGTCTGCCTCGAGCGACCGAAGAATGCTCAACCAATAAATCATTCTCTCCAGCAAGGACTTCCTGCTTGACTGACGAGGTAGAGTACGAGAAGACCAATTCCATCGTTTCGAGAAAGTTAAAGGACGCGCGACGTCCGAAAATCTCCCCTAACCTCGTGGACTCGACAAGCGCGAACAAAAGTACATTACGAGCGCCACGTATGCACTATCGTGGTATTTCAACCGTCAACGCCGCACCCTCTGAAGCGCCTCCAGCACGCTTAGCGACTTCCAACACAATGTGCTCTCCACCAGCTGGGACACTATCGCTTGTCGTGTTAATCGCTGAAATTATCGTCAGATGGTTATCGCGGAACCGAAGAAGATAACGAAGACTTCTGCAATTCTGTAGGCATTGCATACGGAAATTAAAGCGACGCATCCTCTCCACGTCACCACCTTCATCCGATAAACTTTGAAGATGTCGGATCAATCCGTCAACCACGCGTGGAAATAACCGACACGACCCGACGCTTTGGCGTAACTTCTCCTTTTGTAATTCTATAAAATGAAAGTCTGTAAGAGAAAAAATCAGTATATTTTGAATGAAAATTTGGTTACCTTTGGTTACGATTTCCCCTTCGTGTTCATCACTCGTTCCCGTGTCTCCATCAAAACCTTCCGCCTCTTCTTCTTCTCCGAGTTCTATCCTCCCCCTCTTTTCACCCTCCTTTTCTGTCGCTTTCATCAATCTTCAATAAGAGACTTTCCGAGGAGAATTTATATCATCCGACTGATCCCGAAGCATCGACTTCACCGTCTCCATCAGGTATCGTCCTCTTCCTCAAACCGTGAAGATAGTTCCAATCATAGATCTGTTTCTCTATCTGAAACCTTCACTCTTTCTCTGTCATTCTTCTCTCTTTCTTTCCATCATCCGCAAGCCTATATTATATAATATATTATCCTCACCTCGTCCTTCTCCTTTATACTCACTATCATCTACTCCCCAATCATTATCCTATTACTCTATTCTCATACTTCTTTCTCTTATATATATACTCATATTTAGATCACTATAATCTATCATAATATCATCACTACTCTCCTCACATTTCTGAATTATCCTACTCTGCATTCTCACTGATTTACTCATCTACATCACAGTGATATCATTTCATAGATCCTTCATCCCTTTGTAGGATTATTTTCTTAATCATATCATTATCATCATACATAGCATAGCATTCTAAAATATCCTACATCACGTTTTCTTTATGCAATTTGATTTTTTGGTGAACTGTACAAGCACATGGTTTGGTAGATGATAGCTTGATTAGCATAAAAAGTTTTTAGAGCCACTAGGTAAAGTCAAGGGCAATATGGGAAAAGGTACCCCTTTGACAAAATGAGAGAGACAAAGATGAGAAGATTTTACAAGAAAAATGAAAATTATCATGCTTTTTGATAATGTGTCATTGATGTATTCATTTTCATCATTATAAATGGGTTGTAACATATAATTCTTGTTAATATAATCCACGTTATCATGTTTTTTATGATATTTTTTGACATTCATCATTTCATTCTACTCGTATACTCAACTTGCATCTATTTACTCCTAATTTGGTAAAAACAATAAATATGTCCTATCATGCACCATTCTTTTCAATTACTTATACAATGATACTAACCCCACCTCACACTTTCAAAGTCAAGTAGTTGAATTCTCACATTTTCTATGAGTTATGTGAATGTAGGGACATAGGTATGCAAGTAGGAAAGCATGGTATTGATGACGATAAGAGAAACAAGGAAACAACTCTCCACTAAATTTGAACACCAAGACAACCATATTTTTATGAAATGTGGTAAATGAGGTTTGGAGTTGGTAGAGGGATCATCATAAGGTTTTTAAGATGATCCAAAATTGATTTAGAGGAAATATTGGGTAAATCTCCTTATTTTAAGGAGGTTGGACCAAACTTAACTTTTATTAAATGAGACCTTAATTTTTTCTCATCATTTTAAATTTTTTTCGATGAAAAGATAGAGGATTAAATTCTTGATCTAATGGAGAAAGATTCGTGGAAAAAGGAGTTGTATTTTGTGAGATATTCAATTTCTAAGTTTAGGGATTTTTCTGGAATTTTCTTGAATTTTTTTGTATTTTTTATGGACTTTTATGATTTTGAGCATATTCACAAAAATGCCACTCTAATTTTTGAAGTAGAAATTTACAAAAATGTCCCTCCAATTTTTATAGTGCAAATTTATAGAAATGCCCCTCCCGATTTTTTTGAAGTTAGAAATTTATTGAAATACCCATATGATTTTTTAAGTTAGAAATTTATAGAAATGTCCCTTTACACGATCTCAATCAACGTCTAAGATTTCTCTAAATTAAAATCAGTATATCTCATGATCTAGATAGAGTTTTGAGCTGAAATTTTATTTCTAGATTCATATTTTAACTCTCTATCCATCCATACCCTTGGATCAAAGAATTGAGCTGGAAAAAAATTAATTTTAATAATTAGACTCTTTTACCCCTCTTTACACTCAAACCTTAAGAACCCACGTATAAAAGCCTTCATTTTCTCTTTCCTTGCATTTTTTGGCTCTCTCTTAGCATCAGGGCTACCAGAAGGAAAGGGAGAGGAGGTCAAGGAAACAAAAAAATCCCCTTAAAAATCATTTTCAACTAAAAAGTTTTAATAAATAAATTCATTTAGAAGTTATTTTGACTTATAAAATTTCCAAAAAAATACCAAAAAATCCAAAAAGAATTAGATATGTCTTCTACAAATGATTTTAATCATTATAAACCCTTATAAAATCCATTCATAGATGTGTTGATAAATGTGTAGATAAAAGAGAATAGAAAATAATTTTTGAGAATGAGAGATAAATGAGTTTATATATGATAACATGAAATTTCATCCATTAATATCATGCATTTTATGCACTTTTCCCTAAAAATATGATCATAAATGGATTTTATCATGAGTTAAAATGATTAAAATGATAGTTCTTATAAATTTTAGAGGATATTCTTGATTTTTCATGAATTAATAACATTTTATAAGCATTTAATGACACTGACTTATCAAGAATACAAATTTTCTATATATAAGAAATGAATTGACATTTTTCAAGAATTTCAAGAATTTTAATAAATTTATGAAAATGAGTGACACGGAAATTTTTCTGTTCCAAGGAGAGGTCCAAGGAGAAGCGATCCTCTACTCTCCTCTTCAACTTCCTCATTTCTTCTCCTTCCTATTTTTCTCTCCTCCCCTTCTTCCTTCTTTTCTTCTCCACCTCCACTTCCTTCTCCTCTCTTTTCTCATCCGTGCATCCATACGCGAGTAAGGTGAAGAAAAATTTCTCCCTCTCTCTTCCTCTCCTCCATGGTGTGCATATATTAGGGTGTAAGATATCCTCTCTCCCCTCCCTGAAGTCTTCCCTTTCCCTCTTGATCTTTCTCGCGCGGGTGCGCGTGCGAGGTTTTAAAGGGAAGAGGGCAGAAGAACAACTTTTCATCCTTCCCATCTATCTCTTTCTCCTTCTCTTGCGACGGAAGAAAGTTTTCCATCACGAAGAGAGGCGCGCCATCCTCTCTCATGAGAGAAAAGAGCGGGTGTATTCTCTCTCTCTCCCATGTCGTACTCGTACTCTTTCTCTCTCTCTAGCTTTTCTTGCCAGCCTTCTGTCGCGCGAGGAGAGGCACACATCCATCTTCTCTCCTTTCCGTCTCTATCTCTTTCTTATTTTCCTTCCTCCTCTGTAATTTTCTCCACCACCGCGTCTTCTCACCGTTGCAATGAGAGAGTAGAGAAAAGAGAGGAGAAGCAAGAAGAGAGAGGAGAAATAAAATATTTCTTTATATGCGTAAGTTGACTTGGTTGGAGCGGGTTGACCAACGCGATTTGAGGAGAGAGAAGATTAAATCCATGGTCTAGACTTTTTAATTAAAAGCTTGATATCCTAAAATCCTGATACAGCTAGGGGCTGAAATTTTATGGGCATGATCATCATTTCAAGCTCTAATTATCTGCTAGGGCTGATTATAGATCTGGGATGAAAAAGTTACACTTCTTAAAATTTTATTGTGTGCCTCAAGCATTAGCTAGCCAAAAAGAAATAAGGCAGATTGATCATTCTTCATTTATGGAAAATTATTTTTAGTGATTTTCTTCTCTTTTCTTTTCATTCCTTGTGTTGGATGCAAGGTGCCAAGTCCAAGCCAAATGTACAACTCTCCAAGGTATGCTTTGATTAAAGAGTATCACCAAAGTCTGTTTTCATCATGAACCCTTATAGTAGAATCATTTTCCATCATTCTTTTCTATTTTATCATTCTTTTTATCCATATTTTTATATTTTTCAAACCCTAAAAATCACTTTTCCACAATTGATCATGCGTTTCCAATCTTCAAAAGTAGTTTAGAAGCATTTGATTGATCCATTTCTTTCTTGTGGTCATCTTCTTCCTTCTATGGATGATTTGTGCTTTCTTAATCTAGAAAATACAAAAAATAATTTTACTCATTTCAATCTCTTATTCTTCCTCCTTGCGGATTTGACCTCGACTGACCACTGTTCTAAATTTTTAAAGCTGAATTTGATGAATTGAGTAAATTTTTTGATACATGAATTTATACGTTCAATGAACGTATTTTTCTGCCTATCAATATAGATGAGAATGACAAAGGGATAGAGATAATGGGCTCAAATGGGCCACGAGACCAATAACAACTTGGGGCACTCCCCCTCAAGCTAGAGCAAATGGGTCTAGGGACATCGATGAGATTTTTGCATTTGTGAACGGTAGAGTTGCTGGTGATGAAGGTGGTTGCTTGGTTGTCCCCACGCATAGGCATCAAAGAAAGAAGACATACGTCAAGTTCTTCAAGGAGCGATTGGAGGCACACCATTCTTTGCACTGTCACAACCATGATGCAATCATTAAGCTTGTCACTACAACAAGATATGACCCTTTACTTCTATGACAGCCAAGTGACAAGGTTGCCACATACAAACATACGATAACTCGTATTTGACTTTTGATCACCCTTATCATCGGCATATTGGTGCAGGAAGCGGTTGTGAGAACCCTCATGCCTGATCAATGAATCTGAGGATGACTAAGGAGTACCGGTCAAACCTAACCTATCGGGTAGGCAAGTCCTACACCCTAAATACAATCTCTAGCCTAAACCTAAGTGCAAGCAGGCGTGCTGATCAGCGAAAGTCAACTCAGGGTAACCTTGGGAAACTCGAGATGATGGGTAGGGTGAGATCCTCTTGATCCACGTCCGGAGGCGTGGAAGTCGCTCGTCGTGGAGTAGCCAGGAGGCTGCAGCCCATGCTTGGTACCGGACTTGACGTACGTGTCAGAAGCCTCAAACCTATACTCGTACTACCCTACCTATGTTGTTCGACAGCGGTGGAGATGAGTAAAGGAAACGCTTTGAAAAAGTAATTAACTATGAAAGAGGGGTTGAGGCTAACTTGCGGGGCGGGGTGCCCGGTGGGTCCTTGCTCAGTGGAGAATTGGTTTGGCAGTGTCGGTCAAAGAAAAGGGGGGAGGACGGCGGTCCGGCAATGTTGGTCGGTGGGTCACGACGGGCTGAAGGACGCCGGGCTGTGTGAGGAAGGAACACGGGTGCGGGTAGCCGGTGCTGGCGCAGGTGTAGAGTTGCAGGGCGGGCGCGAGCTGCAGACACGGGGGCAGGTGCGGGCAGCAGGTACTGGCGCGAGTGCGAGTGATTGTTGCAGGCGCGGTCGAGCTTGAAGGGCTTGCGGGGTGCGTCGGGCCGTGGAGGGCAGGATTTCGCTAGGAAGGGGAAGTCAGGTAGGCTGACCTATGCCCTTGGATGCGTTGACTACGCGTTGACTATGAAAGTGTAGGTGCGGGCGACGGGAGTCACGCGTGGATCAGGCGGTAGCTGGCAGGTCGCATGGGAGGAAGTCAGCCCAATGAGCGGTCAATTGGGATCCGCTCGCGAGCGCGAACTTGCGTGTGTGCTCAGGCGCGAGCATAGTGGCGTGGGCGAGCAGGGAATCGAGGGCAGTCGCGGATGCCATTGGGGGAAGAGGAAAACCAAGAGAAGGGGTGACGTTTAGTGACAGAGGTTTTGAGGGGGCGATGGGGGTGTCGAGGCAGCAGGACGGCGGCGGTTGAGCGGTCCAGTTTTGACGACGATTCAGACGAGTCACGGGAATTCGGTGGAGAGGTTTTGGGAGAGTGCGAGGTTGAATTTTGGCCGGGGTGGAGGCGGAGACGGGGATGAATGGAGGGAGGAGGCCAAGAGGCGCGGAATTCTGATAGTGGGCGACGGGAAATTGACGGAAATAAGAAATTGGTGAAAGATTTCAAGAATCTGAGGAAGAAGAGGAGAAGCCAGAGAGAGAGAGAGTGATACGCGAAATGAGCGGAACGCTTCTTTAAAAAAACATTATTTAATTACAGATGCATCTGGATATATATATAGTATAAGAATGATAATGCCTAACTATAATCTAGGTTTAATCCTAATCTAGATTGAGTCCTAATCTAGGTTTAATCCTAATCTAGATTGAATCCTAATCTAGGTTTATTCCTAATATCTATGTGATAGATAAGAGGCTCATTTTGTATAGTTATGCCTCATTATAATGCATACTAATATATCTCTGCTGCAGAAGTCTCCCCTCGATTTGGTCCAGCAGCCGCAGAAGACTCGCAGCTATCAGGCCACGAGTTGACACTCCGTCCTGCATATCCTTGATAATTGGCAGAGAGAGAAGCCGAAATCGTCGGAGCGAAGGTTGATGGGGAGTGGGGGAATTCGGCGGAAGGAAGAATTCCGCAGGGTGTTGGGATCCCGTGGAACGACGGAAGGTATTCCGCCCAGGTGACGGATTGAATTTTTGGCAGGTGTTGCGTGAATTTGTAGGGGGGTGGCGGGTGAATTCAGTCGGGCATCAGGGAGATGGAAAGAGGCGTCGGATTGACTCAGGTAGAGACGCAGGGTGAGGATGGTGGGCAGCGAGGTGAAATTTGGTTGGTCGCGGGATTAAACTCGGCGGGCGAGAGAGGGAGGGAAATTGGCAAGAGGAGGATGTCGCACGACGGATTGGATTTCCAGCGAGCAAGTAACTTGTAGGTGAATTTTGGGAGAGAGGTGGGATGAATTCAAGGAGGATGTGAATGAGGACAACAGGGGCAATGAGGAGGAGAAGGGTGGGTTTCGGTTTGAATTTAGTCGGGATTTTGGGGAATAATCGGCTGAATTTAATGGGGCACGTTGCGGTGTAATTTAGCAGGTGTTCGGGATTTGGATGGGTGAATTCTGAAGGGATTTTCGTGAGTTTCTGGAGAGATTTGCAAGGCAACAGAATCGGGAGCAAGAGGTTGCGGGAAGAGGGAGTGGAGGTTGATGGCGGAAGTTCGTCGCTGGGTGAAGGGAGAGAGACTGCGACCGAGAAAGACGTTGCCAGGAAGGGAGGGAAAAATCGTGTGGGGGCTTTGACTGGGGAAAACGGAAAATGGAGAGGGAGATATGGAGGGGTTGCGGGTGGTTGTTGGGCAGGACGACGGGAATGGGTGGAGGAAGTTTTGGACGGAAGGGGTGGATGGGTTATCGTGGGAGGGAGGTCAGAGCAGGAGCGGGAAGAGGAGGTTGATAGGAGGATGACCGACAGGAGGAATTTTGAGAAAGGATGGGGAAGAGGGAGGATGGGAAATCGGGGCAACGGGGAGGATGCGCAGAGGTGGTGAAGCTGGAGGAGTGTGAAGAGGGGTTGCGGGTGGTGGTTGGGCAGGACAACGGGAATGGGTGGAGGATGTTTGGATGGAAGGGGTGGACGGGAAATCGCGAGAGGGAGGTCAGAGCAGGAGCGGGAAGAGGAGGTTGATAGGAGGATGACCGGCAGGAGGAATTTTGAGAAAGGATGGGGAAGAGGGAGGATGGGAAATTGGGGCAAACGGAAAGGATGGCTGGAGATGGAGAAGGAGGTGGTGGAGATGGCGGCGGGGCGGTCTAGAGGCGGCGGCGGTGGCGGCCTAAGGCGGTGGCGGCGGCTTGAGAATGGCTGCGTCACGATGACAACGGAGAAGAACCCGTGGCCGGGGCAAGGAGTGGCGGCAGTTGTCGTGGCGGCGGCGACAGCGATGGCGGTTGGACTCCTTCCCCGGCCTTCCTTGAGCAGCCACTTGAGAGGGAGATCACTACTTTCTTTCTGCAAATGACGGCTAGGGTTTGTGGGGGGGGGTCCCTTCACCTCTTATAGAGCCCATAATGGGCCGAGAGGGGAAAGGGCCCACTTGAGGCCCACAACCCACACCTAACATGCTCATAGAAAGAAATAAGGTTCACAAAGAATTATGGGCTTCATGAATGGGATCCCGAAAAGGGAAGGATCCACCCGGAAGCCTAAAAGAGAGAGAAGAAATAAACAAGGACCCGCTTAAACACGTGCAGGGTCAAAAGTTCATAATAAAGAAATAAAGATAAGCGGAGAGATCCGCACGCGCAAAGGGGCTCCTCCGGCGCCGTGGTATCGTGTCTTGGTGGCGACGGGGGTTGTACGCCACCACATATCCAACATCTAAGTAGGCTTCAATGAGGAGATGCTCTTGTCTCTAATAGAGAAGTCCTCTCCCTAGAGCTTGCACAATATATTTTAGGACTTGTAGAGTGCCCTCACAGTTAACTCATGCAGTTTATGCTTAAACTGGCTCAAAACACCGACTATGTACATGATGTCAGGGCGACTAATGGTGAGATGGATCAAATTTCCAAATAATCATATATATAGAGTAGCATCCTGTAGAAGTGGTGATCAAGTATCCAAAAATTATGGACAAGCCTCAATGGGTGAAGTCTCTAGAACTCACCTGAGAGGTCACGTGTCCTGAAATAGATTGAGTACATATTAATAGAAATTATGTGGCCTGTGAGCCAATCATAGTTTCATCTTTCAATTATATTCATTGAAATGAAGTTTTATTCATTCTCATTCTTGTGTGATGTTTGCAATGAAGGCCATGAACATATGCAATGATCAAGTGAATTACAATGAGATCATAATACAGTCATCGGTGGTCCTTAAACATATGTTCTAAATATTCCTATTAGTGGGATATTTGAGAAAGATACAAAATTATCTGAAAAGAATAGCACTATTTGATATGACTCATATGATGAGTATGGTTGATCTTGTGGCCATCAGTGTAGAGACACCAATGATAGATAGCGGGTGCAATTATGAGAAAGAGTTCACTAAATTGATCAATATGAATCCCTTAACGGTACGATGCCAGACTCTCAATTAGGTTGATTCATGTCATGGTTGTGTACGTAGTCCTTTGACATGAGATACCGAAGACATCTTGAGGATGAATGCTCAGTTTTTGATGTGCCCGTCCTAGGTCAAGTGATGCTCGATCTGCTCCGATCACGACCCTTGTTTGCTCCCTTCTCCACTACAAGATTGAGCATAAAAAAATTCCCCCCTTGGGTGTTGACCTCCACTCCCTTTCCTTCTGCTAGCCTAATGCTAAGAGAGAGCCAAAACATTGAAGGAGAGAGAAAATGAAGGCTTTTATAGGTGAGGTCCTAGGGTTTGAGTGTAAAGAGGGGTAAAAGAGTCTGATTATTAAAATCATTTTTGAGCTTGATTCTTTAATCCAAGGATATGGATGGATATAGGGTTAAAATATGAATTTAGACATAAAATTTCACCTCAAAACTCCATCTTGATCATGAGGTATGATGATTTTAATTGAGAGAAATCCTAGCTATTGATTGAGATTGTGCAATTAGAGCATGCCATGTGGCACCCTCTTATTGCACCCAGAAAAGGTGTGTCAGCCTTTATAAGTGAAGAGGGGCTTTTTTTCAAATTTCCACGTGAAAAATTGCAGGGGTATTGTGTTAGCGTTAGGGCTTTTGATGTAGGTACTTCTTTTGAATTGATGCCGCATGATCAGTAAAATTGTTTAATTTCATCCAATTATTTAACCTATTGCCTCATAAAAATCCAAACTGATTTTTATTCTATTTCATGTTATTTTGGACTAACACTATTAATGTGTTTGAGGACTCATGCATTGTTTTATATCTTGTAGGCCAAAGTGCAACTCAAATTATTTTCTTTTGATATATCATAAATTCAAATTAATTTTGCAAGCACTATTAATTTCCTTTTATATATCATAATTATAGGAATCCTTTGGTTATTAGTCATAAACTAATCTTGTTAGATTCCATCTAGGATCATTATTAGACCAGTTACTACTTAGAATATTCATGTATGTTTATATCTTAATGCACACACTACATATTAGAATTAACTACAATGGTGGTAACTATAATAGAGGTATATTATAACTAGCTATACTAGGAATATCCTAAGAGAGAGAGAGAGAGGTCATTTAAGACTTTTCCCTTAATCCAAGTCCCTCGGGAGTTAGGGCATAAAAAGAGGATATCACAAAATAGGGTTAGGGCATAAAAAGATTTATCTCACTGCTTCATTGGATGCGAAATAGGGTTTGTTCTAATCTCACAACCATCAAGATCGTCAAGGTTCTCAAATGTCTTCGAATTTCTCAAGATCCTTACGAACTATGGAAGAAGTTCTAAATCAACAACCAATCTCTCCAAAGCTCCCTCCACAGCTCACAGTCCAGCTCACGATGTTTCACGAATCGTTTCAATCATCCCATTTTTTTCTTTATTCGTTGACTCTCTCCATTGCTCAAGTTCTCTACATTCTTTTACAATTTCTCTGACATCAATCTCTCCTTATTTTAGTTTCTATATTTATTCGATTTCTGTCTCAGTCTCTATTAACATAACAAATTTTTTAGATTTATTCTCATTTCATTTTCACAGTTTTCTGTATCAATTTTGGTTGATATATAACTCTATTTGCATCTTCTAGCATCACATTTCTCCGTGCTTTAACATCTATATCTAAATCTCAATTTATTTTTCTATTCCTAATCTTCGTAACATATAAGTCCCCCACGTCTTTCTCTATTTATATATCCGTCTATTCTATGTATTTATTAATCTATCTATTTCTTAGTCTCTGATTTAAAATTTTTTCATATCCTATACCTATCCATTTTTTTTGGTTTTTGCTCTTGATCACAAATACATTCATCTAAACTTACCACTAGTTTCTCATTGTGAACTTTCAGCCATCTAATCTGAATCTATCTCTTGTCAGATTCTGTTCTACAATATTCCTCTTTATTTTTCATTCAAGATACTTGGTCTATTTTCTGTTGTGATCCTCCTTTGTTAAAAATTCATCATACCTATCCTTATCTATCTATCTGTTAGATTGGACTTTTATCTCCTATCACTCTTTTATTTGAGAGTGTAGTAAATTTTGTTTAGTTCTTCTATACTTGGGTTTTAACCCTTTCATCTATCATAGAAGATATTTCATAAGAGATCATTTCATTCATACTTCGACTACATTCAGGGAATATTGTCCAAAAGGGGGTTCAGTACTCGAAGTCAATCGGGAAATCAAAAGTCAACCCTTAGGAAGGTCAAACTATGTTTCTCAAGAAGTCAACAGTCAACAGTCCACCTTAGAACTCAAAGTCAATCATAAAAGTCAAAGTCAATCTTTGAGACAAGTCAAACCGTGTCTCTCAAGAAGTCAATAGTCAACAATCAACCTTAGAACTCAAATTCAATCATAAAAGTCAAAGTCAATCTTTGAGACAAGTCAAACTATGTCTGTCAAGAAGTCAACAGTCAACAATCAACCTTAGAAGTCAAAGTCAATCATAGAAGTCCAAGTCAATCTTTGAGGAAGATCAAACCATTTTTGTCGTGAAGTCAATAGTCAACCCTAAAAGGTCAAGGTCAACTATCAAGCTTAGAAGTAAAAGTCAATCATAAAAGGTCAAAGTCAACAATCAACCTTTAGAAGTCAAAGTCAATCACAAAAGGTCAAAGTCAACGGTGTACATTCGGGTCAAGTCAACCCTAGTCAAACTAAACCTATTCACTCAAGGATTACTTAGGGGTTAGGAGACAACTACTATTTAGTGTAAACCTTCTCATCCTTTATTTATTTCGCTAGTGTTACTCACCGTACAATGCGTAGTTAGAGTCATTCCGCTAGACTCAGATTAGTCGAACTACACAACATGTATATTTAGAAGAATTGAGCGAGTCTCACTAGTTGAGACGAGGAGGAGAAGTCTCTAGCGCAAGAAGACCAAGAGGTACAGGAGGGTACAATCTCGTTATACATGAGGTCGACGGCACAATTGGAGGAGTCGTGACACGCGTTGTAGGGACAGGTGATCTCAGCAGGAGGTCGGCCCGAGGGAGTAGGGGTGTTCAGCAGCTGAGGAGGTCAAGGTCTAGAGGGTAGTACCACAAGATAAGGTAAAGGTGAGAGCTAGGGTCGTTGTCGGGGGCGAATCCTAAATTTGTGTAAACCGTCATCGTACAACATGTTTCTGAGGAGTACAAGTTAGGATTCTATTTGGTGAGATTGGAGGCTTTGAGGCCATAGTACTCGCAACTGGATTTAGGGACATTAGCTCCCCCAACCAGTATAAAATCACTTGTCCACTGCGAGGAAGAGAGAAGAGTGATAAGCATTGAATCTAAATATAAGAATTATAAAACCTAACGACTAACAAACAAACTAATTCATGCCCCCCGTCTCAGTTCACCACCACTTCATGATTTTCATATTGTTGTAAATTTCCACTTCAAAAATAAAGAGGGGTATTTTTGTAAATATGCTCAAAATCAGAAAAAGATCATAAAATTTTAGAAAAATTCCAGAAAAATCCCTAAACTGAGAAATTAAATATCTCACAAAATACAATTCCTTTTTCCACGAAATTTTTTCCATTGAATTAAGAATTAATCCTCTATATTTTCATCCAAAAATATTTAAATCTTAAGAAAACATTAAGGTCTCATTTAATAAAAATTAAGTTTGGTCCAACCTCCTTAAAAATAAGGAGGTTGACCCAATATTAAGTCTAAATCAATTTTGGATCATCCTAAAAACCTTATGATGATCCCTTTGCCAAATTCAAACCTCATTTATCACTTCATAAAAATATTGTTGGCTTGGTGTTCAAATTTAGTGGAGAGTTGTTTCTTCTTCCCTCTTATTGTCATTCATATTCATGCTTTCCTACTTGTGTACCTATGTCCCTAAATCTAAATAACTGATAGAAAATGTGAGAATTCAACCACTTGACTGTGAAAGAGTCAAATGGGGTTAGTCGCATGGTATAAGCAATTGAAAAGAATGATGTATGATAGATTATATTTATTATTTTTTTGACCAAATTAGCACTAAATAGATGCAAGTTGAGTATATGAGTGGAATGAAATGATGAATTCAAAAATATCATAAAAAACATGATAACGTGCATTATAAACCCCATTTATAATGATGAAAATGAATGCATCAATGACACATTATCAATTTACGAATCCCTAGCTATGGGATCTTTCACGTCATAGATTAGATACGACATGAAGTCCTTGAAGGTAATTGAGTGGTCAAGATGGAATCATTTGCCCTCCATAAAAGATTATATTTACACAATAACTGATGACTACAGGGTTCCATGAAGGAATTGTGATATAATTCATATCTCCCAGAGCATGTGGTGTAGCTTGGCACACACTAGGCTAGCGACTCTGGTAAGCCATAAGGCATAATTTACCCTAGCCTTAAAAATTTACTATTTATAATTGAGAAAGCTAAGAGTAGATGGAGAAAAGAAAGGTGTATAGCTTTCCAGATAGATCCACAAGGATTCTAAGGCGAGACAATACCAATGATAGGAGTTGAGATGAGAGGAATGTTGAAGGTTTGACAGTTAGCTCTCTGAGTTGACCAGGAGAGGGAGGGATTTCAATGGATTAAATATGGTTTGGTAAATTTTTCAAATTTCTTGTTTTACTTAGATGTTTGACACTTTTTGAATTGGGTTAAATAAGTCTTGGGAGAAAATCCTAATAAGTGGGGGCAGACTTTTTGTGTCATTTGCCTTTCATTCACATCTTCTAATACCTTCACACTACATCTTCTAATCCCCATTTGTCTTTTTTATATCATAAGGAACAAGAAAGAATATAGCGTAGAAAAGAAAAATAAAAATATAAGAAAAGAAATAAAATGCAAAGGGCGAAAGCCAAAAATGTGAAAATTTTATGCAATTTATATTTGTTTGTTAACCAAGAGCCAAGGTGTCACTTTGGCACTTTGTTTCAAATTAGAAAAAAAATGTTATTAATCAATGATTTCGCCTAGATAACTGAATGCTGGGTTGTCATGTGGGCTCTCATCTACCATAATCTTTTTTATATCTTTCCTCTTCCACCTATATTCTATCTACGCAAATTCTTCCCTCAAAATGTTTTCAAAAATGCATAAAAGAAATAAGCCTATGTAAATCTAAGTAAAAAAATTAAAATCAATTCTATATACTGTGGTATACATATGTTAGGTACATATATCTTAGATAAATTGACTTTCCTCATAAAAACCAAAATTATCTTTTCTTTCCTAAATTTACTTCATCAAGTTCTTTTGATCATCTCATTTTGTGTTCTAGCCTATTTGAAGAACAGTCCAAGAAAAATAGCAAATCTAATAATGATACATTTATTTGTGCATTGATACCTAATATAATGCCAATTATGTTGGATATCATTGTGTTAGGAATTTGCATTTGAATAGTCTCCTTAACTCTTGATCAACTTGGCTATCGATCGATCAGAGTGAGCATTGTTTCTTGATTTAGTGTAGAGATGAACTATCAATTGATGTCCCTCATAACCTTCTTTGATTATGAGATTTTGATCTCTACTTGATAACATGCATTCATAATTAAAAATATATGCTTAATGATTCAGATAATTGCATCAACTGTATCTTTGAATGCATAGGATTATGATATTTGTATATTTTTATGCATATCATACCATTTTGACTTCACTTCTCATTTTGCATGTTTCTAATGTTGTTTAGAAATTATAAGTGTTTGACCTTGTCAAAAGAATCAAACATCTTGAATCTATTATTCGCTAGTTTCAAGGATTTCATAACTTAGGCGAATTAAGGAATCATAGATGACAACAATAAAGAGAAATGATGATTAGCATGTTTCCATTTGACCAAGCTTGATTTCAAATTAAGCTAAAACAAAATATTAGACTTCTCTTTGTTTATATTTTAAATTATAATGGAATGATATTAAAGCTTATTTAAGTTACTACATTTTTCTACCAATTTTCTGGAAAGCGGCTTATATTTTGAAATATAAGATTTTTCAAAAGTTATCCTAGTTTTCTAGATTTTTTAATTACTTTTTATATTTTTAAGCCTAAAATGGGCAAGAGGAGAGTCAACTTAAGCACAATTCCACATGCGATATCGGTCAGCATCTTTGCCATGTTCATCATCTTCCATTATTGGTAGAGAGAGGAGGAGGCTCTATCATGTCTATTTTTCATCACATTCATCTACATCAGTGCCACTCTCTTGCTTTGGCAATGTCATCATCATCACCATTCTCATCATCTTTTAGCGCCTCTAGAGAGAGGGGGAGACCCAGTCATGTCTCTTTGGCAGCACAGTCCTCTACGTCAATTCCACTCTCACTATACTTGCTTGGGCAATATCATAATCACTGTCATCGTCATCATCTCTAGGCCCTTGGGTTGCCCCTACTAGCGCTTTCAGACTCCTTGCTAGAACCTACATTAGCACGTGCATTTCTAACGCATCCATCTGCCTTTGCCAATACCTCTCTATGCCCCTACTCATATCTTCATACTCCTCTTTATTTTGTACTCCAATGGCCATCAAGCGGTGGCAAGTCCAATTTAATGTGTTTTAGGAAATTTATACTTATGCAAAAAATTTATAGGATTTAGGTGAATAAAAAATAACCAGGAATAGAGTGAAAAAAGTGTTGAACCACAAAGAAGAAGGTCACTAGATCTAAATGTAATGCAAAGATTTTGGTGATGAATTTTTTTAAGATGGATGAGAGAAAGAGAGCTGAATATGAACCGATTTCTAAGATGGTCTAAACTATTCATATTCCCTTTCCAATATGAGAATATTCAAGATCAGGGATGGAAATGGTGTTCTAAAAAAGAATTAAACGAAAAGATCCTAATGTAATTTTTATCGATGCATGACTGAGAACTTACTCTAGCAATGCTCTTATTTCGATCATTCATTTGAGTGCTAGTATATATCTCAAAAACCTTCTGTATTACATCCAAAATTAAAAAAGAATGATCTTGTTCACAAAATGATGACTCGGTGCAGCTCTCTTTCCTCTTACTAGAAGATGCTAAGACTGTACAGTAAAAATGTAGAAAGTTCTTGTCTTTCTTCTTTTTTCTCCTCTTTATGATCAAAGGTATGAATATGTAGGGGGGAAATATGAAACAACTAATAAAATTTCAGCTCAATAATCTTTCTAGATTGTCTAGCCTTGAAAATGGAGGCATTAAATTTTTCTCTCCTTACGTTGACACCATATCCATCTTGATTTCAACATGTGTTAAATCTAGAAGTCATGCACAATCTAAAACGGATGTCGTTGATAGGCTCAAAGTCGTCGTATGTTTAAGCCCTACAAATTCACTATTTATAAACTAGGAAACTATGAAGCAAATGGGATAATTGAGATGTATAGGTTTCCTAGGTCGATCCACAGGGACTTTAAGGCGAGAGAATGTCAATATAGGCGGCAAGAGAAGGGGATAATCTAAACTACTTGGACATGTTAATGGGAAGGGCAACTGGACAGTGTGCAAAATAATGAGATATGAAAATAATATAAACTTTAGGAAAGATGACGTGTGAGGAGATATAGTAAGATGAAAAGGAAGGAAAGATAAATTAGATGAAAAATGGGGAAGGAGTGTGATGAGATAGGGAAAGAGTATGAGTTAAAGAGAGGGGAAGAGAGGAAAACCCTTTGGGGAGAGAGAGGGATCAAATGGAAATAGAAGGAGAATGAGAGACGGACAATTAACTTCCGGAGAATAGAAGGGGAATAAAATAAAGATAAGGTAAAAAAACAAATAAGAGAGTGATACTAGACTCACGCACGCGGAACGCTGGATGAAAGAAATACTAACTTAAGAGATCGTACCTAAAAAAGACAAACATGAAGTTAAAAAGGATGAACGGGAGAAATGGAGAAGGGGGAAAGGAGAGGATCGGAGAGCGCAGGAGGAGACTGGAAACAGATTTTTAGGAAGAGCGGGATTAGAGAGGGAGAAATATGACGAGAGAGAGAGCGAGAGTAACAGATTTTGAGGAGGTCAGAAAAGAGTGAGAGGAGACGAGATTGACGGTGACTCAGAAGGAGATTAGGAGAGAGAAGGAATGAACGAGAAAGAGGCGGTCAGGAGGTAGATAAATCATGAAGAAGATGAGGGGAATGCCGGAAATATGGAGATGAGAAGTTGTGGAAAGAGACGGTGAATGAAGATAAGAGAGACAAATCGGGAAGTAATGTCGGAAAGAGTGATAATGAAGAGCGCGAAATATTGGAGAAATTAAATCGGAGCAGAAGATGAGGAGCTTGCCAAGAAACTTAGAGAAAGAGAGAGAGCAGAAGGGATGGAAATAAATATGCGAGGAGGATCAGCGGTAATAGCAGAAGAGAGAACGGATGGGGAGGAGAGTCAACGGAAATTGTGGAAAAGATAGAACGTGAGGTTGAAGTGACAGAAAAGAAAACGCAGGAGGAGAGAGATCACGATTACGAGAGAGACGGAAGAGAGGATGATAGAAAAAGAGAGAGAAGGAGAGATTTCGGGGAAGAAAAAGAGAGAAAGAGAGAGGGAAAGAAAGAGATGAAAGAAGACGAGGGAGATTGAAGTCGTGGGGATTCCGGAAATAGCAAAAGAAGAGGGAGACAAAATCGGAAATTGGAAGAAGGATCTAGAGGTGATTTCTGTAAGAAAAGATAAGGAAGAGGAAGAGAAGAGTAGCGGCGTGAAACTAATCGGTTTTTCTATATCTCAATGAAGTCCTGTACAACTGAATTTATAGACTAGAAGAGAAGGGTGAGAGAGAGAGGCCAAGGCGGCTGTTCGCGACCTGCGACAGGGCGAAACGGTTACAACCGTTGTTAAGGATAAAGACGGCTTCACGGACGATACTGAGTCTGTCGCACCCGACGCCTCACCTGCTCCCGTCCAACGATCGCACGTCTGATTGAGAGCGAAACGGTTGTAACCGTTTCGCCTGTCCGCAGTCGCGAACAGCCGCCTTGGCCTCTCTCTCACCCTTCTCTTCTAGTCTATAAATTCAGTTGTACAGACTTCATTGAGATATAGAAAAACCGATTAGTTTCACGCCGCTACTCTTCTCTTCCTCTTCCTTATCTTTTCTTACATGGTATCAGAGCCTCGCGGCCCTGTGAAATCGTGATAATGGCGGATCTCTCCTCAACCTCTCCCTCCGCCTTGGAAATCATGAAATCTGAGGTAAACAAAGCAGTTATTGCTCCTCAGTTGAATACGCCTCATTCGGTAGGCCTCCATGTTCCCCTCAAACTCACGAGAGAAAATTTTCTCCTCTGGAAGACTCAACTCTTCCCGTTGCTAAATTGCCATGGTCTTGCTCATGTACTTACGCAAGACCCCCCGATTTCCTCGCATCTTGATGATCGAGGTGAAATCGTCGTCAGCACTGCCTACCAAACATGGTGGCGTCAGGATCAACAGGTATTATCGCTGATTGTCTCATCTCTTTCCGAAGCAATTCTACCGTGTGTCATCGGAAAACTCACCGCAAAGGAAGCTTGGTCAGCCTTGATTAAACATTGTTCCTCTACTAATCCATCCCGGATCATGCACCTACACAATCGACTTCACAATACTCAGAAAGGATCTCGATCCGTCGCTGATTTTGTGCAGGAAATTCTGAGGACTTGCGATGAACTAGCTGCTGCGGGACAGCCAGTTCAAGAAACAGTATCTATATATGCCATCCTTCGTGGTCTAGGCTCATCGTACTCGGCATTTTGTGCAGGCATCTCATCAAATCTCACTCACCTAAGTCTCGAAGATGTTATTGCACAGGTCAATTCCTATGATGAGCTCCTCAAATTCTCGGCACCCACCAAAGATACCACTCTCTCGGATTTCCCTCCTACCGCCAATCAAACTCAACTCACCTCCTCCGACCGCGGTAGAGGACGCAACCAAGGACGCAACAACAGAGGCAGAGGCCGCAATGGCGGCCGATATGTCCCCCGCTGCCAGCTCTGCGGCCAATTCGGCCATCGCGTACTCGAATGCAGAGAACGCTTCAACAAATCCTTCTATGGTAATCAAACTCCGCCTTCTCACTCAAACACTTCCATCCTTCCACAGGCGTATGTTACTAATCTCCAACCAGTACACTCCTCCTCCGATCATGCCGCATGGTATCCTGATAGTGGTGCCACGCATCACGTAACAAACGATGCTCAAAATCTTGTTGATCCGGCGCTCTATCAAGGCCCCGATCAACTCCAAGTCGGCAATGGCGCAGGTTTGCCCATCTCCTCTACTGGATCTTCCTCTCTCATTGCTCGATCTCAACCCCTTAAACTCGTCAACATCCTTCATGTCCCTGCGATTCGGAAGAACTTACTCTCAGTATATCGGCTAACTAATGACAATGCCCTGTTTATTGAATTTCATGCCACATATTGTGTTGTGAAGGACGAGGCAACCAGGAAACCTCTGCTCCAGGGCACGGTTAAGGACGGATTATATCTTCTTGCCGAATCTCATCTTCCAGAGGCAAATGTCAGTGAGAAGGTCGGTTCGGAATCTTGGCATCATCGCCTCGGTCACCCAAACATGCGAGTTCTAATGAAAGTTATATCCACCTATGGTTTTCCTCCTCTTTCCGTTAATAAACCTACTTCGTGTGATGCTTGCCTTGCATCTAAATCGCATCGTCTTCCCTACTCAATATCTTCTCATAAGACCACTAAACCACTGGAAATTATTCACTCGGATTTATGGGGGCCGTCACCTATTATCTCGCACACTGGACACAAATATTATGTTATCTTCATCGACGATTTTACCAAGTATACCTGGCTATATCCACTGAAACTCAAGAGTGACGTTGAGTCCGTCTTTCTTAATTTTCAACTCCGCGTCGAACGCCAATTCGATCGGAAGATTATCAACTTTCAGTCAGACTAGGGAGGCGAATTCCAATCCCTCACTAAACATTTCACGCGGCAAGGTATTGCTCACCGGGTTTCCTGTCCCCACACGCCGGCTCAAAATGGAACCGCCGAGTGCAAACACCGGCATATCCTCGAAACAGCTCTGATACCATGTAAGAAAAGATAAGGAAGAGGAAGAGAAGAGTAGCGGCGTGAAACTAATCGGTTTTTCTATATCTCAATGAAGTCCTGTACAACTGAATTTATAGACTAGAAGAGAAGGGTGAGAGAGAGAGGCCAAGGCGGCTGTTCGCGACCTGCGACAGGGCGAAACGGTTACAACCGTTTTGCTCTCAATCATACGTGCGATCGTTGGACGGGAGCAGGTGAGGCGTCGGGTGCGACAGACTCAGTATCGTCCGTGAAGCCGTCTTTATCCTTAACAATTTCTAGAATAGAAGATAGAAAAGGAGAGAACCGCGAGAAAAAGAAAAGATTACGAAGGAGAAAGAGAGAGTAGGCTGGTGGAAGATAGGATAGAAGAGAGTGAGAGATCGAGGAGGGGAATCGAGAGACTAAACTGGATTTTCAGGCGACGGAAAATGAAATTCCGAGATAGAGAGAGAGAGGAAGAGAGAAATTAAGAGAGGGGAGTAGAAGAGAGAGAAAGGGAGAGGAATATTGAGTGTGAACGAGAATTCGGCGGAAGAACGCGGGGTTGAGAGGGAGATAGAAAGACAGAAACAAAAATTTTGGGAGAGATAAAGAGATCAAGAGAGATAGAAAGACAGAAAAGAAACTCTGGAGAGGGAGAGAGCATACGAGAACGACGAATCAAAAAAGAAGAAGACTCGAAAAGTCAACAGAGAGGGATCGGAAAAGAAGTCGGGAGAAAGAAAAAGGCGAGAACGCGAGAGAGGTTGAGCGGGGGAGGAAGAGAAGATTACGAGAGATAGAAAAGGAAACAACAATAACAACCTACATTTTTCTAACCAACAATTCTTAATCTTAAACAACGATTCTGAGGAGGATGCTGAAGAAATTCTAAACCTAGGAGAGAGAAAGAACAACCAAAAAAAAGGAAGAAGAAGGGGAGGAGAAGAAGCGGCGGGGAGAAGCTAACAAAAAGGAGAGCCCTCCGGAAAGAGCTTTTTTCCTCTTCTATTCTCTAGAATCTCTTGGGCTGGGCTCACATTGGTTGACTGTGCTTGCAATTGCTTGTCTTGGACAGCCCATTAAGCCCTTTAAGCACTTCCATTTTGGAGGATCTTACTGCCCATCCTCTTGTATACTTCATTTCCTTGCTTTGGACAGCCCATTATGCCTTCTATTTTTGGAGGGTCTTGTTACTCTTCCTTTTGTATAGTTCCTGAAAATAAGATCATGCAACATAATATATTTTTGATGCATTAATAGTCTACACATCAAGTCAAGAGATAATGGGGGGAATGGTGTATACAAGAGTTTAATAAAGCTAAATAAGTACAATAAATGGGTGGTTATAACTATTATTCATGTTCTTATCAGTCGTCACAACCTTGAGGAAAGTCCTTTCTAAACCTTAACATCAAAAGGTCAAATGTATGAAAATGAGGAATATTCTTTCAAAATGAGGGTAGAGAATATAGTGATACCATGTGCTCATATTAGTCATGAAGTTTAGTCAAAATTTTAGGATCGCATCAGAGGCCACAAAATGTCCAAGTTTTAGCCCATGTACATCCTTCTTTTTAAATTTAGCACCAACTATCTTGGTGTTGTCACATTTGAACTTGTTGGCATTAGGAATGGAGGTAGCCAATAGAAAAAAGGATGAATATTATTTTGTATTGGCTACCTTCAACTCTATATCTATAAAATATTTGTGGCCATTAGAATCATGCCACATCACTATTTGTGAAAAAGAAATTCTATTTGAAAGATGGATGTGGGTGCACCATGCAGCTGTTCATATTAACTGATCAAAAATCTTTTACAAGGCTCTTTTATACTTAAATTTTTTTTTGTTTTTAAACTAATTTTAATTATTTTAATGTCACAATTTCTGAAAAAAAATTGAAAACTATAAATATAAGACCTTTATTCTGATAATATAAACTTAATGATTTCAAACCTCAATAACATGAATTTAAAAGACATGAGCATCAAGTTTTCAAGATATCAATCACATGTTTTGCATGAATACTCTCCACAAAAATTCCATCACTAGCCCTTTTTGGAATGTCTAAATAAACCTCTCCATATTGGATAGAGAAAATGAAGATGAACATACAAAAGTATTCCTCTTGAGATATGACACTATAATCCCAATATGTTTCTCATTCTACTTATGAATTGGAATGTCACATCTCTCCCAAGCAAGGACTCTCTCTCTCTCTCTCAGTATACTTAGTGCTTAAGATTATAGTAATTTACCTCCCTCCCATTCAAAAATAAGATTGCATCATTCTTCTCCTCTCTATTATGCACAAAATCAAATGTGAACCAATAAACTTAATATAGTGAGGATAAAATCAATTATGACTATGTACATGTTAAAGAAGGAAAAGAAATGTTAAAGACTTGGTAGAATAATGATAATTTTGACTAAGGATGATGGTGACGTGGAAAAAGGTTATTGAAATAGCCTACTCCAAATATAGGGATGTGAAGAATGACTAGAATGTGTTTACAATGCATGAGGAAAAGGATCTTATAGATAGGAGCATAGTGTAGAGAAATGCATCATAGATTCTCAAAGAATGAATGTAGAAAGTGTATGAATCTCACTGACTATCCAACAAAAGGTGCCACATATATCCTTTTTATTTTCTATTCTTTTTATTTTTCGAGTAAAATTGTCACAAATTTTCTGCTTTTCTTTCTCAAAATACAATAACTTATGCTTATTGAAAGAAAGCAATCAAGATGAATATGAAAAATAAAATAAAAGAGAAGGATAAGAAGGAAAATAGGAAAAATAGTAAAATGAAGGAGAACATAACATTTCTTTGGATATGACATTTCCTAGACAATATGGAGAATGAGTGAAATGATAGTTGTATACAAAGGATAGGTTTTTAATAAGGTGTTAATGTGATAAAATGGCTAAAGAGTAGAGCACAGATAGGCTTGTGGGATTTTCAAACATGGTTTGTGTAGCTCAAGAAAGATACTCTGGTGCACTAGGCCTTAAAGAATGTTCGCTGAAAAATCAAAATGCACAAGTAGGATCTACTAATGAAAGGGTGGAGGCATCCACTTAAATCTCTTCTCTACATCCCAAATTTATAGTGCTTCAATCCTTTGATTTTGACTTCTCCTCATCAACAATGTCATTAGATATCCACACAAAACACACAAATTTTCCAAAATCAATGTTTTTAACAATCTAAACATGCCCATGATGCACTCTAAGAGCCTAACTTCTCTACACATTTGCCTCTAACAAGAGACGAAGGGACTTACTATAGAGAATTCAAGACTGATTCCTGTAATTCATAAAACACGCCTTTAGATTTTCCTGAAATTCATCATGATGAATGACGAAATGAATGCGTGCGGTCGTTGAATACACACGATGTCGTGTCAAAACAAAGTCCAAACTTATCAATTCAAAGATTAATTCACGAATTGAAGGGTATAATTGTAAATAAGGGTCGAATCTACCTAGAATTAGGGAAATTTGAGAGATATCTTTGAAATTCGATCAAATCAGATGACGAATTGAGTTTAGAAATTAGGTAATTTATAATTTTAAGAAATATAACTCAATTTCAAATCCATTGAATCAAAAATCAAGTGATTTGGATAAGAATTCGCGGAGTACTCGAATTTTGAAGTTGAGATGAAAATTCGATCGCGAAATTGATTTAAAACTAAAATTAAACTGAAATTAAACTTAATCTACGATTCAAAATGTAAATCTAATGCTAAATGATGAAAGATTAAGATGAAAACACGTAATCAAACCCAAAGTCACGCTCGAAATGATGCAATTAATGGCCACATTTATGGCTTTTCATTCCGCAATTTCGAAGACAAAGATGGAATTCCAGATGTGATTTCTCCTTACTCCCTTGATCAATTTCTGATTTCAAACACTCCTCCGACGTGAAAACGTTTCAAGAAGGTAAAGAAATCAAAAGACTCTCAGATTGTGGTGTCTAGATAGTTCGATTTTGCTCAAAAATCTAAGGGTGTTCTTCCGTCGCGAAGAATAGTTTAATTTATAGAGGATTTGGGGGTAACCGTCAGATTCAACGGTCCATCGCCATCAACAGTCCAGATCACTCGTCGGTTGACGAATCGACGTGATTAAGTCGTGTCCATCCGATCTTCGATGGAGCGTCCATAGTGAGCCACGTCGCAAGCTTGAAGAGACGCGTCGTTTGATTCGTCTGTTGGATATTCATCCGATGATTGCTATAAGTCGAGGAGTCCACCAATCGCGATTAATCGTGACCGTTATAACTCCTCAGATGCACCATCAAGATTAAACGCTATTTAATCGAATCGATGCTTTATGAGATGCTGCCACGTACCCCTTGAGTAAGTGACATCTGACGCACGTGATTAAATCACGCGATCGGACGTCTTAAACATCACCACGTCACCTGAAATAAAACATTAAAAGGAATAGTCTCACACGGAATAAATTAATTTGTTTATTCTGGTTTATAATATGTGACGGATATATGGGTTAGCTTAAATTAGATTACGGATGCTCCTAACCCTATTATAATTCCGCCCACGTTTCACGCACACACATACGTGTCATGCACGCACGTACGTCACGCACACACGCGTGTCCACGTGTCACATAGACACACATCCCCACGTCGCCACGTGGCTTCGCTCTGCCACATCAGTGCGCGGTAATATAAAACCCTTTTTTTATTCTTTTTAATTAATTTATAACCGAAAATACAGTTAAATAAATTCAAAAAAATTCTAGAAAATTCCTAAAAAATGGAAAAATCATAAATTTCAAAGTACAACTCCAAATTAATTCAAATTTATTTTGTTAGATCAGAAATTCAATAATCTATCATCATAAAAATTCAAAATATTTAAATAATAAGAGAATGAATTTTAATTAAATAAATACATTCATGTATCTTCTAAAATAACTTTAAAAAAATATATGAATATAAATAAAGATCTTTTCTCTCAGACTTTAATCATGTAAACATACTTATGATCTCAAATATAATTAGAATTAAAATTATATTGTTCAGTTATGTATAATAATCCACAAATTGATGTATTTTTTGATCATAACAAGAAATTATGTAAAATGATAGAAATATACTTAAAATATGATAGCATGCATATAAGTGGAATACTTAATGCCTTTGTTTGCATTAATAATCATGTAAATTCATGTATAAAATGCATGCTATTAGAGCCCCCAACTTGAATAATTGCTAGTCTCTTAGCAATTCACTAGATAATCTCCTTGGAAAGTCTTTTTATCCTTTGATCCTGCAACTAGAGAAGTGAAGTGTATGAATGTGTTATTGCTGTTCCTCATAGTGTCGACCATGGTTGATAACATGATATTTATACATGAATTTACATGATTATCAATACAAAGAAAAGCATTAATTGTTCTAATTGTATGCATGTTATCATATTTTAAGCACATTTCTATCATTTTGTATAATTTCATGTTATGATCTAAAAATACACCAATTTATGGATAAGTATGAATAATTAAACATTAGGATTTTAATCCTAATTATATTTGAGATCATAACTATGTTTTAATGATGAAAATATAAGATAAAAGATCTTTATTAATGTTCATATATTTTTATAAAGTTAGTTTAGAAAATACATGAATGAATGTATTTAATTAAAATTCATTAATTTACTGTTTTAATATTTTGACTTTTTGTCCTTGTCCTCTCACTAGGAAAGAAGTGGTGAATCCTACCTGTTCTCTTTCCTAGTCTAATGTCCTTTATGTTCCCTTGAAAAATAGGAGTTTTTAGAAGGTAGAATTTTAAAATTTTTGAGAAATGGTAGAGCTTTTTCTAAATCCTCACCCCGCAACTAGAATCTTTCATTGCCCTCACGGATTTAGGGTTACGCATTATCGGGGATAAGGTCAACGAGTTGGTTTAAGATTATGGTTTACAATTTGGCCTCACCATTCACTGCCTAGGGTTTGGTTCAAGTTTAGAGTTAAAGCTTTAAAATCAGAGTTTCGGGTTAAAGCTTTAGAATTATGGGTTGAGGGGTTTAGTCTTTGGCATTTAGGGCCTAAGACTTGTATTAAAATTAGGATTCGTGGTTTATGAAAAGGACTTTAGGGTTATAAAAAGAGGAAAAATATACCCAGGAGGGAGATCTGCCTCTCCACCGGTCTGTGGAACCTCTTTTTGCCACTTTCCATTCACCCCTACCCGTGTTATTAGCATTGATCCATTCAGTTAGGACCTCTGAAAAGAACACTATCCAATAACAAGAGCTATAATGGTCATTATCCATCATCTAGAATGGTCTTTATCTAGAGAAGAGACCATCTCCCCGTGCATAGCAGGCCAGCTCTGAGGGCCTAGTGTGCTTGGGAGGAGGGAATAATACGGAAATCAAGAGCAACAAGGGAAGAAGAGTACTCGAAATGTACAATTAGTTATAGAATAGTAGTTACCTTAAACTCTTTCTTCTGCCTCAAATATGTCATGATGGGGGTCAAACTATCCTACAATGCCTTTCTAACCAATGAAAAAGAGCTTTTAACTTTGTTCACCTTGATACCGTTAATTGATCTTCAACCTTATCGAATTTCATAACTTGAAAAGGGTATGATAATGATAGATTATTCAATTTCTGTTCCAACAAAACAAATTTGAACTAATTTGGAGTTGTATTTTGAAAGTTATGATTTTTACAATTTTACAGGAATTTTCTAGAATTTTTCTGAATTTATTCAAGTATATTTTTGATTTTAAATTGATTAAAAACAATTTAAAAAGGGAAAAAACGGTTTATTAATCATGCGGGACCCACTTGGATGCGACATGGCACGCAAGGCCACGTGGCAGAGCCACGCAGACCCACGCGAGCGCTTGCATGGCACGAAGGTGACACGTGTGCAATATTTACATATATTCATATTATATATGGTTATAGTGCATATAAACGTTCCATTTATCGGAACTCGCTAACAGTCATATGTGCTCCATTTTATATACCTGACTGTTTCCTTTCTTTTTGTCCATGTGGGACTATGTTCCCTTCTTTTCTTTTAATTTCAGGACACGTGGAACTACGCGAGGCGTTGGATGCGACATATCAACTAAAGCGCGTCGATGCGGTGGACGTGAAGTCCACTGGATCACCAATCATGCAGGTGTCTTAATTGTGTTTTAAGTGAAGTAATCTTTACGGTCCATCTAAGGAGTTATAACGGTCACGATTGATCGCAATCTGTGGACCTTCCGATTAATCGTGACCATCCGATGAAGATCCAAATGAACGCGACGAAGTGACGCACCTCTTCACACGAGCGACGTGGACACATCCGCATGCTCCATCGGTGATCGAACGCTCATGACTTAATCGCATCGTTTCGATCAAACGATGCTTAATTTTGACCGTCGATCACGATCTGACCGTTGATCCGACTGTTACGCCTCTTTTCTCCTATAAATTGAACTGTTCTTCGAACGGAAATGTACCCTTGGATTTTCGAGTGAAAATCAAATTGTTTAGACACCACAATTTGCGCGTCCATCAATTTATTTCTCTTCTTGATGCATTTCCACGTCCGAGGAGCATTTGAAATCGAAAAATTGGTCGAGACATCAAGGAGAAATCACATCTTGAACGCCATCTTCATCTTCGAAAACGCGGAATGAAAAGTCATGCATCCAGCGATTAATTAGATCATTTTGAAGGCTAATTTGGGTTAGATTGTGTGTTTTCATCTTAAATCTTTTCGTCATTTAGTGTTAATTTTACATTTTAACTCGTAGATTAAGTTTAATTTGGTTTTAATTTCGGTTTTTAATCATTTTCGCGATCGATATTTTTGCCCATCTTCAAACTGTGAGTACTCCGCAAATTCTCATCCAAATCACTCGATTTTTGATTTCGTGGATTTGCAATTGAGTTATCTTTCTTAATATTATAAAATACCTAATTTCATAAACTCAATTCGTTGTCCGATTTGATCGAATTTCAAGATATCTCTCAATTTTCCTTAATTCTCTGTAGATTTGACCCTTATTTACCATTATACCCTTTAATTCGTGAATAAATCTTTAAATTGGTAAGTTTGGACTTTTTTTGACACGATATCGTGTGTTTTAAACGACCATATGCGATTGCATATTTTGTCAATGGTGATCTAGATTCCATAACTAGGTTGACTTCCTAAGAGCATATTAGGGTAGTCCTCATCGGCTAATGCTTAAGTTAATACTCAATTGTAATCGGGGTGAGTATATCTAAGGTTTGATGCTATGGGAATGAAAAGATTCTCACACTCTCATGAGCAGATGTAATCTTCACCTCTTTCATTTCTAACATCACTCCTTCACTCATTTGGAGGCTACTTAGTGCATTAGAATTCCCCTCATCTCGTCATCCTCCTGTAAAGAGTGAATTGCAAAGGGATCTCCTACTTTGGGATGCATCGTTATGAGGTGGCTGAAAGAATAAAAAGACACTATTTCTAAAGGAATGACTTGGTTAAAAGCAATTAGCATGTAAACAAGATGAATATTATATAAAAAAGAAGGTACTACTGATGTTTAACTATTCTCCCAAATGATGTGGACGATGATGGTAGAAAAGGATTGATAGAAGTGGTAGAGATGTTGTGGAGTGGTAGAATTGATATAGAAATGGTAAGAATGGAATTGAAGTAATGGAAATGGTATTGATGTGGTAGAGATGGTATTCCCTTGATTTTCCTTATTTTCACTTTTCTTATTCTTCTCTTTCTTTTTCTCCTTCCTTCTATTTCTTTCTTTCTTTTTGTCTTCTTCTCTTCTTTTCTTCTTTTCATATTTTCTTCTCTTCTTCTTCTTCTTTTCTTCTTTTTGTATATTGTAACTTGTACAGAAGAAGAAGATAAATTTAGAAGACTTTTCATAAAACAAGGATATGGAGGATTTCTTGCTATTTGAAGAGAGTATTCACAAAATTTCAAGTGTAATATGAAGGGATATTTGGTTGTAAGGGAAATGTGAAAAAGATATGATGGTCGGTTAATGGTAGAAAAAGAAATTGTGGTGGATATGTTTATCACTTGGGAGTGTAATTATCATTAGTGAAGCTGAAATTGGGTGTCTAATTGACTAGAAAGGAAAAAGTGGAACTAAATGCCTGAAGGAAAGGATATGTTCATAAAAAATTATGGCACATTGCACTCTTTTAAGACAAAGTTCGGAAGCGAGGAATTCCCACATCAAGCAGGTTCTACTGATGTAAGGTAGGGGATAGGAATTTGCTTGAACTTCACTCAAAATATCTCCATTTCAATTCAATAGCACTTCAACCTTTGAGTACTCATTTTTCCTTGGTGCCCGTTAGATACCCAACCCCGAAGAAGTCAACCACTAAAAAGAATCCATGGTTTCTCTAGATCACTTGGCTTTATTGCTCAAAATGTAATCACATGGGCTGTAAGGCCCTCACTTCTACATCTCTAAGAATAGGATATCAAAATGTTAAGACTTCTAAGGTATTAAGAGTGGTAAAATTTTTAAAAAATAGGAGTTTTTATAAGTTAAAAATTTAAAATTTTTAAAAAATTATTGAGTTTTTCTTAGTCCTCACCCCCAACTTAAACCTTTCATTGCCCTCAATGAAATCATCATGCTTATAAAAAGTTGGCAAGAATATCATGCATTACATGAAAAAGATTATAAACTGAAGTGAGAAGTAAAAAGGTTTAGAAAAACTCATTTAGGCGTGTTGCTGCATGTCCCGGAATTTGTCTTGATTGTTGCTTGTTGCATAGTGGGTTCCTTTGACTATGTATGTACATTGATAAAAACTAAAAAAAAATAAAAAAAATAGTAAGATAATCTTGGGGTGCCTCCCAAGAGCGCTAAGTTTTACGTCTTCAGCTAGTCGAAACTTAATGTAGCTCACGATGACTGATGAGATGAGGTTACCCTTGTCACGTCCTCATGTACCTCAGGAAGATGCAAATTTATCTTATCTGCTTGTGTGGGTTACTTGGCTGTAAGGTAAGGCTAAAGACCACGGCCATTTAACTTGAATTGTTTTCTGGATTTGGGGTCAGAAAAAAGTACTGATCAGTTCTCAAACGATTCTACGACCACGTAAGGACCGTCCCATTGTGAGCGCAGCTTACCTGGAAAAAGCTTAAGGTGAGAATTATATAGCCAAACCTTTTTGTTTACCTGGAAGGTTCTTCTTCTGATGTGTCTATCATGAAAGGCTTTGGTCTTTTCCTTGTAGATTTCCACGTTTTCATATGCGTTGTGCCTTAGCTCTTGTAATTCCTATAACTGGAGAAATCTTTGTTTACCTGCTTCGTCCAGAGATAAGCTGAGCTTCTTGATTTCCCAATAGGCTCTATTCTCAAGCTCAACCGGAAGATGGCACGCCTTCCCAAATATGAGTCGGAATGGAGACATCCCGATGGGTGTCTTGTAAGCCGTCCGATATGCCCATAAAGCACCAAGAAGCTTGTGTGCCCAATCTTTCCCGTCTGGTCGAATAATTTTCTTTAAAATATTCTTGACTTCTCGGTTGCTCACTTCAACTTGCCCATTAGCTTGGGGGTAGTACATTGTGGTGATGCGATGATGTACTCCATATTTCTTCAACAATGCACGAAAGTGTGCATTATTGAAGTGTGAGCCTCCGTCACTAATGATGGCTCTTGGACAATCATATCGAGAGAAGATGTTCCTCGTGACAAATCTGAGCACCTCCCGATGAGTTTTTGTCCTAGTGGGTATAGCCTCAACCCACTTAGACACATAATCAATCACTACCAAAATATACTATTTCCCATCAGAAGGTGCGAAAGGTCCCAGGAAGTCAATCCCTCATAAATCAAACATCTCCATCTCAAGGATAGGCCTCATTGGCATTTCATCTTGCTTGGAGATGTTTAATGCTACCTGGCATTGTAAGCACTCCGTATAGAAACAATGGGCATTCTTGAAGATGATGGGCCAATAAAAACCACTTTGTAAAATCTTGTCCGTTGTCTTCCGCGCAGCAAAGTGTCCTCCACACGTTGATGTGTGACCCATCGATAGTATATCTCCTTGTTCTTCTTCTGCGACGCATCGTCGTATGATCTGGTCGTATCCTATATGGAATAGAAGGGGTTCTTCCCAAAAATAATACTTAAGTTCATGAAAAAACTTATCTGTTTTATGCCGATTCCAATGCTCTGGGATTGATCCAGCCACAAGAAAATTGACGATGTGTGCGAACCAAGGAGCGTGACTAGATACTTCAAGAAGATGCTCATCAAGAAATGAATCACTAATGTCTTCCGTACCTGAAACGTGAAGACGTGATAAGTGATCCCCTACTGAGTTTTCGCTGCCCTTCTTATCTTTTATGATGTAGGATATTTTAGGATATGATGCTATGTATGATGGTGATGATATGTTTAAGAAAATAATCCTACAACTGGATGAAGGATCTATGAAATGATATCACTGATGAATAAATGATTAATTCATAGAGGTTAATGTGGGGAAATATGTGGAGTGATAGGGATAATAGCGACGAATTAGAGAAAGGATGTGTAGGGAGAAATAGTCGTTGAGAAGAGAAAAGATAGTAAGGGATGGATGAAATGGTTTATTACGATATAGTTATAAGATGGAGAGTTTTTTTAGGAATGAGAATTTAGGATTTAAGAGTATATATATATATGAGGATTATTGGGATAGATAATGAGGGATATGAGTGATGGGAATAATGAAAGAAAGAAGCGAAGAGAAGTTTATAAAATATATTATAATATAGAGATTAGGGAGATAGAAGGCGATGAGAATAGATCGGAAATAGAGAGAGAGTTTTGGGAAATGACAAGGAATGAAGGATATTAGAGAAGACCGAAAGCCTAACGTGGACTTAAGATCTTGTGAAACGAACTATTATTCACGAAAGAGTTAGGATGATACATGTTTGAGATGGGAAGCGATGTTCAGATTACTTCAAACGGGAGAGGTTTCCTCGGTGAATCTCTGACTGAAGATGGATGAAAGCGACAGAATGGAGGAGGAGAATAGAGAGGGAGATAGAACTCAGGAGACGAAGGAGATGTGAGAGATGGGTTGATGGAGGTACGGAGGAACGATGAACACAGGGATAAAGTAACCAAAGCTAAACCAAATTTTCATAAAAACATCATCTTCTTTTGCTTACAATCGTGCGTTTTATAGAAATAGAGAGAAGATCACGTCGCGTCGGTTGCTCTTCGCGTCAGTTGACGGGCTGACCATGTGTGGCTTCCTGTAGCGTTCACTCTGGAAGTGGTGAGTAGACGCGTCGCCGAGATTTCGGCGTGTGTGGAGGTTTCATTATTCTGGACGTGGGTCCCGTGATGGTAGTTGTGGAGTTGAACGATCGTCCTCTCGGATTATCGTTTGAGAGGACTTGTGATATCGTTCGTCATCTTGAAATTCTCGGGTTTTGTTCTCCGTCCGATTTGTTGAGTCGTTCCGCCTATGCATCTTGCTTCTGCTGCTTTATCGGGAGTATTCCACAATATGCTTGCCGTAAAATAGTCTTTATTCCGTAACCAAACGACGGAAGCCTTTCGGCTATACTTTGTCGTTTGCCTTTGGGGTTCTTTCCTTTTGGCTCGGGGAGGATGAGAAGTATCCGAAAATTTCCAGGGTGGTAGATGATATCGCCGTCTTGATTGAAGACTCTTCGAGGTCTTCGGAATCTTCGCGTAGCTCAGATGACTTTGTTTCTTCCTTCGGAATCTGTCGTTACCTCCAGGAAGAGTGAGAAGAATAATGAAGCTCGACAGGGAAATTAACAAGGTATACTCAGAGGCGCTCTATTGTGTTGGACTATGGGACACTCCTTGTCCTTCTAATCCTCCGGAACAAGAGGTAATCCTTGTCTCAGGCTTTTCCTCGGCAAAAGAAGAGGAGACCGCTTTAGCTAGCTCCGACTGCTTATAAGGAAGGACAGTTTCTGGCTTTCTTTTGGAAAGCCCATGTTGAGCCCGAACGTAAGTGCGCATGGGAATGACACTCCAGAGAGTCCTTTGCTGACTTTGGCATCCGTCCAATAGTCTCAGGAAATCGAGAGTCCTCAGATCTTTAGATTCTCGAGTTCCTGTCCGCCTTGCGCTGTTGCACTTTCCGAGTACGTATGGCAGAAGAGATCGTGTTTCTTGCACCAATCCCTCATAGAGCTTGGGGGAGATTTCCAGTGTATGAAGATGCTTTCATCGTCAGTATGGCTTGTTTCCTTTAGAAACAACATTACGCTGACTTTTCTTTTTCTTTATTGTTAGTCTTCACTGTCTTCTTGGGCTTGGACTTGAGCTGCTACTGAAGTTAACTTCTTCCAACAATACTAATATAAAGAATGAAATGGAATAACAAAGATGTTCCTATTTTCTTTTCTTTTGAGATCATTTATTCACACAAGGTACCTATGATATAGTGGATGTGGTTTGGAGAATTAGGAACCTATATCAAAGGTAAAAATGTGGTTGACTTGGTCTACTCAAGGAATTCTAGGTTTCTAAAGATAGAAGGTTTAGTTTCTTTGACCAAGTCAATCTTTGGATCAATGTAAAATAGAGGAAGGGGGGAAGGTAATTCCCTTAAGATCTACACTCTCTTTCAATTATTTAGAGAGGTCTTCTTCATCCATTTAATAAATGGATAATTTATCAAGTTGGTGGATAAGGAGGAGGAGGAGGAGGAGGATAGGTTCACTTAGAACCCTTGTGTTCATGTTTTGAAATAATTCTCCATCAATTCCCCCAAGGTTGAAGGACTTCATCTTCGAGGAAGTAGCTTTCTTATTTGAGAAAAGGTCAGAGTGCAAATGAGGTGCATATTTCAGTATATCATGAGAAGTAATCCAAGAAGCATCACTTATTGGTTTGCCTTTCCATTGTAATAAAAATTTGTAATCATCCTCTTTAGAATCAGTGATAATAGTTCGATGATCAATGATCATATCTATAAGTCCAACATTAGACACAAGAGGAGGAGGAAGGAAAGAATTTTGAAAAGCTTCACTTTCAAGAGGAGTGGGAGATGAAAACATTTCAATAGGTATATCTTTATTATCATGAAATTTTACTAAATCCGAAATAGTAAATGAAGTAGATATGCCCCAATAATTAAGAATGACCATACTATATGTATTATCATTAATTTTTGAAAGAATTTTAAAAGGTACAAATTTTTTGAGTTGAAGATTAGAATAGAGTTTAAGAATTTTGTATTTTTTTGGAAAATCAGCAAAGGGTTTATATGGTTCATATGCTAATGCAAGTTGTTTTAGAAAAATTTCATGAATGATGGGAACATGCTCAATGAGTACTGCTTTGGGAATCAAGGCATGAATTATATGTCTCTTATACTTTTCAATTTTCTTACTACTGATCTTTCTAACAAGAGAAAGTGGGGCTGAGATCTTAGGTACTTTAATAGGATGTCTATTTTCCATATATGGTTTCAAGATTATTCTCTTATTTTTAAACATGAAGGAGCATTCATTAGTTCTTCCACGAATTCTAACATCATTGTCATATAACCATGGCCTACCTAGAATGATGCTACCTATATCCATGGGAACAACATCAAGCCATACTTGATCCTCATATGATAAAATTCTAATATCTACTAAACACCTCTTATCTATGGGCAAAGAAGAGTTGGTCACCCATGATACTTTATAAGGAGTGGGGTGTTTTTCAAAAGGGAATCCTAATTGTTTTAAGGCCCTTTCAGATATTGCATTAATACTACTTCCACTATCTATAATCACTTTAAGATAATCATTTCCAATCTTAATATAAGTAAAAAAATAGCAGTCCTAAGGGAGGGTTCTTGGGAGGTTTGGAGGCATAATTTTCTCATGATATTAATATTTTGACTAATATCTTCATTTTCATTGATCATTGCATCATCTAGTTCATAAATTTCATCTTCAAATTCAAGTTCCTTATTCTCATTCGTAGGGAAAGGGTTGGAGGAATCCATAACTAGGGCCAATTTTGGGCAATTGGTTTTGACATGCCCTACTTGTTGGCAATTAAAACACCTAATGGTACTATTGGTTCTAGGGGTAGGATTTGTGATTTGTGATGTCTTTGGAAGGCTACTATTCATGCCAAGATTTAGTTTACTATTAGGAGGTATGTTAGGAGAGCTGTTTCATTGTCCTCTATTGAAGGTGCGGGCCTGATTGAGATTAGAATATCTAGGGTTTTTCTTAAAGAATCCATCTAACCTTAAAGCAATCTTATAAGCTTCATCCAAAGTATATACTTCTCTAAGTTCCAATTCAACCTTTATATCTTCCCTAAGACCAGTTTTAAACCTCAAAATAATGCTCAATTGATCTTCATCTAATTCACAAGCAATCATCAACTCTTGAAACTCATTTATATATTCTCTTACTCTTCTTTGTTTCTGCTCAATCCTTTGCCAAGTATCTATAAGTTGACTTTTATAATTCACAGGAACATACTTAGTCCTAAGTCTACCTTTCATTTCTGCCCAAGTAGTGATCTTATCTTCAAATCTATATGCACATATCTTTAGGATACTCTTACAATAAGTCTTAGCAGATCCATCAAGTTTTAATTCAGCAAACTTTAACTTTCTTTCTTCCGAATAATCAAACCAACCAAAGTATGAGTCAAGATGAGATTCCCAATTGAGAAATTCTTTTGGATCATGACTTCCTTTAAACATAGGAATGTCTACTCGAACTTTGGTTATACTGATAATCAGTCCTATCCCTTGGATAGTGATCATTATATGGTACAAAATTAGAGGAATTAGGACGATCATTAATAGGTTCCTTGGGAATCTTTACTTGAGAAGAGCTAGCTTCCCAAGAGTTGGCCATCTTTGGAGATTCTAACTTCTGAGGCCTCATGTCTATCTGATCTATTTTCATGTTATTGGATTGCACACTAGTAGTAAGGGCTTCCATTTTCTCCATAAGGGCTCTAGCCCAAGGAGGTATGGCATCGTCTCGGGTGGGTTCAGCAGGGGTATGTGATGCATTCACATTAGTAGGCATATCAGCAGTAGTATTAGGAGCAACGACTTTAGATCTAGTGTTCATGATGATTAATTAATAACTATATAAGGATAATAATTCCCACTTAAGTGATATCAAATCAAATTGTGCTCTGATACCAAATATGATGTAGGATATTTTAGGATATGATGCTATGTATGATGGTGATTATATGTTTAAGAAAATAATCCTACAATTGGATGAAGGATCTATGAAATGATATCACTGATGAATAAATGATTAATTCAGAGAGGTTAATGTGGGGAAATATGTGGAGTGATAGGGATAATAGCGACGAATTAGAGAAAGGATTTGTAGGGAGAAATAGTCGTTGAGAAGAGAAAAGATAGTAAGGGATGGATGAAATGGTTTATTACGATATAGTTATAAGATGGAGAGTTTTTTTTTTAATGAAATTTGGTTCTTGGTTCTTCGGTGATTATCACCTTTGTGTTTCGTGTCTCCTTTGTCTCCACCATTCTCCCGCAACCTCTTCATCTCCTGAGTTCTATCTTCCTCTCCATTTCTCCCCCCGTTTTGTCCTATTTCATTCATCGTGTCTGAAGCATCTCGAGGCTATCCGATGTTAGCGGGAGTAATCCAACGGCATCTCTTCTCGTCCTCTTGAGGTAAATCATCCTCTCCTCTTATCGTGTGTAATAGTTCTTCTCCTAAGATCTTCTATAAGTCCACGTTGACCGGTAACTATCACCGTTTTCCGTCGCGTCTCCGTATCCTTCCGAGAACTACTGTAACACTTTCTCTCTGCGCATCCTATCTCTGTTATCGCCTACCTATAACTACCCTCTGTTCCTAACCTCTTTCCAAAACACAATACTCTTAAAATATTCTCTCTTCCATCGTCTTTCTCTCACCGTCGACCCCCTTCTATCACTTCTTTCGTCTTATTCCGCATTACCTATTCCCTTAGTCATTTCTTCTTCGTAAACGTCAATCTCAGTCTCTACATACCCATCATCTTTCCTGTTCTAAAATAAATTTCCTACCGCTGTTCCTCATCTTCTCATAATATATATATATATATATATATTTTAATATTCTATCCATTACGTTATCCTATTCCTCTATTCATCTATTTCTTCCTACATCTATTCTCTCATATTTCTACATTATATCACACTATATTATCATTGACTTATGATCCACTTTCATATTGATATCATTTCATAGATCCTCCATCAGATTGTAGGATTATTTTATAATTAAAATCAGTAGATAATCATATCTATTTCATTCATTTCCCCTTCATTACATCATCATATCTATATATATTATTATTTCTAAAATATCCTACATCATTTTATCTCCGAGTCAAACTCTTGAAGAAGCAACACCCATTGTATCAATCATGGCTTCGCCTCCTTAGAAAACAAGTACTTTAATGCTGCATGATTGGTGTAGATGACGATCTTGCTTCCCAAGATGTAAGGCCGAAATATTTCTAAAGCGTAGACCACTGCCAAAAGCTCCTTCTCCGTAGTCGTGTAATTCATCTGAGATTTGGCCAAGGTCTTACTCGCCTACCATATGGCGGTTGGCTTTTTATCTATTCGCTGCTCCAATCCTGACCTTATATACTTCCAAACCTTTGCCCGAGACAAGATGCCCAAGCACTACTCCCTATCGCACCATAAAGTGGAATTTTTCCCAACTCAATACTAGTCATTTCCTGACGCAGACCTCGAGGATCTTTGTTAGGTGAGCTAGACAGCTATCGAAATCATCTCCAAAGACAAAGAAATCTTCCATAAACACCTCGAGACTGCCGCCAAGGAAATCAGAAAGATTGACGTCATGCATCTCTGGAATGTCACAAGGGCATTACATAACCCGAATGGCATTCGTCTAAAAGCGAACGTGCCAAAGGGACATGTAAACGTAGTCTTCTCTTGATCGTCTGGATGAATTGCAATCTGGTTATAGCCCGAGTATCCATCCAAGAAACAAAAATAACTCTGACCTGCTAGTCGATCGAGGATCTGATTGATGAATGATAAGGGGAAGTGATCCTTCTTCGTCGCGACATTCAACTTCCAGTAGTCGATACAAAGTCGCACTTTGTCGGAAGGTGCGTTTGAATCTCCTCGCCCTTGTCATTCACGATCACCGTAACTCCTGCTTTCTTGGGAACAACATATACCGGACTAACCCACTGGCTATCAGATATGGGGTAGTTGATCACCGCGTTAAGCCACTTCAAGATCTCCTCCTTCACTGGTTCGCATAGCTTAGGGTTTAGTCATCGCTGGGCTTCCCTCACACGTCTGGACTCGTCCTCCAAAAATATGCGATGAGTACATAATGAAGTGTCTAGTCCCCTCAAATCTGCTAGGGTCCAGCCGATTTCTTGTTCATTTTGTCGTAATACGTCAAGTAATCATTTCTCTTGCTCCTCGTCGACCAGCGACGAAATGATCACCGACTTTGCCTGATGAGAGTCAAGAAAAGCATACTTCAGTGTAGATGGAAGAGGCTTGAGCTCCTCTGTCGGATCGTCCAAGGGTAGCTCCTTGAATTCAGCTTCCTCATTGATCGTCATAACTTCTTCAATGCAAGTCTCAATGTCTTGGTCATCAAAGAGGTCGATGGCGCCCAAATCCTCGAAAGCTTGTGAAGGGTACTTCATTAACTTGTTGATGTTGACCTTCACCATGTGCTCTCCCACCTTTAAAATTACTTCTCCTTTTCCCCAATTTGTTATGGCTTTTGCGGTAGCTAAGAAAGGTCTTCCTAGGATAATTGGGGCTTGACTAAGCTCCTTAGTAATATTCATATCCACCACTAGGAAGTCTACCGAAAAATAACATCCTTCAATTCTTATGATCACATCCTCTACTATGCCATGAGGCTTTCCTTACCGATCCATCTGCTAAACATAACTCTATAAGAAAAGACTGCAACTCCCCTACATGATGACAATCAAATACTGCTTTAGGGAGGATATTGATACTAGCTCAGGTATCTAACAAGGATCCAGTAAAAGTCATTTCTCCTATTTCACTCGTGATCATGGGCGTTCCTAGATCTCTCTTTTTGATCGGAAGAGAATTCATCATAATTGAACTAATATTCTCACTCAATTGGATCCTTTTGGGGCTTCTATGGGGTGTGCATATGCCTTTAAGGAATTTGGCATACGAAGGTATATGCTTAATAGCATCTACTAAAGGGATGGTAATGGTTACCTTTTAGAACGCTTCTAATAAGTGATCATCATTTTTACTAACCTTAGCTCTAGGCTTGCTCAATGCTTGAGGGTAAGGCATGGGTGGTTTGTATGTATCGGGATTTCACTCAGCTCGCACCTGTTCTTCCTCATCCTCTGAACTACTATCTTGCTCTGCCGCGACTGTCGATGTTTCTTCATCTATCGAGCTCTTGTGTAAAGGATGATCCTTATAAGGATCCGGTAAATCTTTGCCACTCCAAAGGCTCGATATCGCCAATGCAGTCTCCACTGCCTCCTCGTCAACATGCACATGACTCAAATTATGCATTTGACTCGATGAGGCCCCTTTATTCCTCGGGTTGATAGTGGCTTGCGACGGTAATTGGTCAAAAAAAGAAACCTGCTTACCCTTCTTATTATCAGTCGAGGTAGGAATGTTCGTCTTAACGAAATCCTGTATGTCGTACACGTGCGAGTTCATTCTATTCATTTGCTCCATCAACTGATAGATCACACCTAGAATCGGATCTGTAGATGGTGCGATCGGTCGTGGAGCTTGATTGTACGATTGTTGTGGTAGGATATACATTGACTGTCTTGTATTTGCGTAGGGTTGCAGTTGCAAATTTCATTGCTGACCGGCGTTATAAGATGGAGGATACACTTGATCCATGTTCCTCCTAAATCCTGCATGCTGCATAGGATTGTTATAAACAGGGTTATTAAAATAGTTTGGGTATGTACTTGGATAATTCAGTCTTCCCTGTTGACTTGGCCCTCCTGGTGGGCCTTGTCTATACATGCCCTGCCCTTGAATTGCCATGATAGGACAATCCATCTTGACATGGTCGAGTCGTGAGCAATGGGCACATGGCGACACTTCTTGTAGAGTGACGGGTGCAAGTCCTTCAGATCCGTTGCGGATGTGCAACCGATCCAATAGAAGGTTTTGAACTGCCGCCATCTAGTCGATCTTCTCTAGGAGCATGCCCGTCTCTACTGATTTTGCGTCGATTAATCCTCCCTTTGGTATTGCACCTCTTCCGAATGGTTTTTCCGCGTTGTGATGGTTGTTTTCCACCATTGTCTTGATCAATTCCATTGCTTCATCATAAAACTTGCTCATGAAGGTGCCGCCACTAGCTGCATCTAAAAGATATCTATCTTGCCGGCCTAACCCATCATAAAATATCTGTGTAAGCTCATGGTTAGACACTCCATGGTGAGGACACTCCATGGTGAGGACACTCCCTAGTGAGGTCTCTAAGTCTCTCCCAAGCTTTATGAAATGTTTCACTCGGTCCTTGGGTAAACTCACGAATAGCCTTCCTAACAGAGGTGGTCTTTCCTACAGAATAGTATTTCCTAAGAAATTCCTCCTCCATCTCGGTCCAAGTGGTGAATTCTTTCCCTAACTTTAAAAACCAATCTTTAGCTCTATCTCTAAGGGTAGCGGGAAAGAGTTTCATCTTCATCACATCTGCCGACACATTATGAATCTGATTGATCTCACACACTTGACTAAGCTCGTCTACGTGTCTATAAGGATCCTTGGAAGGTTTACCATGGAACATAGGTAACATACTCATCACATGCGAATCTATCCTAAAATTTGCATTTCTACTAATAGGTGCATGAATACGAGTAACGGATCTTTGGAGGACAGGCCTAGAGTAGTCACTAAGGCGTCTCCTAACATTTCCCTCATCGTTTCGGGCCATATCTAACGTCGATCACGATGCGGAAGAAGAAAGGGATTGCGAGGAACGTTAAAAAAGATCTACGTGTAAAGGGTTATTCATTGCTCTCCAATCAGACTCTCGTCTCATAAATATGCACTAATATATTAATATATAAGAGATAATATAAAATTGTTCAACAATGACAAATTAATCGTACCTGATTGTCGTTATTCATGAGAGTTACGCGCCCTCAAATCGATTATCACGCGGTGATCATCCGTAGTTTGTAGAGAAGCGACAATTCACTTAATCTCGTGAAAATTGAGTATCTAAACAATTTATTTCTGGTTCAAATAACTCAGTCTAGGATCAATTTGAATTAATATAAGAAAACAAATAGAAAAATCAGAGTTGACACAGTTAAAATGGATGATTTTTTTTCAAAAATACGCCTTAATTCCCTAGCAGCGGCCAAATTTTGACGAAATGAATGCGTGCAGTTATTGAATACACACGATGTCGTGTCAAAACAAAGTCCAAACTTACCAATTTAAAGATTAATTCACAAATTGAAGGGTATAATGGTAAATAAGGGTCGAATCCACCGAGAATTAGGGAAATTTGAGAGATATCTTCGAAATTAGATCAAATTAAATGATGAATTGTGTTTAGAAATTAGGAAATTTATAATATTAAGAAAGATAACTTAATTGCATATCGATAGAATCAAAAAAATCGAGTGATTTGGATTAGAATTCGCGGAGTAATCGAAGTTTGAAGTTGAGATGAAAATTCGATCGCGAAATTGATTTAAAACTAAAATTAAACTGAAAGTAAAGTTAATCTACGATTCAAAATGTAAATCTAATGCGAAATAACGAAAAGATTAAGATGAAAACACGTAATCTAACCCAAAGTCGTGCTCGAAATGATGCAATTAATGGCCGGATTCATGGCTTTTCATTCCGCGATTTCGAAGACGAAGATAGAATTCAAGATGTGATTTCTCCTTACTTATTCGATCAATTTCTGATTTCATACACTCCTCGGACGCGGAAACGTGTCAAGAAGGTAAAGAAATCAAAAGACTCTCAGATTGTGGTGTCTAGATAGTTTGATTTTGCTCCAAAATCCAAGGGTGTTCTTCCGTAGCGAAGAATAGTTTAATTTATAGAGGATTTGGGCGTAACCGTCGGATTCAACGGTCCATCGCAATCAACGATCCAGATCATGCGTCGATTGACAAATCGACGCCATTAATGCACGTCCGTCCAATCATCAATGGAGCTTCCACAGTCAGCCACATCGCGCGCTTCAAGAGACGCTGCGTTTGATTCGTCCATTGGATCTTCATCTGACGATTGCAATAAGTCGAGGAGTCCACTGATGAGACTATTTCTTATGGTCGTTGAATACACACGAAATAGTGTCAAAAAAAAGTCCTAAACTTACCAATTTATGATTAATTAATTTAATTAAAGGGTTTAATGGTAAATAAGGGTCAAATCCATAGAGAATTAGGGAAATTTGAGAGATATCTTTGAAATTCGATCAAATCGGACAACGAATTGAGATTAGAAATTAGGAAATTTATAATATTAAGAAAGATAACTCAATTGCGAATCCACGGAATCAAAAATCGAGTGATTTGGATTAGAATTCGCAGAGTAATCGAAGTTTGAAAATGGGAGAAAATTCGTATCGCGAAAATGATTTAAAACCAAAATGAAAACGAAATTAAACTTAATCTACGATTCAAAATGTAAAATTAACACTAAATGATGAAAGATTAAGATGAAAACACACAAATATAACCCAAAGTAGCCTTCGAAATGATCCAATTAATCGCCGGATGCATGACTTTTCATTCCATGTTTTCGAAGATGAAATCAAAGTTCAAGATGTGATTTCTTGGTGGCGTATGACCCCCGTCGCGACCAAGACACGATACCACGGCGCCGGAGGAGCCCTTTTGCGCGCGCAGATTTATCCGCTTATCTTTATTTCGTTATTATGAACTTTTGACCCGCACGTGTTTAAAGCGGGTCCTCGTTTATTTCTTCTCTCCCTTTTAGGCTTCCGGGTGGGTTCTTCCCTTTTTGGGATCCCATTTGTGAAGCCCATCCTTCTTTGTGAACCTTATTTCTTTCTATGAGTATGTTAGGTGTGGGTTGTGGGCCTCAAGTGGGCCCTTTCCCTTCTCGGCCCATTATGGGATTTATAAGAGGGGAAGGGACTCCCCCACAAACCCTAGCCGTCATTTGAAGAAAGAAAGGAGTCATCTCCCTCTCAAGTGGCTGCTCAAGGAAGGCCGGGGAAGGAGTCCAACCGCCGCCGCACGCCTTCGTGCCGCCGCCGCCGCCACTCCTTGCCCCGGCCACGGTTCTTCTCCGCTGTCAACGCGACGCCGCCGTCCTCAAGCCGCCGCCGCTGCCTTAGGCCGCTGCTGCCGTCGGACCGCCGTGCCGCGCTATCCTCTCCACCATCCACCATTTGCGCTGCTCTCTGATGCACCTCCCCTGCAGAACTCCACGACTTCCCCAGTCCCCCCCCCCCCCATCAGAGCCTCCACGCACCTCCTCCCTCTCCAGCCATCCGCTGCCATTCCCGGACTCTCCACAGCCGTCCTCTCCGGCAACACCTCCCGCTCAACCAACAATTCTCCCGCTTTCTCCCCGAGCTCCCCTCCATGAACCTTTCCATCATCCTCCCCGACGATCCTCCCCTTCCTCCCCTCTCACCTTCTCCAATTTCCGACCGTGCCTCCACGAGCGTTTCCGCCATCTCAGTCTCCCAACCCATCGCCTTTCCCTTCTCTTCCTCCCCATTCACCGAATTTCCGCTTCTCCCTCTTCCCAAACATTCCCGATTCTCCCCTCCTAAATTCCCCGTCGCGAATCTCCCCTCCACCTTCGTGATTTCCTTCACCCCTCAATCCCATCCCGTGTGCTGACCACCCTTCCCCAACTCCCGTTTACCGCCAGCGCTCACGCTTTCCCGATCTGCTGATTTCTCTCTCCTCTACCTCCGAATCTCGCGGAATTCAATCTGCGATTTTCACCCCACGCGTCCCCGACTCCCGCATCACCCCTCCCGAATTTTCCCTCTCCCTCTTCCCCACGATCACACCGTTTCCCGTCGTCCCCGATTCTCTGTCTCTTTCCGTAAGTTTCGGGAATCAAAATTCCCTCACGAACTGTCGGCAATTCCAACTCCCTTCACGCGGCGTTTCCTCAATCCTATCTTCACGCCCAGCAGGCTTTCCCCTCCGCTATTCACCCATTACCTGGCAACTTCCCACTCGCGAATTGCAACCACCTTTCTCCCGAATTCCCACTCGCGAATCCAAATGACGAATCCCATTCGCGAATCGCAACCTCTCCTCTCACTCGCGAATTCAAATCGGCAACCTCAAGACCATTTCTTCAATCCCGTCAAATCTCCACCAAAATCTGCAGAGCAACCTCCACTAAATTCGGCCTGTCCAGGACGTTTCGCAGCCCGCGCCGTATTTTCTTTGTCACCCTCGCGGAATCTGCCACGCAACCTCACGCTGCAATTCCAGCTCGAGGCTACTAGGACGATTTCCTCCCTCTCCCACCAAATTCACCCTGCGACCACCTTCTCTCACCTCCCCCACTCTCATACTGAGTTCTGGACGACTTGCAAACATTCACCCACCTAACCCGCACTATCCTTCTATCCTACCACCTGCACACGCGACGCTGTTGCGCCTGCGCTCTCCTCCGCTCGCCGGTGCGTACCGCTAGCTCGCCTGGACTCTCCAGTCCCCCCAACTGTGCTAACCCACCCATCACTGTACATGCGCGTGACTGCTCTGCTGAGAACGGGATTGCACTTCCCGACTGGTGAGCGTGAATTCGCCCCCTTTCCGATGCTGGTCGTTCCGACCTGGCTCTTCCTCTCTTCCGCAATCTGTCCGTTTCCCCCCGCCCCTCGGCCGCGAACATCCTCCAGCACGGGTCGCGCTTGACTTGTCCCTTAGCCCTCTGATGGAGTCCCGCGTGGACTTGGTCAAACCCCCCTGTCAGTCAACGCCCTGCCCAGTCCACGTGTCTGCAACGCCAGGCCCTTCGAGTGCGCGTTGGTGATCTTCTTGCTCGCTCGCTAGCGTGTTAGCGCTCCCTGCTTGTACCTCTCGCCACAAGGCCGACATCACTGACGTACGGAAGACCCCTCCCCAAACACGATGATGCCGACGAGGTCCGTACCCGGCAGGCCTGCCTTGACTGCCGCCACCCCATCTCCTCGCACTAGCGCATGCCCAGAAGACAACCTCGCGCGCGCTGCTGGTTGCTCCTGTGGTTGTCACCCGGCCATCGCCCGCGATCGGCTCATTGCTTGTGCGCGCCCGGACCTTCTCGTTCCTTCTTCCCGTTGGCGCACCAACGATCTCCCTCGACTCGACCAACCGGGCACGCGCCCCGCAGGTTAGCTTCAACCCCTCTTTCAAGGTTATTTACTTTTCGAAGCGTTTCCTTTTACTCGTCTCCACCGCCGTCGGACGACGTAGATAGGATAGTACGACTATAGGTTCGAGACTTCTGACGCATACGTCAGATCCGACACCGAGTGTGGGCTGCAGCTACTTGGCTACTCCACGACGAGCGACTTCCACACCTCCGGACATGGATCGAGAGGATCTCACCCTACCCATCATCTCGAGTTTCCCCGGGTTACCCGGAGTCGACTTCGCTGACCGGCACGCCTGCGTGCACTTAGGTTTACGCTAGAGATCGTATTTAGGGTGTAGGACTCGCCTACACATAGGTTAGGTTTGATCGGCAATCCTTAGTCATCCTCAGCTCCATTGATCAGGCACGAGAGTTTTCATAACCGCATCCTACATCATTTCTCCTCGATCTCTCGATAAAATTCTGATTTCAAGCATTCCTTGGACGTGAAAACGAGTCAAGAACATGAAGAAATCAAATGGCACTCGAATTGGGTGTGTAGACAGTTCGAATTTCTCGAAAATTCAAAGGCAAAACTTCCGTTCGCGAAGAACAGTGTATTTAAAGGCGAAATAGGGCGTAACCGTCCGATGAAGGGACGAATCGCGATCAACAATCACGATGAGGCTTCACTTGATCGAAACGGTGCCATTAAGTTGCATCCATCCGATCACAGATGGAGGGCCGAGATGAGTCCACGTTTATAAGTGAAGAGACGCGTCGCTTTGTGATCATCCGTTGGATCTTCATCCAACGATCGCGATATGTCAAGGAGGCTGAGATCAACGCATCCACCGCATCTACGCGCACCGTTCATCGTGATTTCCATTCGACGCTCCACGTCACGCCACGCGTCCTGCAATCAAACAAAACGACGAGAACATAGTCCCACACGGAGAAAAAGAAGGAGATTCAATGCGTTTATAAGGTGAGGTGAATAAGAGGGTTAGCGAGTTCCTCTATGGAACGCTTATAAGTACTATAACTTATGTATAATAAATATATATGTATACGTCACCTCTGTGCCACGCAAGCACTCGCGAGGGTCCGCGTGGCTCTGCCACGTGGCCCTAAGTGCCACGTCGCATCCACGTGGGCTCACGCGAAATATGCACACTTTTTTTGCCACTTTTTATGTTTTAAATTAATTAAAAATAAAAAAATAAACTTAATTAAATTCAGAAAAATTCCAGAGAATTCCTTAAAATCGTAAAAATCATAACTTTCAAAATATAACTCCAAATTAATTCAAATTTGTTTTGTTCGATCAGAAATTTAATAATCTATCATTATAAAAAGTCAAATTATTAGAATAATAAGAGAATAAATATTAATTAAATTAATACATTCATGTATCTTATAAAATAAATTTATAAAAATACATAAATATTAATAAAGATCTTTTCACTTATATTTTCATCATTAAAACATGATCATGATCTGAAATATAATTAGGATTAAATATCGTAATGTTTTAATTATGTATAATAATCCATAAATTGATGTATTTTCAGATCATAATATGAAATGATACAAAATGATAGAAATATACTTAAAATATGATAACATGCATACATTTAGAATAATTAATGCCTTTATTTGTATTAATAATTATGTAAATTTGTGTATAAATAGCATGTTATCACACCCGCCAACTTGAATAATTTCTAGTCTCTTAGCAATTCACTATGTAATCTCCTTAGAAGGTCTTATCATCCCTTGATTCTGCAACTAAAGAAGTGAAGTGTATCAATGTGTGATTACTTTTCATCATAGTGTGGACCATGGTGATATAGACTCAATAACTAGGTTGACTTTCTTAGAGCATATGATGTAGGATATTTTAGAGGTGGAGATATGTCTATGAAGATGATGATGGTACAGAGTGAAATGTGAGGGATAAGTGAGTAAAATAGATATGGGTATCTACTGTTTCTATGTATGAAATAATCCTACAATATTAGGGAGGATCTATGAAGGATATCAGTGAGAATTAAGTGTAGAATTTAGAGAGAATATGGTGGAGGATAATTTGGGAATATAGGAATATAGTGAGGATTAACTATTATGAATGTGATGAGTGATAATATTATGATTGGGAATAGAAGAGAGGTAAGGAAGAGTATGGTGTGGATTATGTAATAAGGAATGTGGGAAATGAGTGATATTACCGGTTATAGGAGAATCTCGGTTATTTGTAATGAAAGATAGAAGAGCACGGGAGATAAGATGAAGCGAAATAGCAGAGAAGAATATAATATCTATTCTAAATTAGAGAATAGCGAAAGAACGAAGAGTGACAAAAATAGAAAGAGAGATGGAGGAGGATAGAGAGATAAGATGATAAAGGAGAGTCTCGTGTTGGACTTATAGATATTGGCTTGAACTATCAAACACGGGATGGAGAGGAGGATGAATACCTGAACGGAAGGGAAAAGCGATGCTCCCGAATCGCTCCACTGATCCAAATATTCCTTGATTTAATCTCTAATGGTAAAGGATTGAAAGAAGACAGAACACGAGGGAGAAAGGGAAAGAGAGATAGAACTCGGAGAGGTTTGCGAAACGGGAATGGTGGAGATACGGGGAGAAACGATGAACACAAAGAGGTAATAGTAACCAAAAGGAACCCAATTTTTATCAAAAACAACATGTCTCTTTTATAGGGTAAGAGATGAGGGAGTTAGAGAGATACGACGCGTCGCTGTAGATCTCTCCGCACCTGAGCAGTTACGCCGGGTTATGGATAAATTTTAAATGTCGCATGGAGTCAGTGATGATCGTTGGATGATCGTTGGTTGTGTTGGTGTTGACAGTTGAAAGATCACGACAATGCATACGTGGAGTTTCGCGACGTACTTTCGGTCACGCTTGGTGATTCCACGAGGTTTGGGGAGATTTCCGAATGTCGCACATCCTTGTAGCTTTCACGGAACGATGGAATTGGCCTTCTCGCACTCTACCATGTCGGTCAAAGCAGGGATTCCTTGCTGGAGAGGATAATTTATTGAGTGGGCATTTTCCCGGTAGCTTGAGGAAGAGGAAGCCGTGCAGGTGTCGTCGGGGAAGCTTCATCAGATTCTGTCGTTAAAGCGAGGCGATGGAGGGAGTTTCCCGTGGATGGAGTGTCGAACAAGTAGAGGGGAGCGTCGGGGTGCTCCTTTTCTCGTTGAATGTTGATTTGTTTGCTCGGATTTTGCTGAAGCTAGAGGAAACCTTAGGAAGGAGGTCCTTTGATATTCGGAACCAGTTTCTTGATGACAGGTGGAAGATAGAGGAAAATCTGGCTGCAGTCGCTTAACTTTCCTCGCGAATTTAGCCACGTAAAGTTTCTTGCTGCCAAATTCTGAAACCGTTGCTTCTGTCAGTATCCTCTATTGCATTCATTCAGTAGAGAAGGTGATGATAGAGTTGTTCTTACCCTCCGTAGAACCTTCGTCTCACGTGAAACGTGGAACCAGCGTCGTTATCCTCGTTGTTTCCAGGATGATGCACATGGAGAAGGATATCCTGTCGATCGTGTGCTGATGTGGATGTTGTCGGACTTCTGAGCTCATTGCATCGTCTCGGGTCATCGACGAGATGTTTGTGGTCGAGCTCCAAGGTGAGTTTGAAGCGAAATATGGGGAGTCATTTTGTGGTTTATTCTTTCCACCGAAAGCTTGTATTCGGTTTTGAGGCTTTGGTTTCTTCAGTTGCTTGATCGGGTGCTTGAACTCAGTCAATGATTTCCTAGTTTTCTTATGGGCTTGAGAGGTCTTCATTCCTTTCATGATGACTGATGACAACTCTTCATCTTCATTTTTTTGCCATGAGATTCTTGCTTGAGTAGGATATAGTGGGGAGAATGATCTTCTTGACTAGCTTCTTTAATGTTCAATCTTCCATGTTGCATATGTAGGTGCATGGTTTTTCTCATGCAAAAGTCTTGTCTTGAATAGATTGAGAAGATAGTTTTCTCCATAAGTAATTGATCTCTCCTATGATTCTAACTAGAGGTGGTATTCAAAGGAGAAGGAAATGGAATAACAAAGATGTTCCTATTATTCTTTTCTTTTGAGATCATTTATTCACACAAGGGACCTATGATATAGTGGATGTGGTTTGGACAATTAGGAACCTATATCAAAGGTTAAAGGGTGGTTGACTTGGTCCATTCAAAGAATTCTAAGTATCTAAGGATAAAAGTTTAATTTCTTTTGACCAAGTCAATCTTTAGGTCAGTCGAGTCAAATACTCAAGTGTAATCGAGGTGAGCATATCTAAGGTCTGATGCTATGGGAATTAAAAGATTCTCACACTCTCATGAGCAGATGTAATCCTCATGTCTCTAATTCTAACATCACTCTTTCACTCATTTGGAGGCTACTTGGTGCAATAGAATTCCCCTCAACTCTTCTTTCTCCCTTAAAGAGTACATTACAATGGGATTTCCTACTTTGGGATGCATAGTTATAAGGTAGCTGAAAGAGTAAAAAGACACTATTTCTAAAGGAATACTTGGTTAAAAGCAAATCAGCATGTAAACAAGTTGGATATTATATACAATGAAAGGTACCATTGATGTTTAATTATTCTCCCAAATGATGTGGATGATGATGCTAGAAAAGGATAAATAGAATTTTGTAGAGATGGTGTCGAGTGGTAAAATTGGATATATACATGGTAGAAATGGAATGGTATTGATGGGTAGAGATAGGTAGAGATAATTTTCCCCTATTTTTCCTTCTCTTCACTTTCTTTATTCTTCTCTTCCTTTTTCTCCTCCTTTTCTTTCCTTCTCTCTTTTTGTCTTCTTCTTTTCTTCTTTTTCATATTTTCTTCTCTTTTTCTTCTTCTCTTCTTTCTTCTTTTTGTATATTGTACTTTTAAAAGAAGAAGAAGATAACATGTGAAGAATTACATAAAACAAGGACATGCAGGTTGTCTTGATGTTTGAAGAGAGTATTCAAAATTTCTGAAGTGTAATATGAAGGAATATTGATTTGTAAGGGAAATTGGAAAAAGGCTTGTGTAGATGATGGAAAAAGAAAATGTGGTGGATATGTTTATCAATTGGGAGTGTAATTATAATCAGTGAAGCGGAATTTTGGGTGTCTAATTGACTGGTAAGGAAAAAGTTGGAACTAAATACCTAAAGGACAAAGATAGGTGCATAAAAAATAATGGCACATTGCACTCTTCTAAGAGAAAGTTCGGAAGCGAGGAATTCCCACACCAAGCAGGTTCGGCTGATGTAAGGTAGGGGATAGGAATTTGCTTGAACTTCACTCAAAATCTCTCCATTTCAATCCAATAGCACTTCAACCTCTGATTACTCATTTTTCCTCGGTGCCCGTTAGATACCAAACCCCGAAGAAGTCAACCACTAAAAAGAATCCATGGTTTCTCCAGATTACTTGGCTGTATTACTAAAAATGTAATCACATGGGCTATGAGGCCCTCACTTCTACATCTCTAGGAATATGATCTCAAAATATTAAGACTTCTAAGGTGTTAAAAGTGGTAAAAATTTGAAAAATAGGAGTTTAAAATAGTAAAAAGTTTAAAAATTTTGAAAAATTTGAAAATTTGAGTTTCTCTAAGTCCTCACCCCCCAAATTAAATTTTTCATTGCCCTCAATGAAATCATTATGTTCATAAAAGATGACAAGAATATCATGCATTACATGAAAAATATTAAAAATTGAAATGAGAATTAAAAAGGTTTAGATAAACTCATTAGTGCGTGTTGACGCATGTCTCTAGAATTTGTCCAAATTGCTTGTTATTGTAGGTGGGTTCCTTTCAACTATGTACATTGATATAAACTACAAACAAAAACTAAATAAAACACTAAGATAATCCTGGGGTGCCTCCCAAGAGCACTAAGTTTAACGTCTTCAGCCAGACGAAACTTAATGAAGCTACGATGATCGGTGAGATGAGGGTGTTACCGTTATCACGTCCTAATTTACCTCGAGAAGATGCACATTTACTTTATCTGCTGGTGTGGGTGGTTCGACTGTAAGGTAAGGCTTAAGACGATGCCCATTTACGTTGAATTGTTTGCCAGATTTAGGGTCGGAAATAAGCATTGATCCGTTGTCAAACGATTCCAGAACCACGTAAGGACCGTCCCATCGTGAGTACAGCTTACCTAGAAAAAGCTTAAGGCGAGAGTTATATAACCAAATTTTTCAGTGACGTGGAAGGTTCGTCTTCTGATGTTTCTATCATTAAAGGCCTTGGTCTTTTCTTTTTAGATCTCCGCATTTTGATATGCGTCGCACCTTAAGTCCTATAATTCCTGCAGCTGGAGAAGTCTATATTTACCTGCTTAGTCAAGAGATAGGTTGAGCTTCTTTATTGCCCAATAGGCTCTATGCTCAAGCTCAACCAGAAGATGGCACGCCTTCCCAAATATGAGTCGAAAACAGAGACATCCCGATGGGTATTTTGTAAGCCGTCCGATATGCCCATAAAGTATCAGGAAGCTTCTGTGCCCAATCCTTACCGTCTGGTCGAATGATCTTCTTTAAAATATTCTTGACTTCTCGGTTGCTCACTTCAACTTGCCCATTAGCTTGGGGGTGGTACGGTGTGGTGACACGATGATGTACTCCATATTTCTTCAATAATGCACGAAAGTGTGCATTGTTAAAGTGTGAGCCTCCGTCACTAATTATGGCCCTCGGACAACCATATCGGGAGAAGGTGTTCTTCGTTACAAACCTGAGTACTTCCCGATGAGTGTTTGTCCTAGTGGGAATAGCTTCTACCCACTTAGACACATAATCAACTGCTACCAAAATATACTCTTTCCCATTAGAAGGTGGAAAAGGTCCCACGAAGTCGATCCCCCATAAATCAAATATCTCCACCTCAAGGATAGGCCTCATTGGCATTTCATCTTGCTTGGAGATGTTTAATGCTGCCTGGCATTGTAAGCACTCCGTATAGAAATGGTGGGCATCCTTGAAGATGGTGGGCCAATCAAAAACCTCTTTGTAAAATCTTATATGCTGTCTTTCATGCGACAAAATGTCCTCCTCATGCTGATGAGTGACACATTGATAATATGCTTCCTTGTTTTTCTTCCGCTACACTTCGCCGTATGATCTGATTGTATCTTACATGGAACAAAAGTGGTTCTTCCCAATAATAATATTTGAGTTCATGGAAGAACTTATCTTTACAAATGCCGATTCTAATGATCAAGGATAGATCCAGTCACAAGAAAATTGACGATATGTGCGAACCAAGGAGCGTGACTAGATACTACAAGAAGATGCTCATCAGGAAATGAATCACTAATGTCTCCCGTACCTGAAACGTGGAGACGAGATAGGTGATCTGCCATCGAGCTTTTCGCTGCCCTTCTTATCTCTAATCTCCAAATCAAACTCTTGAAGAAGCAGCACCCATCGTATCAATTGTGGCTTCGCCTCCTTCTTGGAAAACAAGTACTTTAGTGCTGCATGATCTGTATAAATGGCAATCTTGCTTCCCAAGATATAAGGCCCAAACTTCTCTAATGCGTAGACCACCGCCAACATCTCCTTTTCTATCGTCGTGTAATTCATTTGAGCTTCAGCCAGGGTCTTACTCGCATACCAAATGGCGGTTGGCTTCTTATCTATCCGCTGCCCCAACACCACTCCAACTGCATAGTCTGAAGCATCGCACATGATCTCGAAAGGTAAGTCCCAATTAGGACTTTGAAGAATTGGTGCTTTGATCAAGGCGAGCTTCAACATCTCGAATGCGCTCTCCCCTTCTTTGGTGATGAAAAATTCCTTATCCTTTCAAAGAAGAGTGGTTAGCGGTTTGGAAACTTTAGCAAAGTCTCGTATAAACCTGCGGTAGAAGCCAACGTGTCCTAGAAAACTTCGTATATCTCGTAATGTAGTGGGGAGAGGAAGGTTTTGAATGACCTCAATCTTGGCCTTATCAACATCCAAACCTTTGCCTGAGATGAGATGCCCGACCAATACTCCCTCTCCTACCATAAAATGGGATTTCTCCCAACTCAATACCAGTCGTTTCCTGATGCAGACCTCGAGGATCTTTTTCAGGTGAGCTATACAGCTGTCGAAATCATCTCCAAAGACAAAGAAATCATCCATAAAGACTTCAAGACTGTCGCCAAGGAAATTGGAAAATATCGCCGTCATACATCTCTGGAATGTCGCAGGGGCGTTATACAACCCGAATGGCATTCGCCTAAAAGAGAACGTGCCAAAGGGACAAGTAAACGTCGTCTTTTCTTGATCGTCCGAATGAATCGCACTCTGGTTATACCATGAATAACCATCCAAGAAACACAAGTAAGTTTGACCGGCTAGTCGATCAAGGATTTGATCGATGAACGGCAACGGGAAGTGATCCTTCTTTATCATGGCATTCAACTTCCGGTAGTCGATACAAACTCGCCACTTCGTTAGAAGGCGCGTTTGGATCTCTTTGCCCTTGTCGTTCACGGTCACCGTAACTCCTGCCTTCTTGGGAACAACATGTACGAGACTAATGATAACATGCTAAATAAACATTATAAAACATGATTTTTAATGCATATTAAGGTATAAATAATTTCATTTCCATGCATGTTATCATATTTATATGTATTTTTCTATCATTCCACAATAAATTATTATAATCTCAAAAATACTTTAAATGAGGGTTTAATATGATAATTTAAAGATGAATAAACTAATAACCCATCTTTACTTGAGATTATGGATGCTTTTTAGAGTGAAAATAATGAGAGAAAACATTTTATAAACATTTATTTATATTTTCTTAAGTTAAAATCCTTAAAAATAAATGTGTTTTTGAAATAAAATTTAAAACTCTCATTAGTTATCAATTTTTATCTTTTAGAATGATAGATAATTAAATTTCGAAGCAAATGAAAGAAATTTAGATTAATTTGGAGTTATATATTAAAGTTATGAATTTTCTATTTTAAGGGATTTTTTTCGGATTTTTTCTGAATTATTTTCGATTTTTAAACGATTAAAATAAATAAAATAAAGGCAAAAAGCGATTTTATTTCCGCGCGGGGCCACGTGGATGCGACGTGGCACTCGGGGCCACGTGCCAGCGCCACACGGGCCCACTCGGCGCCTATACGGCGATGTGATGCTATTTATATTTATATATATATAAGGGTTATATTACCTATAGTATTCCAATTATCAGAAGAGAATTATTAACTCTTCATTCCGTCGCATAATATAAACTCGACTTCTTTCATTTGTTTTTCCAGGTGACGTGGCTGTCGGAGAGGTGTTGGATCACGATCGAAGCGCGCCGATCGAGTGCACCCGCAGTCCACCGCATCCTGATCAAGCACGTGGCTAATTAAAAGAATTATAACAGCTCTGATGAAACGGCGAGGAGCGCATCCCGACCATCCGATCACGATCCAAGGGGCGCTATGCAATGCGTTTTATAACGCATCTCAAACGATGCATCCGGACCCTCCATCTCAGATCCAACGATCGTGATGATTCCAAAATGATCCACGGTGGACCGTTTCATCGTAACCGTCGATCATTTCGATCGGACGGTTACGCCCAAATTCCCTATAAAACAAAGGGTTCTTCCGAATTGTAAACCATTCGAGTTGGAAATCAAAGCAATTGATCTGTTTAGACACCTCCCCTCTCGAGTCTCTCGATCCCATCGTGTTCTACACTCATTTCCGCACCTTCGAAGCCTTTGAGATCGAGATTTGGTTGAGTAGATTAGGAGAAATCAACGCTTGAATCTCCTCATCGCGTTCTTCGTGTTCTAGGCAATTAAGTGGTTTAATCGCGATGATTTGATCGCTATTTGGGATTAGTGGAAGTGGTTTCTCATAATCTACCTTCCTATAAGGTTTAATTTCAATTTAGATTAGGATTTAAGGTTCAATTTCGGTTTAATTTTTAGACAAATTTCGCGATTTCTTTGTCTGGAAATTTCTTCCCACTTCGATCTTCAATTTCTCTGCGTAATCAAGACCAAATTCGATGATTCTTGATTCTGTGGAATCGATTTGAAGTTTTATTTCATAATTTACCATTTTCTCCAATTTCCATCATCAATTCATCGTGTGATTTGATCAATTTCAAAGAAAACATCAAGAATTTCCTTATTTCCTTGTGGATTCGACCCTTACTTTACCATTATACCCTTCAAATCACTATTAAATCATCAAATTAGTAAGTTCGAAAATATTTTTGAGACGAGACCATGGGAAATCAACGACCTCATGGTCCCGTCTCATCAACTAACCCACTAGGTGTCCGATATGGGATATATGATCTCTGCATTAAGCCACTTTAGGATCTCTTCCTTCACGACATCTCATACCTTAGGGTTTAGTCGTTGCTAGGCTTCCCTCACTGGTTTAGACTCGTCATCCAAAAATATGCAATGAGTGTATAACGAAGGGTCTAATCCCCTTAAATTTGCTAGAGTCCAGCTGATTGCTTGCTCATTCCGTCGTAATACGTCGAGTAATCGTTTCTCCTGCTCCTCATTGAGCTTGGAAGAAATGATCACCGGCTTTACCTGTTGAGAGTCAAGAAAAGCATACTTGAGTGTAGATGGAAGAGGCTTGCGCTCCCCTGTTGGCTTGTCCAAAGGTAGCTCCTTGAAATCAGCTTCCTCGTTGATCGTCATGACTTCTTCAATGCAAGTCTTTATGTCTTGGTCATCAAAAAGGTCGATGGCACCCAAATCCTCGAAAGCTTGTGAAGGGTAATTCATTAACTTGTTGATGTTGACCTTCACTGTGTGCTCTCCCACTTTCAGAATTACTTCTCCTTTTCCCCAATCTTTAACGGATTTTGCGATAGCTAAGAAAAGTCTTCCTAGTATAATTGGGGCTTGACTAAGCTCCTTAGTGATCTTCATACCTACAACTAGGAAGTCTACGGGAAAATAACATCCTTCGATTCTAACAATCACATCTTCTACTATGCCATGAGGCTTCCTTACTGATCCATCCGCTAGACATATCTCTATAAGGAAAGGCTGCAACTCCCCTACATGATGACGGTCAAATACGGCTTTAGGGAGGATATTGATACTAGCTCCGGTATCTAACAAGGATCTAGTAAAAGTCATTCCTCCAATCTCACCCGTAATCATGGGAGCTCCTGGATCTCTCTTTTTAATAGGAAGAGAATTCATCATAATTGAACTAATATTCTCACTCAATTGGATGCTCTTAGGGTGGTTTGTATGTGTTGGGATTCAGCTCAGCTCACACCCGTTCTTCCTCATCATCAGAACTACTATCTTGCTCTAGTACGACTGTCGGTGTCTCATCATCTATCAAGCTCTTGTGTAAAGGATGATCCTTATAAGGATCACGTAAGGCTTTGCTACTCCTAAGGCTCGATATCGCTAATGCAGCCTCCACCGCCTCCTCGTCAACATGCACATGACTCAGATTATGCGTTTGACTCGATGAGGACCTTTGATTCCTTGGGTTGATAGTGGCCTGCGATGGTAATTGGTCAGAAAACGAAACTTGCTTACCCTTCTTTTTATCAGTTGAGGTAGGGATGTTCGTCTTGACGAAGTCCTGTATCTCGTCCACGCGTGAGTTCATCCCGTTCATTTGCTGCATGAACTGAGAGATCACACCAAGAATTGGATCTGCAGATGGTGCGGTCGGTCTTGGGGCTTGATTGTATGATTGCTGTGGCGGGATATACGTCGACTGTCTTGCATTTGCATAGGGTTGCTGTTGCGAGTTTTGTTGCTGACCGGTGTTATATGGAAGATACGTCTGATCCGTGTTCCTCCTAAATCCTTGCTGCCACATAGAATTGTTATAAACAAGGTTATTAAAATAGTTGGGGTATGTACCTTGATAATTTGGTCATCCCTATTGACTTTGCCCTCCTGGTGGGCCTTGTCTATACATGCCCTGCCCCTTGAATTGCCATGATCGGACAATCCATCTCGACATGGTCGAGTCGTGAGCAATGGGCGCATGGCGACTCTTCTTGTAGAGCGACGGGTGCAAGTCCTTCCGATCCATTGCGGACATGGAACTGATCCAATAGAAGATTCTGGACCTCCACCATCTTGTCGATCTTCTCTAGGAGCATGCCCGTCTCTACCGACTTTGAGTCGATTAATCCTCCCTTCGGCGTTGCACCTCTTTCGAATGGTTTTGCCACGTTGTGGTGGCTATTTTCTGCCATGGTTTCGATCAATTCCATTGCTTCATCTTCAAACTTGCTCATGAAGGTGTCGCCGCTAGCTGCATCTAAAAGATATCTATCTTGCAGGCCTAACCCATCATAAAATATTTGTGTAAGCTCATGGTTAGACACTCCATGGTGAGGACACTCTCATGTGAGGTCTCTAAGTCTCTCCCAAGCTTCATGAAATGTTTCACTTGGTCCTTGGGTAAACTCACGCATTGCCTTCCTAACAGAGGTGGTCTTTCCTACAGAATAGTACTTCCTAAGAAATTCCTCCTCCATCTCGATCCAAGAAGTGAATTATTTTCCTAACTTAAGAAACCAATCCTTAGCTCTATCTCTAAGGGTGGCGGGAAAGAGTTTCATCTTCATCACATCTGCCGACACATTATGAATCTGATTGATCTCACACGCTTAACTAAGCTCGTCGACATGTCTATAAGGATCCTCGAAAGGTTTACCATGGAAGATAGGTAACATACTCAAATTAGTAAACTCGCATTTCTAGCAAGAGGTGCATGAATACATGTAACGGGTCTTTGAAGAACAGGCCTAGCATAGTCACTAAGGCATCTCCTAACATTTCCCTCATCGTTGATGATGCGGAAGAGGAAAGGGATTGCGAGGAACGTTCAAAAAGATATATGTGTAAAGGATTATTCCTCGTTCTCCAATCAGACTCTCGTCTCATAAATATGCACTAATATACTAATATAATAATAATAAGAGATACTATAAAATTATTCAACAATGACAAATTAATCGTACCCGATTGTCGCTCTCCCACTTCGAGTGTGACGCGATGATCATCCGTCGTCCGTAGAGAGGGACAATTCACTTAATCTCATCGAAATTGAGTATCTAAATGATAAATTTCTACTTCGAATAGCTTAGTGTAGGATTAATTTGAATTAATATCAGAAAATAAATAGAAAAATCAAAGTTGACAGAGTCAAAATCAATGATTTTTCTCAAAAATACGCCTAAATTCCCCGGCAACAGCGCCATTTGATGCGACTATTTTGTATGGTCGTTGAATACACACGATATAGTGTCAAAAAAAATCCTAAACTTACCAATTTATGATTAATTAATTTAGTTAAATGGGTATAATGGTAAATAAGGGTCGAATCCATGGAGAATTAGGGAAATTTATGAGATATCTTTGAAATTTGATCAAATCGGACGACGAATTGAGATTAGAAATTGGGAATTTATGATATTAAGAAAGATAAATTAATTACAAATCCGCGGAATAAAAAATCGAGTGATTTGGATTAAAATTCGCAGAGTAATCGAAGTTTGAAAATGGGAGAAAATTTATATCACGAAAATGATTTAAAACTGAAATTAAAACGAAATTAAACTTAATCTACGATTCAAAATGTAAAATTAACACTAAATGATCAAAGATTAAGATGAAAACACGCAATCTAACCCAAAAGTAGCCTTCGAAATGATCTAATGAATCGCCGGATGCATGGCTTTTCATTCCGCGTTTTCGAAGATGAAATTGAAGTTCAAGATGTGATTTCTCCACGATCTCTTGATAAAATTCTGATTTTCAAGCATTCATTGGCCGTGAAAACGAGTCAAGAACATGAAGAAATCAAATGGCACTCGAATTGGGTGTCTGGACAGTTCGAATTTCTCGAAAATTCAAGGTCAAAACTTCCGTTCGCGAAGAACAGTGTATTTAAAGGCGAAATAGGGCGTAACTGTCCGATGAAGGGACGCATCGCGATCAACAGTCACAATGAGGCTTTGTTTGATCGAGACGGTGCGATTAAGTCGCATCCGTCCGATCACAGATGGAGGGCCGAGATGAGTCCACATTTATAAGTGAAGAGACGCGTCGCTTTGTGATCATCCATTGGATCTTCATCCAATGCATCGCGATATGTCGAGGAGTCCACTGATCAAAATTGATCTCAGCCGTTATAACTCGCGAGATCAATGGCTGCGATGAATTCACTTAGGTGGATTTTGAAGCACGTGCACAATCTTTGATCTGGTGAACCTCGCATCCACCGCATCTACGCGCACCGTTCATCGCGATTTTCCATCCGACGCTCCACGTCACGCCACGCGTCTTGCAATCAAACAAAATGACGAGAACACAGTCCCACACGGAGAAAAAGAAGGAGATTCATCGCGTTTATAAGGTAAGGTGAATAAAAGGGTTAGCAAGTTCCTCTATGGAATGCTTATAAGTACTATAACCTATGTATAATAAATATATATGTATACGTCACCTCTGTGCCACGCAGGCACTCACGAGGGTCCGCATGGCTCTGCCACGTGGCCGTGAGTTCCACGTCGCATCCACGTGGGCTCGCGCGAAATATGCACCCTTTTTTGCAATTTTTTTAATGTTTTAAATTAATAAGAAATCAAAAATAAACTTAATTAAATTCAGAAAATTTCCATAGAATTCCTTAAAATTGTAAAAATCATAACTTTCAAATTATTAAAATAATAAGAGAATAAATATTAGTTAAATTAATACATTCATGTATCTTATAAAATAAATTTATAAAAATACATAAATGTTAATTAAGATCTTTTCTCTTATATTTTCATCATTAAAACATGATCATGATCTTAAATATAATTAGGATTAAACACCATAATGTTTTAATTATGTATAATAATCCATAAATTGATGTATTTTCAGATCATAATATGAAATGATACAAAATGATAGAAATATACTTAAAATATGATAACATGCATACATTTGGAATAATTAATGCCTTTATTTGTATTAATAATTATGTAAATTTGTGTATAAATAGCATGTTATCATCCACTGATCGTGATTAATCGTGACTGTTATAACTCCTTAGATGCACCGTAGAGATTAAACGCGATTTAATCGAATCGATGCTTTATGAGATGCTGCCAGTTACCCCTTGACTAAGTGACATCCGACACACGTGATTAAATCACGTGATCGGACGTCTTAAACATCGCCACGTCACCTGAAATAAAACATAAAAAGGAATAGTCTCACATTGAATAAATTAATGTGTTTATTCAGGGTTAATAATATGCGATGGATTTTTGGGTTTGTTTAAATCCGATTACGGATTCTCCTAACCCATTTATAATTCCGCGCACATGTCACGCACACACATTCGTGTCACGCACGCACGTCACGCACACACGCGTGTCCACGTGTCACATAGACACACATCCCCGCGTCGCCACGTGGCTTCGCTCTGCCACATCAGCGCGTGGTAATAGAAAACCCTTTTTTTATTCTTTTTAATTAATTTATAACCGAAAATACAGTTAAATAAATTCAGAAAATTCCATAAAAATTCTTAAAAAATGGAAAAATCATAAATTTCAAATTACAACTCCAAAGTAATTCAAATTTATTTTTTTACATCAGAAATTGAATAATCTATCATTATAAAAATTCAAAATATTAAAATAACAAGAGAATGAATTTTAATTAAATAAAGACATTCATGTATCTTCTAAAATAACTTTTAAAAAATACATGAATATAAATAAAGATCTTTTCTCTCATACTTTAATCATGTAAACATACTTATGATCTCAAATATAATTAGGATTAAAATTATATTGTTCAATTATGTATAATAATCCATAAATTGATGTATTTTTATATCTTAACGTGAAATTATGTAAAATGATGGAAATATACTTAAAATATGATAACATGCATATAATTGGAACACTCAATGCCTTTTTTTGCATTAATCATCATGTAAATTCATGTATAAAATGCATGTTATCAATGAAATGATCCCTCCTTTTATTAATACACGTGTAGTCCTCAACGCATGAAAAATGAAAACTCAAGAATTTTAGGGGAGAGAATTGCAAACTTATGAAAAATAAAAACTCATTGAGGGTACTGTTCACTTCAAGATCCATGGAATGTGATTTTTGTTGGCTGCTTGAGCATGGAGATGGCAGTGAATGGATTATCATCTATTCATTCAATGAAAATTAGAAATAACAAAGAAAAATGAGAATGGAGATAGGAAAGATCCCAACACACATTAGGGAAAGAAAATAAAATCAAGAAATTTAGTACTATAAAAAAACATAACTAAAGGCTGATCATGATAATAATTTCATACACTTCACATGCTATTAAGAGTAGTCCAATGCCCATGTAGATACATTTATACTTCAATGTTTTTTCGTGCACTTTTTCTTTATGATTGAATAAACACAATACCAATATGCATGAAGCTTTTACTCTCAAATTTTTTTTAATGTTTCATGAAATAATCATATGGTTCTATGAAAAATTAATTTTGTTTCAGTTTATCTAATGAGCAATAATATGGTTCACAATGCTGTATGGAACTAGTAGTATGTAAAGAAATATTTTCATTCTCAATGAGGTGATCATGCCAATCTATAAAAAGATCTTCTTTAAAAGTCCTCTTGATAGCATGGTTTAGTAGACATGAAACATGAAATATCATGGTACTCGTGTAAATTTTTTTACTATTTTAAGGATGATCATGTTATTCAGTAAAAAGGATCCTATATAAAATGGGTTCAAAATTCTCTTCTTAGTATTATTTTATGTGTCATCAAGGATAAAAACAAAAATGCCTCATACATAGATCTACATTCTATATCCATTCATATATTAATAAATGTATATAATCAATGATATTCTCATGAAAAAAAAAAAATCATGAATGACATCAATACATTTCATAACATATATACCACCATTAAAAAAATTAGACAAATTACCCCCATGAAACTCTTTTCACCCTCAAATTGCCAACATCTATAAATATTTTCAATTTGATCTTTTAAAAAATATTTTCAAGATTCATAAACAAAAAGTGGATATAAGAAATAATTTAAATCATTTTTCTTTCAATTTAAATTTTCTTTTACTTTCGATATTTAATTGTGAATACATTCATTAATTTCAACCAGAGAAATTTCTAAATCTCCAAATTTCTCTTGCATGCTCTAATGTAAATATGTTATCAAAAATTTTTATTCACATTACTCAAAGAAGAATCATCATCACTCATATAATCCATCATATTAACCATAAATCCAAAATGCGGAACCTCTGGGAATTGAATAGGAGGCTCCGTGATAACATGCAATCTTAACATGATAAAACATGATTATTAATGCAATTTAAGGCATAAAACATTACATTTATGTTCATGTTATCATACTTTGAGTGCATTTCTATCATTCTATGCATATTTATGTCATAATCTCAAAATGCACTAAATTAGGGTTGATTATGATAAATTAAGGATAAATGATTTTATAACCCATCTTTACTTGAGATTATGAATGGTTTTTAAAGTTAAATAATGAGAGAAATCATATTTATGAACATTCATTTAATTTTCTAAAGTTAAAATCTTAAAGAAATGAATGTATTTTTGAAATATAAATTAAATCTCTAGTTATTTAAATTTTTTGAATTTTTTGAATGATAGATAATTAAATTTCAGATCCAATGAAAGAAATTTGGATTAATTTGGAGTTGTATTTTAAAAGATATGATTTTTACAATTTTAAGGATTTTTTCTGGATTTTTCCTGATTTTTCTGATTTAATTTTGATTTAAAATAGATTAAAATAAATATAAAAAAAATGTAAAAAGCGCGCGGGGCCCGCGCGGGTGCGACGTGGCACACAAGGCTACGTGGCAGAGCCACGCAGACCCGCGCAGCGCGCCTACGTGGCGCGTTTACATATCTTATATATTTATTATTTATATATATAAAAGTGTTCTTTGTCCTTCCCTATATGGGAAGGGTCATACCCTTAGAAACCGTCGGGTGTTATAAACTCGACGGTTTCCACAATAATCTCCGTGTGGGACTAATCTCCACACTTGAATTACCTTGCAGGTGACGTGGAAGCTCGCTGAAACGCTGGATCGAAGGCGCGATCGATCGACGGGCGTCGATCGCGTGGAGCACGGACCACCGGATCGTGATTAAGACACGTGCCAAATAGAGGAATTATAACGGTTGGATCATCGGCGACGTGGCAATATCGCACGCGTCGATCGCGTGGAGACCGGTTGCACCGGAGATCAATCAAACACGTGCTGAATTAAACGGATTATAACGGCCGAGATTTAATCGCGTGCGATGCATCTCGACCGTCGGATCAAGAATAAACGAGGCGCGATCGGAGCGTTTCTTATAAAGCGTTTCATTCGATTAAATCGTGGCCGTCCATCACGATCCGACGGCCACGACTTAATCAAAATGGTCCACGATGGACCGTTTCATCGTAACCGTCGATCGAAACGATCGGACGGTTACGCCCAAATTTAGTATAAATAGATGTGTTCTTCGTCGATGTATGCATTCGAGTTGGATTTCAATAAAATTGACTTGTCTAGACACCGATCCACTCGTTTCTCTTGATTCCATCCTCTTCCTCCTTCATTTCCGCATCCATGGAGGGGTTGAAATCAAGATTTGGTGGAGAATCGAAGGAGAAATCGACGCTTGAAGCCGGTTGTGACGCTCTTGACGTTTTTGGTGATTAATCGGCTTAATCACCTCGTTTTGATCGCTAAACAGGTTTAGTGGAAGCGGTTTTTCCTAGATTATCTTCCTATTATCTTTAATTTTCGTTTCGATTAGGATTTAGCTTTCAATTTCATAGAATTTCATCCAAAATCACGATTTCAACGTCCGAAAATTTCTTTCCACTTCAAATTTCGATTTCTCCGCGAAATCAAGTCCAAATTCGATGATTCTTGATTCCGTGGATTCGTTTTGAAGTCTTCTTTATAAAAACACCATTTTCCCTAATTTCTCACCTCAATTCATCGTCCAATTTGACCAAATTCCAAAAGATATCTCGAAAATACCTAAATTCCTTGTGGATTCGACCCGTATTTACCATTATACCCCTCAATTCTTTCTTAATTCCCCAAATTGGTAAGTTCGGTATTATTTTTGACACGAGACCGTGTGAAATCGACGACCTCGCGGTCTCGTCTCATCACTCCGCATTTAGACTTGAGATCTTCTAATTGTGCAATGGCTTCTCTTACTATATCTTCTGCTGGGTTCTGACTTTTTAAATTTTGATCAAAACATTGAATGCAGCGAGATACATTCAATCGGATATTCAAAACACCAAGACACCAAGAACAGATGATCCTATCATCAAGTATAAATGAGAAAACACACTTACAAGGTTTCTTTGAAAGAGTTCTTGAAGCTATTCAAGTGTCTAGCCTCTAGCGCTATCCACATGGTTTCCGGATGGTTGGATCTCCTTTTCAAAGATTTTCACCAAGAGAGAAAGAGAATAAAGGAGAGAATTCCACCAAGACTTGCATGGGTACCTTGAGTTGTGGTCGTTCTCCCCCTATTTATAGACATTTGGTATGAGGTTTTTTGATAAAAACCCTCATAATTATGTTTATATCCACCCACATCCATAGACCTTATGTGTGTGACACTCTAGGTCCATATATCTCACTAGTTAATAACGATATAGACTAAATAAAACCTTATTTGGTCAACCTTAATTAATTATCCACATTCACATATAGATTAATTAATCAAGGATCGATTTAACCCAATCATTAGGTTGAGTTGCCAGCCCGTTGGGTGCCAAGCTATACTACGTACTCTAGGAGATATGGAGTATGTAAGAACTCACTTATGGAACCTTTTCATCATCGATTACCATGTATATATAATACTTCATCCACACGAGACTCATGAATGACTTAGGGTACAATCAACTGTCAAACCCTAATTGGTCACTCAAGTTAGTACTGATGCTTGTAGAAATCATTGGGAACTCCTTCAATATTTCTACTACCTTGGCCAAGGATTTCATCACATCTCATTCTTTGAGTCAATCTCCTCAAATACCAAGGGCGGATGATCCCATCTCGATCATACAGTCATCTTCGTGGACTTCATGTCGTATCCAATATATGACGTTCTAGATATCCCGTGGCAAGGGATTTATAAGTCATAATCAAAACATGATCATCCATCCACAATATGTCTTTGGTGTCTCAAGTCAAAGGACCACATACACAACCATGACACGAATCAACCTGATTGACAGTTAGGTATAATACTATTAAGGGATTCATACGGATCAATTCAGTGAACTCTTTCTCCAAAGAGCACCCACTATCTATCCTTAGTGTCTCCACACCGATGGCTACAAGATCAGCCATACTCAGCATGTGAGTTGGATTAGATAGTGCTATTCTTTTTAGATAATTCGATGTCCTTCTTGAATATCTTTAGAACATATATTTAAAGACTAGGGATCACTATATTATGATCTCATCATAATTCACTTAGTTATTGCACATGCTCATGGACTTCATTGCAAACATCACAGAAGAATGACAATGAATAAATTTTATTTCAATGAACACAAACAAGATACATGAAAGAGTTATTTGGCTTATAGGCCACATAATATCCATCATCTTCCTCATTCTCCTTCTTATTTTTTGACTTTTATCTACAAGATTTTCAACAAAAAGGATCATATAATCCCCTTCCAAGTATAACTCTATGTATAAAAGTTGATAGATATTATGTGGCTTGCAAGCATATCACAGTTTCATCTTTGTTTATATTCATTGAAATGATCTTTTCTTCATTGTTATGTTCGTGTGATGTTCGTAATGAAGTCCATGAGCATATGTAATGACCAAGTGAATTATGATGTGATCATAATACAGTGATCACCTAGTTTTTAAACATGTGTTCCAAATATTCCTATTCATGGGATATTCAAGAAGGACATCGAATAATCCAGAAAGAATAGCATTGTCTGATCAAACTCATATGATGAGTATGGCTGATCTTGTAGCCATCAGTTTGGAGACACTAAGGATAGAAAGTGACTGCTTTTTGGAGAAAGAGTTTACTAAATTGATCTTTATGAATCTATGCATGGTATTATTCCAAAACATCAAACAAGTTGATTCATGTCACAATTTGTATGCAGTCCTTTGACTTGAGACACCAAAGACATCTTGTGGATGGATGTTTGTATTTTGACTATGAATTATACATCTCTAGCCACGAGATCTCCAAAACGTTAGATATTGGATATGACATGCAGTCCTTGAAGATGATTTAGTGGTCAAGATGGGATCATCCACCCTCTGTTAAGATGTAGTTAAATCCTTGGCCAAGGTATTGGAAATATTAGGAAAGTTGTTCTCGATGATTTCCCACATGCATTAGTACTAAATTGAGTGATTGATTAGGGTTTGACAATTAACCATATCCTAAGTCATTCATCATTCTAGCTCAAATGTAGGATCATATATACATAGTAACTAATGATGAAAAGGTTTCATGAGGGAATTCTAATATACTCCATATCACACAAAACACATAGTATAGCTTGGCACCCAATGGGTTGGTGACTCAACCTGTTCATTGGGTTAAATCATTCATTAAAGAATTAAACTATATGTTTATATAGTTTATTAATAACGAGGACTAATAACTGTTAGTGGGTTGATGGAGTTATTAAATTGGCAAGATATATAGACATAGAGGATCACACACATAAGGTCAGCGGATGTAGGTGGATATAGACATAACAATAAGGGTTTTGTGAAGAATTCACATTCCCAAAGTCTATAAGCAAGAGGAGAGTGACCATAACAAGCCTTGTGGAAAACTCTACCTTCTCTTATCTTTCACACATAGTGTTGAGTGTTCTAGAGGACATTTAATCATCCAAAGACTATGAAGCTACCAATAGAAACTTGAACAACTTGAAGATCTCCTTCAAATGAATCTCATAAATTTGCTTTTAATCTATACTAGATGATAGGATTGATGGATATCATGTAGCATATAAGCCAATCACACTTCCAAGTATCTCATTTATGTTCATCAAAATGACATGGATTCATTGACATTCTTATGTGATGTTTGGTAATGAAGTGCATGATCATATCCAATAACTAAGTAAATTATGATGAGATCACAATACAATTATCACTAGACTTTAGATATATGTTCTAAATATTCTTATTCATGGGATATTCGAGAAGAACATCAAATTATCTAGAAAGAATAACACTATCAGATTTGATTCATATGTTGAGTATGGCTAATGATGGAGAATTATTTTGAAACATGAACACAAGGCTTCTAAGTGAACCTATCCTCCTCCTCCTCCTCCTCCTTCTCCTCCTTATCCACCAATTTGAAAAGTTATCCATTCATTAAATGGATGAAGAAGACCTCTCTAAATAATTAAAGAGAGTGTAGATCTTAAGGGAATTATCTTTCCCTCCTCTTCTATTTTATATTGATATAAAGATTGACTTGGTCAAACATTTAATCCTTATCTTTAGAAACCTAGAATTCCTTGAGTAGACAAAGTCAACCACCTTCTACCTTGATATAGGTTCCTAATTTCTAAACCTTATACACCATATCATAGGTACCTTATATAATTTTAAATAATGATCTCAAAAGAAAATTCAGTAGGAAACCTCTTTGAATTACATCCCTTATTTTCTTTGAAGACCACCTTTAGTTAGAATTTAAGAGAGATCTAAACTATTATTACATATGGACGCATGGCCATTGAATTCTATTTCAAGTAAAGCACAATTGAAGAAAGGAAATGGTACTTATTCTTCTTACTATCTTGAGAATATCGACGACATATGAAGCCTCCCATATGAAGCCTTATAAATGAAGATTATCTCAAGATCCACAAATCTACATCTCTTATCATTCAATCAGCTATGAGAGCTTGAAGGAAGGATCTAATTAGGAGAACTACCTCTCCTCTTTGAAGAATCTCCATGGTTGCTGAAAACGATGAAGGATTAGTCTGACATACTCTCATCCGACCATCCAATTACCTTACCACGTGATAACTATCAAATGAGTCCCTGCATCTTCTCTCTGCTGATATGGAACAGTGAGACGACGTGAAGGCATTCATGAAGAAGACCCGCATAAAGAGTGTCGCTCACGAAGAAGTTTATTGGTGGAAGACAAACGTACTCTCGCCGGTCTCGGGTTAATAATCAAGAACGAGACGTTGGCGATATTGGGTCCCCAGAAATCAGGACAAGAGAGGTTCTCATCGGGTGTATCAGAAATAACTCAAGTTCCTCTCATATCCTTCTGCGCAACTGGCCCGCTGCTCTCGACGACTCTGCCCAGGTAGACGCCATAGCTTCCCTCATCGTCTCTCAGGGAGAGAGAGAAGCCAGCATCGTGTACGATGTTAGCTATTACGGCACTGGCGTCGTCCCTTTTTGCATCGATGGTTTACAATCGAGGAGCATCAGAGCCCCTCACAGAAGCATAATACCCTGACGGCAACAGACAACCGGGTCGCGGAAGAATTCCTTACTCTGCAGATGTTACAGACGAGAGTTCATTGTTCACATGTCGCCTCCTATTGGTGCGCGCCTATGCGCAAAGACAAGACGTTTGAGATGGACACGAAGGGGTACGCCCGGATAATTACCGATGGAATTGGTAGCCTCGTTGACTCTCTCGACCAGAAAGTCATCGGCAACATGCAGGGCATCGTGAGTGTAAACCCTTTGTCGCGGCAACACTTCAGCTTGAAGACTTCACCCGGAAATGGAAGCAAATGTATGGTAGCGAATACCCAGAAACCCAAAGGATCAAGCCCAGCATCCTCAACCTCTGGGTTTACGACTCTGTCACCGCACTGGCGATGGCCGTTGAGAAAATCAAAAGTCAAGAGATTTATCTTGAGAAATCCCAAACTTGAAAGCCAAACAAGGTTACGGCCGTTAAAGGAGCTCCGCAAGCTATAAGAGTGGACGTGGGATGAATCGTCGTCTACAAGAACCGTAGTCGGAATTTCTCCACGTCACCACAACTGCACAAGAATCCGAATTCAAAAGCATCGACGGGAGATAAATTTTGCCTCATCCTCCTGCCTAGTGGAAGTCAAAAGACGCCCAAAGAGTCAACGGAAACAACCACCGCGACGCGACTTCTCGCCGCGATTTCCCATCTTTCGTTCCTATAAAAACAGAACGTTGTAACAAACAAAGGATGTTATTTTTGATAAAGAAATTGGTTACCCTTTTGGTTCTTCGGTGTTTATCACCTTATGTTCGTGTTCTTCCCCCGTATCTCCATCACTTCCTCCCGCATCTTCTTCTCTTCCGAGTTCTATCTCACTTTCTCTCCTCCCCCATTCTGTCGCTTTCACCCATCTCCTGTCAGAGCAAAACCGAGGAATTATTTACCGTGAAGAGAAAATCCAAAGCATCAACTTTTCGAGTCCTGCAGGTAATATCCTCGCTCCTACCGTGTTGATAGTTCATTTCCAAAGTCATAAGTCCAACACGTCATTCTCTCTCCTTCCGCTCCGTCTATCCCTATCATAATCTCCCTTTCCACCGCGTCGCTTCTAAACCCTCATTCTCGCCTCTATATCTTACCTCTCTTCTCTCTTAAAGTTATTATTTATCTTCTATTATCTTTATATCACGTATATCTCTTATCTCTCCCCGCGTCACACTCTTGTTATTCTTTAATATATTATTCTATTCTCCTCCTTCCTATATTCTATATTTTATCTTCACTATCCTCATTATTCTTCCTCCTCATCTCATCAATTACCTAATATTCTAATCATCGTAATATCTATCCTAAATATATTCTACATTCATCATCCTTCTCGTATATTCATTAACCCATATTATTAAACATTTATAGTGATATCATTCATAGGTCCTCCCTAAAGATTGTAGGATTATTCATTACCTATATCATCCTCATCATACATATCTCCATTCCAAATTATCCTACATCAGCTAATCTTGTAGCCATCAGTGTGGAGTGATGAACTCGATATGGGGGTATTTTTAATCATTGTTTTAAATCTATTTCATGCAAAAATATTTATAATTCGTCACTTTGTATAATGGTAAAGTAAGGCTAAAATCCTCAAGGAGCCTAGGTAATGAGATTAGTGCTTTTAGGGAGTAGAGATACTATTATAAGGGAAAAAACCATGATAGAAGGGATTTTTGGAGAAATATGGAAAGATGAAGAAATGGAATATAGTATGAATGAAACTAAATATCTATATATAGGTATATATAGATATATATTTATAATATAGGAGAGATAATAAGAAAAATATTGAGAATAGAATGAAGGAATAGAGAGATGAGAATGATGGAATGGAACATGACAAAAGAATGGTAAAAAGTGGGGAAATTGGGTAATCAAGAAATCAAGTAAAGACAAGAGATTTTTTGAAGAAATGATAATAAATCTACATTTTAAAAAGGGAAATAAGGTTTACACTACACATGGAGGGGATTCCAAGAGAAAATCAGATCCAAATCCTCACACAAATCTCGTTTTTATGCCTATCCTAAGCCGGGTGATGTTTGACTCGCTACGATCTCAATCCTCTACTTGATCTTGCCTCCACAACAAACTTTAACACCAAAAAATTCCAAGCTTGGGCCTAAGCCTCTCCTTTTCCTTCTGGTATCCTAGTGCTAAGAGATAGCCAAAAAACAAAAAAAAAGGAAGAAGAAGATTCTTTTTATATGTTAGGTAATGACATTCCTTTGAATCAATGGTGGAGATTTAGTCTTTTTGGGTGCAACCAAATGAATGGTGGAGATTAAATCCATAAGCCACGACCATAATCACCTCCTAAAGAGGTGGGAGAGCCCCTTTCAAAGAGATCGGCCCCACAACCCCTTCCTTCAGGAGTGGGTTGACCACTCTCTTAGAGGTGATAAACTTACCACTTCCCTAAGGAGGTGGGCATACCTCTTTCCCCTCCTATAAATATAGATCCTTCATGAAAAATAGGAAAAATCTAAATTGATTAATAATAAATAAAATATAAGAAACTTGACCTCTTTGACCCTTCAAGAATGCCTTTGACCACCTTTGACTTGTCAAGAATCGCTTTGACTCTCATTGACTTCCAAGAGAAATGAAGTGACTAGTCTCCTAAAAAGGTTGAATGGGTTTGACTGATATCTTAAAAAAGTGGAATGGCTTGACCAACCTCCTAAAAATGGGAAAGACTTGACTATCCTCCTAAAAAGGTGGAAAATTTTGACTAACCTCCTAAAAAGGTGGAAAAAGGTTGACCTACCTTTTAAACAAGTGGAATACCCCATTTTCTTCTTCTCCTTCTAGATAGTTTACATCCATGCTCGGATTAAAATTCTCCTAAATCCTTGAATCCACATAAATCTCGTGACAACTGATGACTAAGCTAGGAATTGTCTTGAGGTAAAACAAGAAGATCATGTCTTCCATATGTAATTAATTTATAGATATCCTATAAAATTCTAACTAAGGGTGGTTTCAAAGAAATAAAGGGATGTAATTCAAAGAGGTTTCCTACTGATTTTATTTTGAGATCATTAATTAAAATGATATAAGGTACCTATGATATGCTGGATAAGGTTTGGAGATTAAAGACCCTATTTCAAAGTAAGATGATGGTTGACTTGGTCCATTCAAGGGATTCTAATTATCTAAGGATAAGGCTAATTTCTTTTGACCAACTCAATCTTTAGATCAGTATAAAATAAGAGAAGAAGTGATGGAGAATTATTTTAAAAACATGAACACGAGGGTTCTAAGTGAACCTATCCTCCTCCTCCTCCTCCTCCTTATCTATCACTTTGTGAAATTATCCATTCCTTAAATGGATGAAGAAGACCTCTCTAAATAATTAAAGAGAGAGTAGATCTGAAGGGAATTTTCCCTCCCTTCCCTATTTTACACTGATCTAATGATTGACTTGGTCAAAAGAAATTAGCCTTATCATTAGATACTTAGAATTCCTTGAATGGACCAAGTCAACCACCCTTTTACCTTTGATATAGGTTCCTAATTTTCCAAACCATATCCACCATATCATAGGTACCTTATATAATTATAAATAATGATCTCAAGAAACATCAATAGGAAGCCTCTTGTTTTAGAAGTCTCTTATTCTTTGAAAACCACCCTTAGATAGAATTTAGTAGAGATCTAATATAAGATACTATCTTTTATTCCATTCAAGACAAAATCTTGGCATGAATAAATCTTTGCATCAATGAAGCCCAATCAGATTGAAGAATTCCAAATGTTGATACTAAGTTTGAAGAGAAACTGCCTAAGAATCATCCTCCAAATTATCCTTCAGCCATTATGAGATAAAAGAAGGTGTCTAAAGCCAGCTACAAAAGCTTGAAGGACGTATCCAATAGAGAGGCCCACCTTCTCTATAAACAAAACCCTCACAGTTGAGAAAAGTAACGACTTGAGAAGTCAAATCGAGAAGACAATTCATCATCGTACGCTTCCAGCAATTCACCTGCTACGTTGATGGTTGCATTACGGGAGACTCTGTTCTTCTCGGAGAATAGATTTCGATCACCCGGATTAAAGGGAGGTGATCTTCCTTTGCTGATAATGGATGAGTTTCTTCGGTTCAAGAATATCGGCAGTGAGCGATGATTGCAGAAATAGAGAGATGATCCGATGCAGAGGTTGGGAGCTTATTTACTGGAAGGCCTTGTCGCCATGCTGGCTTCTTCTGCAAGCTCAGATCTCTTGTCCTACATGCACATTCTCTATGACGTCTGCCCCTACTTTAAGTTCGGGTATATGTCTGCCAACTGAGCTATTGCTGAGGCAATGATCGGCGAGAACTCTTCAGTTGTCTGCAGCCGATCGTTCTCACCACCAACTCTACAAGAAATAATATTAAAAGGGCGACGGAAATGCAGCGTCCACCGGATACCACAAAATCGTCGAGAAATATGTCAGAAGAGAACAAAACCTCACCTCCCGCACCTCTAGTCCACGCGCACCTCTTCTCGAAATGGCATTTCCCATATTCGTGACGAGCCTTCCCCGAGCGTCACGAAGACGTCTCTTTTGTGCGCTATCAGAAAACCCAAAGAAGACAACGAGTTATCCGACCTCGCGCAGACAATAACGACCAGTTCAGCATCGACTTCTACTTCACCTATGTGAAAGCTGAGAAAGACATTGTCATGATCAAGCGCAGCAACGACGAACAGTGTGCCTGGGAAGCTCTAACCGGAGACTCTTTCATTGTGACCCACGACGAATCGGACGAGCGGCTGGGGCGAGAAACCAAGATTATTTTCTCCCTCCAAGACGAGCAGGTTGACTAGTTCGAAGAACGAAGAACCGGATACGTTCTACGCATCCTCGCGACAACAACAAAATAGGCGCGAGATTAAAGAACTTTTGGTAGATTCCCAAAACCACTAAATTCCACGACATCATGCCACGGTCAACGCTCCTACAGACTCGGAAATAGCGAACGAGACAACAGAGAAGTTGCCGTAACCGCCATGATTGCTCACGAGATCAAGGAAGAATTTAAGCATTCTTTAAACTCCTCCAGCAAACCTTCATTCCGCGAAGAATACACCATTGAGGAGGCGTTCCGAAGAGGTGTTATCACTATCACAACCACCCAATAACTGCCTTTTCCTTTTCAAAACTTTCTTCACCGTAACTTCCCTCCTCTCTATCTCTATAAAACGCAAAATGTAAGACGAAGAAACAGATGTTGTTTTATGAAAATTGGTTACCCTTGGTTCGTTTTTTTTACCTTTGTGTTCCATTGTTTCTCCCCGTATCTCCATCACTCCTTTCCGCTTCATCTTCTTCTCCGATTCTACCCTCCTCTCTATTCTCCCCCCTCTTCTGTCATCTTCATCGTTTACCTGTTAGAGGCTATTCGAGGATTACCGGTGGTCAGGAAGCGATTCCGAAGCATCATTTTCATTCGTCCCCCCTCAGGTACTCATCCTCTCCATCTCGTGTTGATAGTTCGCACAAATACCTATAAGTCCAACACGAGACTCCCCTTTATCGTCATATCTCTCTCTACTCCTCCATCTCCCTTCCTATTTTCATCACTCCTCGTTCTTTTGCTATTCTCTATTTTATAATATATTATATACTTCTCTGCTATTCACTCCATCTTATCTCCCGTGCTCTTCTATCTTTCACCACAAATAACCGCGATTATCCTATGACCAATAATATCACTCCTTTCCCGCATTGCTTATTACCTAACCCACACCACACTCTTCCTTACCTCTCTTCTATTCTCAGTAATAATAATATCTCTCTTCTCATTTCATTTCTGATATCTCTAATTATCTACTGATTAGATATATTCTAAATTATCTAATAAACTAGTCCTTACTTATTTCTATTCTTAAATATTCTATATATTCATCATCATTCTCATTGATATCAACTCATAGATCCTCCCCTTATTGTAGGATTTAGAAACCTCTACTAAAATTATCCTACATCAAGAAGGGAAGATAATTCCCTTAAGATCTACACTCTCTTTCAATTATTTAGAGAGGTCTTCTTCATCCATTTAATAAATGGACAATTTCTCAAGTTGGTGGATAAGGAAGAGGAGGAGGAGGAGGATAGGTTCACTTAGAACCCTTGTGTTCATGTTTTGAAATAATTCTCCATCATTCCCCCGGGGTTGGAGGATGTCATCTCCGAGGAAGTGTCTTTCATATATAAGAAAAATCAGAATGCAAACGAGGGGCATAATGTAAGGGATCATGAGAAGTAATCCAAGAAGCATCACTTATTGTATTGCCTTTCCATTGTATTAAAATAAGTAATCATCCTCTTTAAGATCAGTGATAATAGTTCGATGATCAATGATCATATCTATAAGTCCAACATTAGACACAAGAGGAGGAGGAAGGAAAGAATTTGGAAGGACTTCACTTTCAAGAGGAGGAGGAAGGAAAGAATTTGGAAGGACTTCACTTTCAAGAGGAGTGGAAGATGAAAACATTTCAATAGGTATATCGTTCTCATGAACTTCCAAAGTAGTAAATGAAGTAGGTATGCCCCAATAAATAAGAATGACCATGATAAATGTACTATCATTAATTGTTAAGAGGATTTTAAAAGGAATATAGTTTTTGAGTTGAAATTTAAAAGAGATTTTAAGAAGTTGAGGGTGAATTCTAATATCTACTAAATCACTTGGTTTAAGAATTTTATATCTTCTAGGAAACGCATTAAAGGTTTTATATCGTTCATATGATGATGCAATTTTTTTTAAACAATGTCATGAACGATATGAACATGCTTAACGGATATTGTCTTATCTAAATCATAAATTTCATCTTCTAATTCAAATTTCTTACTATCCTTAGTATGAAGAGGGTTGGAATCATCCATAACTCGGGCCAAATTTTGGCAATTAGTTTTAATATGCCCTACTTTGTGGCATTTAAAACACCTAATGGTACTATTTGCTCTAGAGGTAGGATTTGTGGATTGGGTGGTCTTTTGAAGGCTACTAGTCATATCCTCATTGAGGTATTCTTTTGGATCATCTACTTCCTTAGACATAGGGGTGTCCACTCTAACTTCATTATACTGATAATCAATTCTATCCTTTGGATAATAATCATTAGAAGACACAACATTAGAGGAATCAAGATGATCATTAATAGGCTCTTTTGGAATCTCTATTTGAGGAGAGCTATCTTTCCAAAAATCTGATTCGTCTGGAGACTCTAGTTTCTTAAGAGTATTGTCTAGCCTATCTATCAGAATACTAGTGGCTTGCAAATTAATAGTAAGGGCTTGCAAACTCTCTAAAAGAGCTCTAGCCCAAGAAGGCATGGGTTCCTCTTGGGTGGGATCTTCAAGGATATACCGAGTATTGCTATAAGTATTCATATCAGTAGTAGTGTTAGAAGCAATGGCTTTTGACATAGTACTCATGATGATTAATATAACTTATGGATAATACTAATTCCCATTTTAAATTATATCAATTCAAACTGAGATCTGATACCAAATATGATGTAGGATATTTTAGAAGATGTATCTAAATCCTGCATATGAGGGAAGATCTATGAAATGATATCACTATGAATGATTACTAACATGGGTTAATTAGTGGATGAGAAGGATGATGATTGTAGAAGATATTTAAGATATATATTATGAGGAGTAAGATGTAAGTGAGTTAATAAAGTTATGGAAATAATGGCTTAAGTGAGTGATAAGATAGATAAAAGTGGATAAAGTAATGGATAGAATAGTAGGTATGTTATGAGATGATGAGGAAGAATAGTAGAGAGTATGTTTATAGTGGGTGAGATAATGGTTATGAGAAGAAGAGGATAATGATACGGGATAAGACAGGTTTAAGGGACTGATAGATCGGTTCTAGGATATAATAAGAGAGATGATATTATGGTCGGGAAATATTTATTATATAGTTATCCTTTTGGATAGAAGATACGGTGCAGATGATAGGAGGGATTTGTGACTAATATTGGACTTAAGACATAAGAGAGAACTATCTCACGGAAAGAGGGGAGGATGATACCTGATGAGGCAGTGAAAGTTGATGCTTCGGAGTTGCGAAATGATCAGAATATTCCTCGAAATACGTCAGACGTAAGTTGTGTGAAAGAGGACAGAAAGGAGGGAGAAAGGGAAAGGGAGGTAGAACTCTGAGAGGAGATTTACAGGAGAAGCAAAAGAACACACGAACACAGGGGTAAAAATCACCGAAGAACCAAAGTAACCAATTTTATCAAAAAACATCTGCCATTTTCGTTTACAATCTTCTGTTTTATAGAAAATAAACGAAGAAGAGTTTACGGTGAAGCGTCGCGTCGTGGCAGTTGTTTTCGCGGATGACAGTTTTCACGCTTCAAAAATTTAATCTTTTCTTTCCTTTTAACGACTCCGTGACGTCCATCGGATGGCCTCTTGGCTTGGGTGACGTTGATGACGTTGCATACGTGGAGCTTGAGCGCCGTCGATAGTTTTCCTGGAATTTTGTTACCTTTCGCGCGTGCAATGTAGTCGTCGTGAAGATACGTTTGGATGCTATTTTATTGGTTGGTCAACGGGTGAGTTGTGTTCCGTCTTTTAACTTATCAGGTGAAATCCATCCGCTTGTCATATTCGTCGAGGTCTTCGAATCCGTAGGTCGATCAATTTGTAGATTCTCTTTCTAATTTCACTATCAGAATCTCATTTACTGCTTCAGTTTCTTTGAATGTCGCTTCTTGTTCTTTCTTTGTTTTCCTCGGGTTACCTCTAGACGATAGTTGGGAATCACTCTCGCATAAACGCGCTTGACATCGTTGATGGAGATTTCGATAGAGACGGTTCTTGTCCGATGAATGCTGATTCCGACTTCTCTCATCCGCGCGTATAGGTATCGTCTTCCTTGAATAAATGAAGCCTGCTGTTTAACGATAGGCTTCTTGTATCCGGGCATTGATAACATGTTCCAAAATTTCTTTCGCAATTCCAGCGTGAGAAGTGCGGAGGTGCTCGCACAGAGGTGTCGTCCACGCTGGTCAGGCAGTAACTCCATTCACCGGTGTTGACTTTCTATTCGACGGTATCACGCACTCTTTTTTTTTCACGACTTACTCCTTCAGCTTCAGTTTTTTCTGACGGCGCGTGAGCTTTCATTGCTGAGCTTTGTAAGAACTCAATTAGGTCGTAATCGTCGTCATAGTCTTCAAGACCGTGAATTCCTCATCTTTAATTAGAGGGAGTATTGGCATATCGTCTAGGAGATCTTCGTGATTATTCCCTGTTCTACAACAGCAGAGGAGAGTGATAAGATGTATATTAACAAAATAAAACATGATTTTTGATGCATATTAAGGTATAAATGATTTCAATTCCATGCATGTTATCATACTTATGTGTATTTTTCTATCATTCCATGAAAAAGTAATTATAATCTCAAAATACCTTAATTAGGATTAAATATGATGATTTAAAAGACAAATAATAACCCATCTTTACTTGAGATTATAAATGTTTTTAAAGTGAAAATAATGAGAGAAAACGATTTATAAACATTTATTTATATTTTCTTAAGTTTAAAATCCTTAAAAATAAATGTGTTTTTGAAATAAAATTTAAAACTCTCATTATTTATCAATTTTTAGATTTTAGAATGATAGATAATTAAATTTCGGATCAAATGAAAGAAATTTGGATTAATTTGGAGTTATATATTAAAAGTTATGAATTTTCTATTTTTAGGGATTTTTTTTGGATTTTTCTGAATTTATTTTGATTTTTAATAATAAAAATGAATTAAAAAATGGCAAAAAGCGGGTTAATTCCGCGCGGGACCCGGGGGGATGAGACGTGGCACGCAAGGCCATGTGGCAACGCCACGTGGACCCACGCGGCGCCTACGCGACGCATTATATACATATATTTATATAGTTTATCTTATATATAGTAAATTCAGCCTTCCGTATATCGGAAGGGTATTCAACCCCTAAAACCGTCGTTCCTTTTAAACCCAATGACTTCCTTTAATTTTTCCCGTGTGGGACTAAGTCCCACATAGTGTTTTTGATGCAGGTGACGTGGCCTCTCGTGACGCTTCGGATCGTCAGCGCTGTGGAAATCTGTGCGTCGATCACGTGGTGCGCGGACCACCGATCATGATCAAAATGCACGTGGCGTTTTAAAAGCGTTATAACGGCCACGATTGCATCTTGCGGGGAGCATCGTGATCGTCAGATCACGATCCAACGGCGAAAAAAAAACGTGTTTTATAACGCATTTCCATCCGAGCTCATCTGGACCGTCCATTACGATCGGACGGCTATGACTTTTTGGAAACGGTCCACGATGGACCGTTTCATCGTAACCGTCGATCGTTTTGATCGAACGGTTACGCCCAAAATCTGTATAAAAAGAGGGGTTCTTCCGATGTTCAAACCATTCGAGTTGGAATTCACTCTAATTGAGCTGTCTAGACACCTCCCCTCTCGTTTCTCTTGATCTCAACGTGTACTACCTTCAATTCCACACCTCCGGAGCTCTTGAAATCAAGATTTCCTCGTGTAGATCGGTAGAAATTGCAGCTTGAACTCATAGTGGCGTTCTTCGGTGTTTTCGTCGATTAATCAGTTTAATCGAGCTAATCCGATCGCTAATCGTGGTTAGTGGAAGCGGTTTTTACCACGAATTAGTTTATTTAAGTTTGATTTCGATTTAGATTAGGATTTAAGGCTCAATTTGGTAGAATTTTAGATAAAATCGTGATTTTCGATTCCGAAATTTTCTCTCCACTTCAATTTTTGATTTCTCCATAAAATCAAGTCCAAATTTGATGATTCTTGATTCCGTGGAATCAATTTGAAGTTATCTTTCATAATTTACTATTTTCCCCAATTTTTATCATCAATTCATCGTCCGATTTGATCAATTTTGAAGAATACGTCAAGAAATTCCTTATTTCCTCGTGGATTCAACCCTTATTTACCATTATGCCACTCAATTCGAGTTAATTTTCCAAAATTGTTAAGTTCGGTATTATTTTTGACACGAGACCGTGTGAAATGGACGACCTCGTGGTTTCGTCTCATCAGAGAGCACGTGAATCAACTAGATTTCCCGATGATTTGCGATCATCGCCCATCCGGAAGGTGTTAACTCAGTCATGCTGGGATGATTTCCCATATATTCACGTTATGAGTCTCGTAGTAGGGTGAGCTGTGGAATGAACTTCAACCTTTTGAGAGATTCTGATGGTTGGAATGGTTGTTGCGCCCTTTTTGTGGATGCTTCTTCTTGCTTCTTTTCTATTCCACATCAGAAGGACTCAAGTGCATGGCATACTCTAAAACTGATAGCAATTTTTCTGTATTGGTAATACTATGGAGATAATGTCACCGCTTGTATGATGTTGAGATGATATAGGTTTATCTCCTTCCTCAGTTGAAAGATGTCGTTTCAAAGGAGAGAATGCTGAGACGGGCGAGGATACTGTTGACGGATTTCTCTCCTTCCATTTGGAATTTCTTTTCTTTAGTATGAATTTCCCTTAAGCTGATTGTCTTCACAACTCTGTAGAAAACCATGAATAGTTTTGATGAAGTTGTCCTAATGGTCATCTTAAGTAGATCGTATTCCTGTTGTTTTCCTCGGTCGTAGAGGTGATATCCAAATGGAAATAGTCTTTATCAATCTCGTGACAACTGATGACTTAGCTGGGAATTGTCTTGAGGTAAAACAAGAAGATCATGTCTCACATATGTAATTAATATATAGATCTCTTATAAAATTCTAACTAAGGGTGGTTTCAAAGAAATAAAGGGATGTAATTCAAAGAGGTTTCCTACTGATTTTCTTTTGAGATCATTAATTAAAATGATATAAGGTACCTATGATATGCTGGATAAGGTTTGGAGATTAAGGACCCTATTTCAAAGTAAGATGGTGGTTGACTTGGTCCATTCAAGGGATTCTAATTATCTAAGGATAAGGCTAATTTCTTTTGACCAAGTCAATCTTTAGATCAGTATAAAATAAGAGAAGGAGGGAAGATAATTCCCTTAAGATCTACACTCTCTTTCAATTATTTAGAGAGGTCTTCTTCATCCATTTAATAAATGGATAATTTCTCAAGTTGGTGGATAAGGAAGAGGAGGAGGAGGAGGAGGATAGGTTCACTTAGAACCCTTGTGTTCATGTTTTGAAATAATTCTCCATCACTTTATCAACACCAAAACATGATAAATGATGCATGAGTGCCACTAATATTTAAGAGTTATAATGGAGAAATTAGGGATAAATAGTAGATGCTTTTTTGAGAAAGAGTTCACTAAATTGAACCGAATAAATTCCTGAATGGTATTATGTCTAACTATCAATCAAGTTGATTCATGTCATGGTTCTGTACATGGTCCTTTGACTTGAGACAACAAAGACATCTTGTGCATACATGACCGTATTTTGATTCTGTCTTACAAATTTTTAGCCAAAGGATCTCTAAAATGTCATAATTGGATATGATGTAAAGTCTTCAAAGATGATTGTGTGGTCAAGATGGGATCATCTGTCCTCAGTATTTGAGGAGATAGACTCAAGGAAGGAGATGTGATGAAGTCCTTGACCAAGGTAGTAGAAATATCAAAGGAGTTCATGATAATTTCTTACATGCATCAGTACTAGCTTGAGTGATTAATTAGGGTTTGACAATTGACCATACCCTAAGTCATTCATGAGTCTTGTGTGGAAAATGATTACAAATGTATGGTAACTGATGACAAAAAGGTAACCTACAGGCTAGCAACTCAACCTATCAATTGGGTTAAATCGATCTTTGATTAATAAGTCTTCCTGTCGATGTATTTAATTAATTATGTTTGACCAATTATGTGTTATTGGGTCTATAGTGTTATTAGCTAGTGAGATATATACACCTAGAGGGTTGCACACATATAGTATATGAATGTGGGTAGATATAGACATGACTATGAGGGTTTTTATGAAAAATTTACATAACTATTGCCTATAAATAAGGGGGAAATGACCACAATTAAAGGTGTCCATGCAAGCCTTGAAAGAATTCTCTCTTTTCCTTCTCTTTCTCTCTTGATGAAGTACTTTGAAAAGGAGATCCAACAATCTGGAGATCGTGTGGATAGCGCTAGAGGCTAGACACTTGAATAGCTTAAAGAACTCCTTCAAGGGAACCCTCTAAGTACATTTTTTTCGTACATACTAGATGATAAAATCACATGTTCTTGGTGCCTCAATGCTTTGAATATCTGATTAATTCTATTCCCCTGCACTCGATGTTTAAACTTTAAACTTTAAACTTTAAATTTTGATCAAAATTTAAACTTATTGACCTTAGATCCCAACAAGGATCATATCCTCTTGGAGCTTCTATGTGTCGAATCTTCGAATTGATACTTTCCCGAAGTGAATGATGCTTTCATCAAAGTTTTGGAAAGCTTTTCAACTTTAGATCCTGACACAAACATCCTCACTTTGCACTAAAATATATCATGGAAGATGATAATTAAACACTTTGAGAAGGAATAGTTGAATTGAGAATTGACATTTCATCTTACAAGGTCTTGGATTGGCTTCAAGCTCTTTAATCCCTTGTTCTCTCTTGATATTATTATTAATTAATGAATAAATAAAATTTTAGTCAATAAATAAATCAATTTCTAACTTAGTAAATTATTTTCTTGATATTTTAATGACCAAAGTTCCCTAACGATAATAATTAGAATATTATAATAAAAATAGATTTAGTGATTTAAAAACATGATAACATGTATTTATGATCATTTTAGGTGCATAAAATACATGATATTACTACATTAACATGCATGCTATCACATTCATTGAGTATTCTTCTTGCCATTCAAAGCTAATTGTTGCCATCAAGCAGTCTTGCCATGGCTACCTTGCCTTTGTCATGGCTCACCTAGCTCCCACCCTGTCACTACTACCAACTTCCAATTGATCTCTAGAGTGCCATCTTAGTCTCCTTAGAGAGGGAGAGGCTCAACTACTTATCTTAGCAACACCTCTTCTTAAACACTTACGTGCATCATATCTAGTGGCACACGATCCCCGTTGCCACCAAGGCACGACACCATGGCGCCGGAGGAGCCGACACCCACGCGCGTCCACACCCCATGACAAGCGAAGCAGAAGGATGTCAACTTTTGCTACACTTCTTGAGGACCTCGTCTAGCCACGGTCAACCACACTCCGAGCTCGTGCGCGTGGACCTATCTTTCCTTTTCCATGCTTATAAAATTTTTGGACTGCACGTATTTTAGTGGATCCGTGTCTACCTCTCTTCCCCTTTAGGTTTCTTAGTGGACCCTCTCTTTTGGGCCCCACTTAAGAAGCCCACTCTTGGTGGACCTGTTATTTTATTTATGTTGGGCTATTAGGTTCATGGGCCTCAAGTGGGCCCTTTACCCTCTCGGCCCATCTTGGGCTCTATAAGAGGGGAAGGGACCTCCCCCCCCCCACAACAAACCTAGCCATCATTTGATAAAAGAAAGGAGAGAGCTCCCAAATTGACTGACTACTCGTGAAGGGTCAGGAAAGGAGTCCAACCGCAGCCGCCGCCACCACCGTCGCATGCTGCCGCCCAATGCCGCTACTGCCGCCCCCGTGCCCTGCCCCGCGCCGCCGCAGCCTGCCATCTGCGCCGTCTCGCCCTCCTGTCCGCGCAAGCCCAGTCGCCCTGAGAGTGCGAGCCCAGCCGTCCAGCACCATTGTGTCGTCCGCACTGTGCCCCGCGCTCTACCGTCTCGCGCCACTGTGTCCCATCTAGTGTTGCAATCACTACCGCCCCGCTACCGCGCCGAGGACTTCCCCCATCCGGCCCACAATGTCACCTGACCCGGTCTACTTTTTGCCGACCTCCCGTGCCGTGTATGAGCTACCTCCCTTGTCACGACCAATCGGGCTCACGTGCTACAAGTTAGGCACGCATCCCCTCTTCCTTATTTCGAAGTTCCTTTATTTCTTGCAGTATTTGCCACATCTGTTTCCACCACCCTCGGGACCTAGATTAGGTTAGTCGGTAGGGTGAAACGAGCGGATCAAGACCATGGTCCGATCCATCTTGTTGACCATTGAGCTACCCTCGACGACCCAAGGCCCATTGCTCGCGAGGACCTAGATTGGAGGTTTTCCAGACTATCACTACAGGGAGCATCCCAGGAGCTAGAGGGCAAGGTGCGAGGAGGCAGCCTATCGGATACCTTGAGTGAGTACCTCATCATACTAGATCGCCTTAGATCTCATCCCTTATATTCCCCTTAGTCCCGCTGCTTGGCGAGGTTTACCAGCCCGTCCGACATCAATATCATCGACCTCCTAAGGTACTATCTAAGGCAAGTTGGGCATGTCTAAGCCCTAGCTTGAGGGAGAGAATTAGAACAAGCCATTAGGCATGTTAGAGCATATCCCAATAGTTTCCACCAGTTATGTGGCCTTACTCCCACATTGGCATATGTCTTCCTTGGTCATGATTTGTATTTATAGATTTTTTTGCATAATTCTTTACACAATCCATTATCTATACATTTGGGTTTCACCCATTCATAGCAAGAAATCTTGGATGTGTTTAAAAATTCCATTGTCATTGATATCTCAATTGGTCACATCTAATGAATCGATGACACGGATGTTATCATTGTCGACAACAACAATCCCTTTTTTTTCTCTAAAACATTTTTGATAAAAAACAATTTCTGCTCTTTTGATGTACTCTTGTTTAGAAATGAAAAAATTATTTGAACAATTTTATCATTAGTACATATTTATCTAAAAAACAGACCGTGACATTAAGATATGAGGAATTATCCATCATGTTTTCATTGGCCAATGGATAATTGGCATATATTCATATAATACGTATTCTTAATAGTTGAAATTTAAACTATTTTACATATTGTATACATACATTGAATATAGTTAGAACTTAAATATACCTTCAATTTAATAAAGAACATAGGTTGAAACCATATATTTTTCATCGAATTTTAAAGAAACATACATATGATTTTTATGAAAGCGTATAAAATCTTACACCCAAATGATATTTGTAAGTAATTTGAGAACATTGTAAAACTATCTTTATCATTTGTTTATTGATTTGGTTTTTATCAAATTGAATACTAACTCTATATTAAAATTTTAATTGTGTTATATTTTGTATGCTACCTTCTATCTTAAGCTTGAGCTAATCTTAATTAATCTCTTTAAAACTTTTGATGATCCTCATGACAAAGTAAATAATTCTTGTATGATATATATTTTGTTCAAAAAAATTATTTCTACTTTGGATTTTGTTGGGAGAAAGCATTTATATTTTTTCATCAAGTACTTGAAGAATCATTGAGGCAATTAGGCCTTGATAAGTATAAAACTACTATCATTAAGAATGCAAGTTTATGTATCAAAAATTATATTCAGCTCTTCAAATTTTATTTTAAAATGTAGAATAGTAGCAAGTCTAGGTCAAATCCACAGAGAGGACAATTAAAAGATTGAAAGTATTGAATAATTTTGATGTTCTATTAGGTTAAGACATTGGAAATGATTGATAAAAGAGGGAGATGTATGAGGAAGATGCAATAAAGCGATTGAACATCATTTTTGGCCTCCTTGGAAGATTAAAAACACTTGATTGGAAGGTGAAAATGAGATTTATGGTTTGAAAATATAAAAATGTGGATGAAATTATTGAGAAATGAAAAATATGGATGAAGAATGATCCTAATCTAAAGATTTGCGATCAAAGTGCACTCTAGCGATGTTCTTCCATCAAACACGCCTTTGAGAGCTTGTACATTTTCCCCACACTTGATGTCTTACATCCAACATGAGGAATGTATAGAAGATATAACAAATTCACTAGAAATGATGTTTTGTTTAAGAAAAATGATCAATAGATATCTTCTTTCCACTAGCTAGCCAATTCCACAAGCACACAATGAAACATTAAGAACATATTTTTTATGCCTTAGAATTTGATCAATCTTTGAAGACATAGAGCATAAAATGATGATCATGCCCACAAAATGTTAGCCCCAAATTTGATTATGATCATGAGATATCATGATTTCAGTTTAGAGCAATTATGGCTGTTGATTTTTCCTAAAAAGCACCTGATTGATCGCTAGCCATTGATTTAATCTTGATCAAAGTCAAAAGCTTTGAGACTATGCTACACATCAGCACTAGATTTTTTGACAGGAGAGATAAAGAGTGACTTCAATCGGAGCTGTAACACTATCTTTACAAAGTGCAAAGTGCACAGGATTGTGCCACGTGTCACTTCACTATTTGCCACAATCCCATATAGTGCTCCATCTTGAGATTAATATGAGCCTTTCATTTTTTGCTCTATAATCCCACACATTAGGATGAGCCACGTGTTGTGGTTATGAACATCTTGATTGGGTGCACCTAGTTCACCAAATCAAACTAACCTCATTTTGTCACGTGTCCTATAAAAATAGAAACATAAGTCCCACATTGATTAAATTCAAAATATTTCTAGGCTTTAAAACGCAGCCCATTAAGCGTTATAAAAAATCAAGAAATATTTTAAGAACCCATTCTCCCCTCAGTGGCACCATGTGTGCGCTAATAGGCGTCATGTCTTCACACCATGCATCTACGATACCACATCAATGTGCCACATCAGAACACATAAATAAAATCCAGTTTTTTTATTTATAATTCCTGAAAAATCCTTTCAATATCTTAAAAAATATATCTTTTCTTTTAAATCTTCATTTCTTTCACTTCAAAATCTCTATACTTCTTCCCATCTTTTTTATGAAACGCAATCATGGGGTCATGGAAAACACATTTTCACGTGTCAAAATAAATTTCAAACTCACTCAGATTAAGATTTAATTAAGAAATGATTAGCATAATGGTAAGGCTTGAATCCATGGAGAATTAGGGAAAATTTTCAAAAAGTTTATAAATTCAAACAAATTGGACAATTAATTGCGGTGAGAAGTTAAATTAGTTTATATTTTAGGAAAGATAACTTAAACATGAATCCATGGAATAAAAAATCACTTGATTTGAACTTGTATCCATGGAGAAATCAAAGAGCGAAGTAAAGAGAGAAAAATCGATGGTGAGGAGAGAGAAAATAACAAAATTAAGTGAAATTAATCTAATCTACGATTCAAAATTCAAGTCTAATGATAAATGACAAAATATTTGGATCAAAATATGTAATCTAACATGAAATCATGTTTGAAATGATCAAATTAATCACCAGATCAATGCTTTTCAATCCCCATTTTCAAAAACTGATATTGAAAGTTCAAGCGGTGAGTTCTCCCTATTCTTTCAAAAAGATGATGAATTGAAAAACTCCTTGGATACAGAAATGAGTCTAGAAGATGGTTGAAGGCAAGAGATTCAAGGATTAAGAATTCCAAATAGTTTGATCAATTAAAAAATCCAAGAATGCATACACCATCGAAGAGAGAGAACTTATAAATTTTGAATTCGAGCGTGACCATCAAATCTTCTCCTTCACGAGATCAATAGTTGTGATGGAATCTGAAGAGGAAAACTAGCTAAGTTATGACCATTAGATCTTCATTGGCATGTAATAATCACACCACATATCGGTGTGAATGAGAATCGTCGATCGATAACGGCAATTGAATCTTGTTTTGACACTTTTAACTACGCTGTGAATCATCATATGCTTTAAATCTTGGCCGATTTAAGTCCTTAGATCAACAGCCAGATTCCATTAAAATCACGATGAATCTGCACCTAATGAGAAGTTGCCATGTACCTACGCCTCCCAATTTTATGAGAATCATAGGGTTGGAGATCAAACACTTCTTGTTGCGCCACGTCACCTACACATAAAACGATATTCCCACATTAGATAAACCAATGGAAATCGACAAGTATAAATAGGGCTACTGTTTCATTAAGTAATATTGGCCCACAAAACGACACTTAGCAATAAATGATTGTCTTAGTCCATGCCATGTGTGCGCTACTTGTGCGCCACATGGCACTCTCACATGTCACCTCATGGTGATACACACCGCACATGTCACATCAGTCGCCACATCAGCTGTCACTTAAATTTAATATTTATGATTTGTTTTTAACTAAAATAAATAAGAAAAATTCAAAATAAATTCATAAAATTTTAAAAACTCCCTAAGAATAAATTTCTCAATTAAGAATATACTCATCTTCTTTGAAAAATAAAGTTAGAAAAATAGATGAGTGTGCATAAAAATAATTTATTTTATTATTTGCATTTAAAACTCAAATAAAATCTCAAATATAAATGGGGATAAATATTTAAAAAATAACTTTGATTTATGCATTATCAACCCTTAAAATAATTTATTTTGATAATTTACATAGAATGATGAAGATGAACTTAATATATAATAACATGCATAAGAATGGAATAACTTATGCCTTAAAATATACTAATAATCATATAATTTCAAGTATGATTTGCTTGTTATCACTTCTCTTCTCATTTCTCATTATATATGTTTATTTCTTAACTTTGTTGGTTTCTTCCTCTTATAAATGTAGTAAATAGAGTCTATTTACTTTTATGTTTCTCCAGTCTCACCTTGAAAGATGGTATTAGAGTAGGCTTCTCAAGTGCTCCATAAGTCATCATTTTACTTGAGTGGAAAATGTTTCCCCTTTGCCGCCTTGAATTCTTCTATTTCCAGTTTGACCTGCCATCTATTTTTCTACAAGCATTCACCATGATAAGTGATGCTCATTTTTGTTTGTTGGTGATTCAAACATCTAAGTTTTATATGTCTGACCTTTTGTGTGTTCTCAAAGTCCTCTCTTCTTGTGCAACATTGTAGCATGGACAACCATGCGACAACGACAGCAATGTTAGAGCATAAAATGCTCTATTATAGGTGCAACCATTGGTGACGAAGAATTGAGTTTAGAAATTAGGCAATTTATAATATTAAGAAAGATAACTCAATTGCAAATCCACGGAATCAAATATCGAGTGATTTGGATTAGAATTCGCGGAGTAATCGAAGTTTGAAGTTGAGATGAAAATTCTATCGTGAAATTGATTTAAAACTAAAACTAAACTTAATCTACGATTCAAAATATAAATCTAATGCTAAATGACGAAATATTAAAATGTAAACACGCAATCTAACCCAAATTCGTGCTCGAATTGATCCAATTAATCGCCGGATTCATCGCTTTTCATTCCGCGATTCCAAAGACGAAGATGGAATTCAAGGTGTGATTTCTCTTTACTCCCTCGATCAATTTCCGATTTCAAACACTTCTCGGACGTGGAAACGTGTCAAGAAGGTAAAGAAATCAAAAGACTCTCAGATTGTGGTGTCTAGACAGTTCGATTTTGCTCAAAAATCCAAGGGTGTTCTTCCGTAGCGAAGAACAGTTTAATTTATAGAGGATTTGGGCATAATCGTCGAATTCAATGGTCCATCGCCAGCAACTGTCCAGATCACGCGTCGATTGAAAATCGACGCCATTAAGTCACGTCCATCTGATCTTCAATGGAGCTTCCACAGTGAGCCACGTTGCGCGCTTGAAGAGATGTGTCGTTTGATTCGTCCGTTGGATCTTCGTCCGACGATTGCGATAGATTCAGAGGTCCATCGGGCGCTTCAAATCTCAACCGTTATAACTCGCGGATGGACGGCTGAGATTAAATGCAATTTATCGAATTGGTGTTGCATACGATGTTGCCATGTACCCCTTGAGTAAGTGACATCTGACGCACGTGATGAAATCACTCGATCGGATATCTCATGTGTGGCCACGTCACCTGAAATCAAAGTGCGATAGAAATAATCCCACACGGAATAAATTTAAATGTTTTATCAACTATATAAGGTATACGTTATAATGCAGTTAGCTTAAATCCTTCAATGGATGTCCCTAACCACTTATTAATCTTGCGCACACGTGTCACTCACACACACGCGTGACACACACACGTCATGCATACACGTCACACATACACACGTCCACGTGTCACACGGACACACGTCCGCGTGTCGCCAAGTGGCTTCGCTCTGCCACGTCAGCGCGCGGTAAAAAAAAAATTTTTATTCCTTTTTTAATGATTTAAAAAAAAAAAAATACAGTTAAATAAATTCCTAAAAAAATTCCTAAAAATTGGAAAAATCATAACTTTCAAAATAGAACTCCAAAATAATTCAAATTTGTTTTGGTGGATCAGAAATTGAGTTATATATCATTATGAAAAGTCAAAATATTAAAATAAAAAAGGAATGAATTTTAATTAAATAAATACATTCATGTATTTTCTAAAAATAACTTTAGAAAAATACATGAATATAAATGCAGATCTTTCTCTTATACTTGAATCATTAAACATAGTTATGATCTCAAATATAATTAGGATTAAAATCATAATGTTTAATTATGCATAATTATCCATAAAATGATGTATTTTTAGATCATAACGTGAAATTATGTAAAATGATAGAAATATACTTAAAATATGATAACATGCATACAATTGGAACAATTAATGCCTTAATTTATATTAATAATCATGTAAATTCATGTATAAAATGAATGTTATCACTCATCATCTTTGCTGAGTTTTTCATTTTACACTTTTCATTCAGCTTAGTGTCACTAAATCTAGAGAGGTCCCAGTGAGTTCTGATTCATCTTCCTTGTGTAGGGGAGGAGCACTAATCAAGTCTCCCAAGAAATAGCATCACCTCAATCCTATCTTTAGAACTTTTGGAAAGAGGGGAAAACTCTGTCCACAATGTATTGTCTTAACCTTAGATCTCTACTCGGCAAAGTCTACAAGGCAAATCATCCGCACTAGCTAAGAGCACCACAAACAAGAGATCTTAGCAATGTGAGAGGATATTATCCAGCCCAAGATGGGTAGCTCATTAAGGGCCTCTCCTTCTCCTCCCCTCTACATAAACGTATGTAATGCCTCTTTCTTCTTTTAATCAAATATACTCTTTGCTTTCCACATCGTTTCAAAGCAAAATGATCTAGGTTTCTGTGCATCCATCGTCCTCTCGGGCTGTGGAGGTTTTTCCTCCACCACCCATCCTCCCTCCCGCAAGACCTCCTTCAATCGCCTTCGGCCTCCACGTTCACAACGCGATGCAAGTGCTTACCCTCGCGCTTCGCCACCCTTACATGTGCTACTCCATCAGATGCTCACGATATCTCCAACTGCTTGCGCGCAACGATCTTCGTGCAACTGGCCCTCACACACAACCCCCTAGGCGGGAAATTGCTAGCCGACATCCTCCTTTGCTTTTTCGCAAATGCTTGCACTCAACTCCCCCCCTGACGGAACGAATCGATGCAGTCGTTAATTGCACACCGATTTGTGTCAAAAATAATTCCAAACTTACCAATTTAATGTAAATAATTTGAATTGAGGGGTCTAATGGTAAATAAGGGTCGAATCCACAGGGAAATAAAGTATTTTTTAGAGATCTTTTGGAATTTGATTAAATTGGACAATGAATTAGTGAAATAAATTAGGGACAAATGGTGTATCTAGAAAGATAACTCAAAGACGTATCCACAAAATAAAAAATCACTTGATTTGGATTAGTAATTGCGGAGAAATCAAAGAGCAAAGTGGAGAGAAATTTTCTGAAAATCGGAAGAACATAAAACCAAAATTGACCATGAAATGAAACTAAATTATGATCCTAAATTACAAATTGATGATACATGACGAAAGACTAGAGGGAAAACACGTATTCTAACCCAAGATAGCGATCGAAATGATCCAATTAATCGCCGGATCGAGGCTTTTCATTCTGCGATTTCGAAAACGAGCATCGGTGTTCAAGAGACAAATTGTCCTTAATCGATCGAGGAAATCTCACTTTTAATAAATCCATGGACGCGGAAACGAGTCTAGAAGAGATTAGAAGCGAGAGATTCAAGGATGGAGGGGTGTAGATAGATCAATTTGATGAAATCATCCATGAATGTCTTACAGAATCGAAGAACACCTTAATTTATAGGCGATTTGCGCGTAACCGTCGGATGGAGGCGTTTAATCTTCATCAACGGTCTAGATTAAATGTATCAGGGCAAACCGTTACAATTAAATCTCGCCCCTTGGATCACGGATGGACGCTCCCGATGAAGCCATGTGTTTATGCATCATAAAACGCCTTGAAAACGCATCCGTTGGATCGCGATCTGACGCTTCGGATGCGTTTTGATCGAGTAAAATCTGGACCATTATAACTCCCATTTAAGACACGTGCGCTGATGGTGATCCGGTGGACCTCGTGTCCACTGTATCAACGCGCGATGATTCGTGCTCCTTTAATCCAACGTGTCGCCTTCAGCCACGTGTCCTACAAACTTAAAACAAGAGTAGCTTAGTCCCACATGGATAAAATTAAAGCGACTCATTGGGTTTATAATGTGGAATGAATATGAGGGTTAGCATAAATCCGACCATCGAATGCTTATATGTACTATAACACTATATTACGAGTAAATTTAAATATGCACACGTCACATCCGCGCCACGCAGGCGCTCGCATGGATCCGCGTGGCTCTGCCACGTGGCCTTGCGTGCCACGTCGCATCCACGTGGGTCCCGCGTAATAATTACCCCCTTTTTGGCTTATTTTAATTAATTTAAATAGTTTTAAAATCGAAAATATACTTAAATAAATTCATAAAAATTCCAGAAAATTCCTATAAATATTAAAAATCATAACTTTCAAAATATAACTCCAAATTAATCCCGATTTTTTTCATTGGATCTGAAATTCAATTATCTATCATTATAAAAAGTCAAAATATTTAAATAATAAGAGATTTAGTTTCTATTTCAAAAATACATTCATTTCCTTAAGATTTTCACTTTAGAAAATAAGATGAATGTTTATAAAAATGATTTCTCTCATTATTTAACTTTAAAAACCACTTATAATCTCTAGTAAAGATAGGTTATAAAATTATTTATCTTTAATTCATCATAATTAACCCTAAATTAAAGCATTTTGAGATTATAACATAAAATTGCATGAAATGATAGAAATGTACTCAAAGTATGATAACATGCATATAAATGGAATGTTTTATGCCTTATTTTGCATTAATAATCATGTATTATCACGTTAAGATTGCATGTTATTACCCCCCTCCGCCGACATGTGTGTGCTCCTGCATCGGCCATCCGTGCATCCTCCCTCTTGTGCAATCTCCCTCATTCATGTGCTCCATCCTCCTTCCTGCCGACGATTAGCCTTCCGCTATTTCGTGTGAAGAATTATCACCCCTTGAAGAGTGGGAGATAATGAGAATACCAAGAAAAGAGATACTCTAAATTAATTATTATATCATAATGAGTATAGGATACATATCGGGGAGAGTATTCATGTTCTTAAATGGAGAAAACTACTTAAGAGAAAACGCTACGGTAATAACTACCTAGCATGACGGTTGATAAACCGACGCCTCGGCACTCCCGTTCTGGAGAAGCCAAAATGCTTCAGATCGCGCAGCTTCCTCACGGGAGTAAATGATGAGATCACTTTCCAACATTCTCCCCTTTGATCTCTTTGCCAATTCCGACATCAGACATTCCAATCAAGTTCCGGAAAAAACTAAACTTCTCCTTTCTGAGAGACTTAGTTAAAATATATGCTCGCTTTTCAGTACTCGAAATGTGAGTGACTTCCACTTCTCCGCTCTGTACGCACATTCGTACATAATGATAACGAATTTTGATGTTCTTGGACCGACTATGAAAAACTAGATTTTTTGCTAGATGAATTGCCGATTTGTTCTCAACAAATATTCTTATTGGCTTGACGCTTATTCCAGTGAGCTATGTGATAAGATTGGCCAACCATACTCCTTGGCAAGCAGCGAGAGTAAGTGAGATATACTCGACTTTGCATGAAGAAAGAGCAACAATTCTTTTCTTCTGTGACATCCAAGTCACGATGTTATCGCACAGAAGAAAAAAATGCACCTACGGTGCTTTTCCTATCAACCGAATCTCCTCCTTAGTCGTTGTCGCAGTATCCTACAAGAGACAGCTCTCTGTCTTTCTTGTAACTCAGACCAAGATTTAGGGGTCCCTTTAACATACCTTACGACTTGTTTGGCACTTGTGAAGTGCTCCTTCGACAGATTTTCACATGTGCTTGCTTAGATATCATGTGCAGAACATTAGATCGAGTCTTATGTGCATCAGAGACCTCAGAGATCCCATCAAGCTTCTGTAGGTAGTCGAGTCCATAATATTCTTGGAGTCGTCTTGATTGAGCATCAGGTTCACTTCGAGTGGTGTTTGAGAGGAATTGCATTCAAGAAAATTGAAATCAGAAAGGATCTTCAGGGCATATGAACTTTGCGCGAGTGTGATCTCCCCTTCAAGCTGATTTACCTGAATGCCTACAACAAGCAAAATCGTCAGCGTAAACACCTATGTATAATTTGAAGAGATTGCTTTGGATTATAGTAAATCGCTGGTTTGTGATTGCTTCTGATTAGGCCCAATTCCACTAGGCTTTTGTCAAGCTTTGAATACCAAGCTCGAGGAGCTTGTTTCAATCCATACAAGGCTTTCCTTAGCTTGTAAACATGATGCTCTTTTCCAGGGATTTCATATCCCTTTGGTTGCCTAACACATATTTCCTCCATGATTTCACCGTTGAGGAAGGCTGACTTTACATCAAGATGATGGACTTCCCATCCATGAAATGCTACAAGAGCTAGGAGAACTCTATTGTCTCCATCCTAGCCACAGGACCAAACACATCAGTAAAATCAATTCCATACCTTTGAGCATACCCCTTCACAACTAATCGGGCTTTATGATTGGTGAGCTGTCCCGATGAGTCCTTTTTGACTTTAAAGACCCATTTCAAGCCAACTGGCTTGCATGATACAGGTGGTGATACAAGAGACCATGTATTATTCTTCTCAATTTGATTTATTTCTTCATCCATGGCTGCTTTCCAAAAATTTTTTTCTTTCAATGCTTCAAGAACATTTCCTGGTTCTTCTTCCGAAAGATGACATGCTTCTTCCTCAATCATCGGTTGCGTCTCTTCATAAAACTGAGAAATTCCTTTGAATTTTCTAGGTTGAGAGCTTACTAAGGATGACGAGCTCAGAGGACATACCGAGGAATTTCCTGAATTCTCTGTGATTGAATCTTCTGAGAATCTCATAGCGTGCAGTTCTGAGTTGTTGGAATTCAAGTTGACATAGGAGGAGAACTCAGAGATAAGCATACTTTAAGGTGAGTTTTTATTGAAATCTTCCCAATTCCAGCTTTTATCTTCTTCGAATGCTGCATCTCTAGTGATGTGAATTGATTGAGAAACAGGATTGAAGGTTCTATACCCTTTTACTCCTTTCTCATAGCCTATAAAAATCATTGGTATGCTTTGATCATCCAATTTTCTCAGACTTTTACCGAGAGTTTTTACAAAGACTATGCAACTAAATACCTTGAGATGTTTAACAGAGGGTTTTCTCCCTGTCCAACCTTCATAGGGAGTTTTACCTTCCAAGCTTTTGGTGGGTGCTCGATTGAGAAGATAAACGGCAGTGCTCACATCATCTCCCCAAAAAACCTTAGGGAGGTTCTTGTTCTTCAACATGGCACGAGTCATGTCCAGAATCGTCCAGTTTTTCCTTCCAACAACTTCGTTTTGTTGAGGAGTGTGTGATGTAGAAAAGTGTCTCTTAATCCCCTGTTCACTGCAAAAATCCACGCAGTCCACACGGTTCACGCGGATGCCCGTGAGGGGTGCCACGTGGTAGACAGGGGGCTGGCAGTTGGAGGGCCCATGGGTATAGTGGGCCCTGGTTAGGTATTAGGGGCGGTAACGCATTAGCATTAAACCGCCCCACTATTTAACCTTGTTATTTCCACTTCTGTCTTCCGTGTGGGACTATGTTCCCACACGATTATCTTTTGCATGTGACGTGGCGAAAAGGCATGCGTTGGATGCGATCAGGACGGCGAAGATCACGTGGACCCAAGTCCACGCGATCATCAAATAACCATGTGCGCAAAAGAGGGGATAAGTGGTGACGATCAAAGGGCTTACCTGACGCCACGTGGCGACACGGGGATCGCTTATCTTCATCAGCATGAAGGCCGCACGATCTCCATCACGTAGACACGATAAGCCGCGATTTTCTTCTCGCCGTGGACGACTCGGGATCGCGCGATCTTCATCGAACGGCCACGATGATCAGCGATCATCTTCTCACCTTGGCGATATGTGGAACACGCTGGACGGTCCGATCTTCATCGAACGGGCAGCGGAAGAGCATCGAGGTGATCGCGGGGTGATCGCGATCACAAGGCCAGGATGCGCCCGATCTTTCTCTCACCTTATCGACGCATCTGGACGGTTGGATCTGCATCGCACGGACGACGATCGTGCATCAGCAGACTTGATCGGCGATGATCGGGACCATCACTTACCTGATCGCGATCGGACGGCAGGGAGGCTTCGTGGAAGAATTCCACGATCGCAGTGCGATCGAACCGCGATCCTGGCACCTTTGGAGAGAGATCGTGGCCACGATCGCCGCGGATTGATGGGCCACGCTTGCCAATGATCGTGGCCATCAACAAGCACCCACGACCGGATCAAATGGCCCGAAAAATCGGGCCAAAATTTCCTTTAAAAACCCATGTATTTTCCCTTTGTAAATTGAACTTTTGATAGATTTGTGAAGAAATTAAGCGAATTTCAAGGAAGATCTCTAGTTCATCGTGATCCCCCCGCGTTTAGACTCGATTGCGAAGCGATTGGAGCGAGATTGATCACGAATTTCTCCTTGATTTCATCGAATTTTCCCCTTGAATTCCGAACGTCCACGAGGAAGAATCCGAGAAAATTCGCTTCAATCCACGAGAATTGAAGCCCCATTCTTGAATTGGGTTAGTAGTGAGATTCGATCGATTATCAGGAGGTAATTTGAGTTTTTATTAGATTTAGAAGTTTAATTTTGCAAATTAGTTCTTAGTGTTCTTCATTTTCCCCAATTTTCAGTCCGAAAAATCGCTGATTTTGAAAATAGGATTGATTTTGAAAAGATTTTGAAAAATCTTTGGGGGATTGATTTTATGGGGCCATTTCCACCATCGGAGGGCAAGGAGTATATTCTTGTAGCGCTGGACTATGTGTCCAAATGGGTCAAGGCGATACCGATGAGGACAGACGATCATCGAGTGGTTAATAAGTTCATTGTTAACAATATTTTTTCTCGATTCGGTTGTCCTAGAGTTATTATTAGTGATGGTGGATCTCATTTTACTAACTCTCATTTCAGGAGTTTACTTAAGAAATATGGAGTTCACCATCGCGTCACGACCCCATATCACCCCCAAGCAAATGGCCAAGTAAAAGTCAGCAATAGAAAAGTCAAGAACATATTGAAGAAGATCATTCGCACGGATGGAAGAGATTGAGCAGCGAAGCTACCCGATGCTCTATGGGCATACCGCACCGCATTCAAGACACCCATTGGGATGTCTCCTTTTAGGCTCATTTATGGCAAGCCTTGCCACCTCCCCGTCGAGTTAGAGCATAGAGCATATTGGGCCATTAAAAAGCTCAATCTATCTCTTGATCAAGCTGGAAAAGAAAGTCTTCTACAACTTCAAGAGCTCAAAGAACTCCGGAATGAGTCATATCAAAATGCGGAGATTTAGAAAGCCAAAAATAAAGCCTATCATGACAAGCACATTAATAGGAAATCTTTTCATGTTCATGACAAGGTATGGCTTTATAATTCTCATCTTAGACTCTTTCTAGGGAAATTGCGCTCAAGGTGGGATGGTCCATATGAGATCCTTGAAGTGTATGACAATGGATCGGTCTTGATTTTAGATCCCAAGACCCAAAATTCCGTCAAGGTAAATGGACATAGGTTGAAGCCATACATTGGTGAAGAAGGACCTCCACCTCCTCATAGGGAAGAGCTGAAATCCCTTGAGATCTCAGCCACTAGTTAGTCGTTGGAGTGAGTTACTTCTAGGTAAAGACGTAAAACTTAGCGCTTGTTGGGAGGCAACCCATCTTTATTTTATTTTTGCATTTGTTCTCTACTTTTATCATTGTTCTAGCATTTCTTTTTACTTTTATATTTGCTGTTTGCTTTTATGTTTGTTTTTGCTTCTTTATAAGTTTTTTAGGTACTAAGGAGAAGGGCACATAAAAAGAAGAAATTCAGCTCCAAATCAACTCCAAAAATGAAGAGAAGAATGCAACCAATGCAAATTCCCACTAAGTTTTTCTTTTCCCTCCTATGTGTCTCTTGCTTTTACTGATGTGCATGTCATGTATATTGATTGTCATCACTTTTTCCATGAGCATGTTGAGTTTTATTGAGGACAATAAAAGGAATGAGCATGGGGGGGAGTTTTCTAGAAAACTTAAAATTTTTCAAAATTTTTGCTTTTCTTCATTTAGTATTCTATGCATGATCTGATTTTTAAACATGTGAACAGCAACATGATCTTTTGAAAAACACATGAAATAGAAAAACATAGAGTTCATTAACACCTCCACTTGTTTAGAAAGTTGTGGGAAGAGCAACCTTAAGTGTATGTTGAGGAGATGGTAGAGTCGATGGAATTAGGGATCTAGGTATTCCTTTGGGGAACCATAAAATCCAAACTAAGGATGTACCCAAGCTCATAGTATGATTTTTTAAAACTTTCTATACTTCTCATCCACTCATTCTTCTTTCTAAACTTTGAGTTAATGACATAGCAAGTCGTAACTTGTATCATCCTTTGTTGGCACTAATATTATTGACATAGTGAAGCTCCCTGATCCATAGAGATACCAAAACCTCTTCGGGGGAATAAGCTCCATGTCTACTAAGGACGACACATGGGTAGGATGAGCACCATGAAATGAATTATGTTATTTTTCAATAAAGTTGCATTAAAAGCCTTGAAAATTTCAAATTCTGAATTATCTAATCTCCTTCTTCAAAAAGGCTTGCATCAAGTAGAATTAGGATGAATAAATTAGAATTAGAAAGAAATAAAAATACAAAAAAAATAGAATTAGGATGAAAGAAAGAGAAAAATAAAAAAAAGTAGAATTAGAATGGTAAGCTACCTCCCATGTGTTTTAGCCGACTCTATTTTATAGCCACTATGTATATAAGTATGATGCTTGTTTCTACTTCTTGTGCCCTTATCATTCATGTCCATAGTGCAAGGAGGAAGCGACGATTGGTTTGGTAAGATGAATTTCTTTTAATTATGTATATTTCTATTAATATGTAGAGCAAGAGCATTCTTAGTTTATTTGGTGGATTAAAGTGTTTGCTGGAGGAATGCCTTGATCTTGAGTTTCTAGTACATTACTTTCTTCTTGGCATCACTCAAGGTAGAACATTCATTTCAGATTCTATCAATGCTTAACCCATGGCTTTCTAAACTTGTTAGTCCTATTTCATACTTCTTCTATTTCCATTGCTAAGGGACTAGCAATGATTTAAGTTGGGGGGTATGATAACATGCATTTATAACTTGAATTCTTATCCTAATTAACTCATATTCATGCTTATTTTATGTGAATACGATGCATGTTATCATAATTTTTAGGAATTTTCTCCATTGGTATGTCATTTCACTAAAGTCGATATTTATGTATTAATTAGGGATAATTTCATGCTTAATAGATGATTAATCTTTTGTTAAGTTTAAATTAATAGAAGTTACTCTCTTTTATTGAATGATTTTGACTTTAGTGCATGTTTTGAAGGATAATTTCAAGATGAACTTATGATTTAGAATAGTTATTAAGAAATGAGTTAAGAAAATTCTAAATCATCTTGATTTCTTATTTCAAAATATATTTTAAATGACATGATATTAAAAAGAAAAGAATTTGTGATCCAATGGAGAAAATTTGGATTAAAAAGGAGTTGTATATTTTAAGTTATGAATTTTTGAAGTTTATGGCCTTTTTCTCATTTTTATTTGGTTTTTAAATGGATTTTCATATCAATATTCCTTATTTAAAATCGCAAAAGGGGGTTCTTACCTGCTGGTGCTGACGTGGCGAGCGGGAGCTGCGGGCACTGACGTGGCGCGCGGGACCACCGAGTGGGTGCGACGCGGCACTGAGGCCACGTGGCAAAGCCACGGGTGGCCCGCGCGGGGCGCAGGTGGCGCACAAGGCGCGGAGAAGTGGCAGGTGGCCATGCAGTCCACGCGGTCCACGCGGACGCCCGTGAGGGGCGCCACGTGGCAGATAGGGGGCTGGCAGTTGGAGGGCCCATGGGTATAGTAGGCCCTGGTTAGGTATTAGGGGCGGGAAGGCATTAGCGTTAAACCGCCCCCCTATTTAACGTTGTTATTTCCACTTCTGTCTTCCGTGTGGGACTATGTTCCCACACGATTATCTTTTTCAAGTGACGTGGCGAAAAGGCATGCACTGGATGCAATCAGGATGGTGAAGATCGCATGGACGTGAGTCCACGTGATCATCAAATAACCACGTGCGCAAAAGAGGGGATAAGTGGTGACGATCAAAGGGCTTACCTGACGACACGTGGCGACACGGGGATCGCTTATCTTCATCAGCGTGAAGGCCGCACGATCTCCATCAGGCGGACATGATAAGTCGTGATTTTCTTCTCGCCGTGGAGGGCTCAGGATCGCGCAATCTTCATTAGACGACCACGATGATCCGCGATCGTCTTCTCACCTTGGCGATATGTGGAACACGCTGGACGGTCTGATCTTCATCGAACTGGCGACAGAAGAGCATCGTGGTGATCGCGGGGTGATCACGATCAGAAGGCCAAGATGCGCCCGATCTTTCTCTCACCTTATCGACGCATCTGAACGTTGGATCTGCATCGCACAGACGACGATCGTGCATCAACAGAATTGATCGGCGATGATCGGGACCATCACTTACCTGATCACGATCGGACGGCGAGGAGGCTTCATGGAAGAATTCCACGATCGCGGTGTGATCGAACCGCGATCGTGGCACCTTTGGAGAGAGATCGTGGCCACGATCACCGCGGATTGATGGGCCACGCTTGCCGACGATCGTGGCCATCAACAGGCACCCACGACCAGATCAAATGGCCCGAAAAATCAGGCCAAAATTTCCTTTAAAAAACCATGTATTTTCCCATTGAACTTTTGATCGATTCATGAAGAAATTAAGCAAAATTTTGAGGAAGATCTCTAGTTCATCGTGATCCCCCCGCATTTAGACTCGATTGCAAAGCAATTGGAGCGGGATTGATCACAAATTTCTCCTTGATTTCATCGAATTTTCCCCTTGAATTCCAAACGTCCACGAGGAAGAATCCGAGAAAATTTGCTTCAATCCACGAGAATTGAAGCCCCATTCTTGCGGCAATCATGTTAGTAGTGAAATTCAATCGATTATTAGGAGATAATTTTAGTTTTTATTAGATTTAGAAGTTTAATTTTGCAAATTAGTTCTTAGTGTTCTTCATTTTCCCTAATTTTCAGTGCAAAAAATTTGTAATTTTGAAAATAGGATATCTCTCTTATTATAATTCCAAATCACTTGATTCTAGTTGCAATGGATTCCTCTTTTTCTCAGCTTTCTATGTATAGCAAATTCATTGAATTCTGAGTTCATTTAGACCTTGAATTTGGCATTTGACCGGGGACTGTTCATCTTTTATTAGAAGTCAAATTTTGACTTTCGGGGTCAATTACTTTTAATTGACCTAATTAGAATTCGATAATTTTGGTCCTGTTAGATTCCTCTGGTTCTTAGCTTTCCATTGACATATAAATTGCAAGATTGGGATAGCATTTTTTTGGACAATTTGAAGATTTCCTCTGAGGTGTTCATTTAGGGGATTTTCTGATATTATATTTTCAATAATTTCATAGTAAATCCATTTCTTATCCAAAAATCACAAATTATATATTAATAAATTCAATTTTCTCTCTAGTTTTTAAATATATAATTTTCATAATTTTCTGACTGTGTTTGATTTTCTGATTTTGCAGAACTCCTACTGTTGGTAAAAGTCAATGCTTTGACTTTGACTTTTCTCTATCAAACCCGAGAATTAAATTCTTATAACTTCCTATTTAGTCTATTTATATCATTTCCACTCATTAAATCTTATTTTTACTTCTTTAAAACCCCTTTTAAACCTTCATTTGACCAAGTCAACTCTGCGATTAAAGTCAACCATGCTCTCTTTGAATCGACCCGATACTTACACATTACTTGATTTTATATCTTATCTCTATGAGTTCAGTTTTTATAAATTTTTTTGACCGGCGTTTTGTGATTTAACGACGCACGAAAACGCTTTGTCAAGCCACGCGGGCCCACTCTAGTGCCTTTGTGGCGCGGAGGTGACACGTGGCATTATTTATATTTGACTCGTATTAGATAAGGTTATAGTACATTTAAGCATCCGATAGTTCGGATTTAAGCTAACCTTCACGTCCGTCACACATTTTAAACCGAAACCTCTCTTTCATTTTCATCGTGTGGGACTAAGTTCCAGGTTTATTCTCTTGTTTCAAGCGACATGGCGGCATCACAAGCGTCAGATGTGATCTAGGAAAACATCAGACTTCGATCACATGCGCCCGAGTCCACCAGATCATCAAATTGCGCACGTGCTTTTAAATAAAAAGTTATAATGGTCGAGATGTAACGCGCGGAAACGCATCACGATCGTCGGATCGTGATCCAACGGAGGCCGAGTTGATGCGTTTTATAACGCATATCGCAAGGCTTCATCTGGAGCATCCATCCGCGATCCAAAGGCCGCGATTTATTCATAACGGTTTGAATCAAGGCATTTAATCCAGACCGTTGATTGAGAGTAAAACGCATCCATCGGACGGTTACGCCCAATTCGCCTATAAATTAAGGCGTTCTTCGATTTTGTAAGACATCCTTGGATGTATTCATCAAATTGATCTATCTACACCCCTCCATCCTTGAATCTCTCGCTTCTAATCTCTTCTAGACTCGATTCCGCGTCCACGGAGTGATTAAAAGTGAGATTTCATCTATCGATTAAGGAGAATTTGTTTCTTGAATACCGACGCTCGCGTTTGAAATCACGGAATGAATAGCCTTCATGCCGGCGATTAATTGGATCATTTCGATCGTTATCTCGGGTTAGAAATCGTGTTTTCCCTCTAATCTATCGTCATGTATCATCAATATGTAATTTAGGATCGTAATTTAGTTTAATTTTGTTTTTAATTTTGGTTTATGTTCTTCCAATTTTCAGAAATTTCATCCCACTTCGCTCTTTGATTTCTCCGCGATTACTAATCCAAATCGAGTGATTTTTGATTTCATGGATACGTCTTTGAGTGATCTTTCTAAATTTACCATTTTCCCTAATTTTTCACCTCAATTCATCATCCAATTTGATCAAATTTTAAAAGATCTCTCGAAAATACCTTATTTCGCTGTGGATTCGACCCTTATTTACCATATACCCCTCAATTTGTTATTAAATCATTAAATTGGTAAGTTTGGAATTATTTTTTACACAAGATCGTGTGAAATTAGCGACCTCGCGATTTCATCTCGTCAGAATTACTCTGTCATCATGGATAGTTAGAAAGCCTTTATAAAGGCGGATATCGTATCCTTCTTCATCTAATATATCGAGACTCAGTATGTTAGCTTTTAAAGACGGTGTATACAAAACATTTCTCAGAGTAATGTGAGTATTATCTTTAGAATTTAGAATGATCTTACCTTTGCCTTCGATGGAAATCCTCGATCCATGTCCAAATCTAACTGTACCTTTGTAAGAATCGTAAAGATCATAGATTAAATCTTTGCCTCCTGTCATGTGTCCGCTTGCGGCTCTATCAAGGTACCACATACCTTTGATTAGATCACACTGAGAGATGCCTTGAAGCAAGATTTCGTCCGATGCTTCTATAGCCATAAGGAGAGTTGTTTCTTTCTCTTCATCGGCTAAGTGAGCTTTCTCTTGAGAGTCTTTTTTTGGTCTTTACTTTTTGGGCTTTCGACATTCATTTGCAAAGTGCCCTTTGCCTTGACAATTGTAGCAAGTAACCTTTGATTTATCCTTTGGCTTTCGGTCTTCATCCTCTTCAGAGTTTTGAGAATTATTTCGGCCGCTACCTCTGCCACGTCCTCGTCCACTGCCTCTGCCATTCCAAGAATCATATTCCTTCTTTTTCTTCTTGATAAAGCTTTGGCTAATAGATATTTCGGCGAGCTTTGATCTTATCTTCATGCACTTTAAGAGTGTCAATTACTTCTTTGAGAGTGATCATCTCAAGATCCTCAAATCGTTCAATTGAGGTAGTTATAGCATCAAACTTACCAGAGACGGAACTTAGTAGCTTGGCGGCAACTTTCACATTGGTGACCACTTCGCCAAGGCTTCTTAATTCATTCACCACACAGGATAGTTTTCCGAAGTAGTCGAGAGAGAGATCATCATTGTCCATGCTAAGATTCTCATAATCTCTCTTCAGAGATTGAATCCGAGCCTTGCGAATCCGCTTCACGCATCCGCTCTTCACTTTCATAGTGTTCCACGTCTGCTTGGCTATTTTCTCGACATCAAGTTCACACGTGACCTCCTCAGAGATTGTGCTGAACAGGATCGACATAACTTGCCAATCTTTCTTCGTTGCCACATTCTCAGATTCGATGGCATCACAATGCTCGAGCCCTTCAAGATGTAGGTGCATTCTTGATGCCCATACTTGATAGTTGAGTTTGTTTAGGACTGGAAAGGTTCCGATTTGAGTTGGTTGATCTGCACCTTTCAATCCTCCCGTAACGACAAGCTCTTGAGATGAACTCTCTCCTCGTCATGGCGCCATATGGAAAAGCGTTGGATCACAATTGCACTAATACCAACTAAAGAATTATCACCCCTTGATGAGTGGGAGATAATGAGTGTGGAATCGAGAGAGATGAAGAGAGCGAGGAGATGAATTCGGGAGAGAGATGACGAGAGTGAAAATTAAAAAGAAGAAGAAGATACATGGCCATATATATAGGTCGAGAAGGCTTATTGGGCCTCTAATGATATTGGGCCTCTCACACTCCCCCTCAAGCTAGAGCGTATATGTCATATAGGCCTAGCTTGCATGAGAAGGTATCATATGAAGTAACACTCAGCCCCTTAGTAAATATGTCTGCCAGCTGGTCAGTAGAGGCCACATATGGTGTACAAATGTATCCGGAGATAATGCGATGACGAGTTACATGACAATCAATCTCGATGTGCTTGGTACGCATAGAAAAAGTCTTGTTGTTGGCAATGAACATAGCCGCTTGGTTGTCACACATCATAGGCATTGCACCCTTTTCAGGAAAACCAAGCTCAGACAAGAAGTTGCGAACCCATAGCATTTCTGAAGATGTTTATGCCATAGCTCGATATTCGGCTTCAGCACCTGACATGGATGGAACAGACTGCTTGTGACTTCGCCAAATCACAAGGTTTCCACCAAAATATACACAATAGCCAGTAGTGGACTTCCGATCATGTTGGCCCCCACCAAAACCAGAATCTGAGTAACCAGAAATATGTAGATGACCGTTACGTCAAAAGATAAGTTCACGTCCTGGAGCATACTTCAAGTAGGCAAGTAGACGAATAGCAGCCTCCCAATGAACTTCTCGCAGGGCATGCATAAACTGACTTAATACATTGACAGTGAATGCAATGTCAGGACGAGTCAATGTAAGATAAATAAGTTTCCCAACCAATCGACGATATCGTTTTGGATCAGAATAAAGAGGAGATGTAGTGCTCCAAAGTTGAGGCTTGCTATCAATTGGAGATGCATATGGTTTGCATCCAGATAGACCGGCTTCTTGAAGGAGATCCAAAACATACTTGCGTTGATTGAGAACAAGAGCTCTGGGGCAAGATGCAAACTCCATACAAAGAAAGTACTTAGGTTCACCCAAGTCACGAATGTCAAGATGATGTTGAAGAAAGGCTTTGATATCAAGAATTCCAGCATAATCACTCTCGGTAATGATCATATCCTCAACGTAGACAGCTAGAATAACACAACCAGTAGAGGTGATTTTGCGAAAAACTGTGGGCTCGACATCGCATGCCACAAGTTCGCGATCAGAAACAAGTGCACTAAACTTCTCAAACCAAGCACGAGGGCTCTGTTTAAGACCATAAAGAGCACGACGAAGAAGGCAAACCTTGTCATTCTCCCCCTCAATCGAATAACCAGGAGGTTGCTCCATATAAACACACTCGGTAAGATCCCCATATAGAAAAAGCATTTGAGACATCCAGTTGATGTAAAGGCCATGCATAGTTGACGGCCATAGAAAGAAAAATGCCAATAGAGTTGACACGAACAATTGGAGAAAAGGTTTCTTCATAATCGATGCCTTGGACTTGCGAGAACCCGCGTACCACCAATCGAGCTTTGTAACGATTAACAGTCTCGTCAGGGTTATACTTGATAGTGAACACCCATCTACAACTGACAACATTAGCATCCGCCGGTCGATAAACAATATCCCATGTACCCCGCCGAACAAGGGCAGAGATTTCTTCCTCCATAGCAGCCCTCCAATGATTTCTTCCTCCATAGGAGATGAAGGAATAGTCTCGGTGGCTAGAGACTGGGAAAAGGCCTGATAATCCGGAGAGAGCCAATCATAAGACACTACATTGGAGAGCGGATGAAGAGTGCATGAGCGAATACCTTTTCGAAGTGCAATCGGTAGATGAAGATCATCGGTCAGAGAACTTGAGGAGGATGTCGCAGATTGGTTTTTTTCGAGAGACATAGAAGGTTTGGGTGACGGGGTAATAGAATCAAGAGGTGGCAAAGGTAAAGGCGAAGAGAAAGGTGGTTCATTAGTAGGAGGGGTTATAGACGGAAGAAGTTGAGGTGGGGAGGTGGAGGTAAGAGGCAAAGTAAAAGAAGAAGAGGGTAGAGGAAGAGGGAGTTCTGGAATATTTGCAGATGCAGACGCAATAGGTACTTGAGGGGGTGAGGCTGGAGTCGCCCATGAAGAAGTTGTGGTCGTAAAATATCGGGTAGACTCATGAAAAGTAACATCTGCCGAGATGATGTAGCGTTGATCATGGGGAAGATAGATATGGTAACCTTTCTGAGTGCACGAATATCCCACCGAGAGCCATCGGACAGCACGACGAGCAAGCTTTGATTTGTTGGCGGAATGATCTTGAGCAAAGGCTATGCAACCAAATATGCGAGGAGGTAGAGAAAAGAGCTCCCTATCAGGATGGAGAAGACATAGAGGAACTTCACAGCCAAGAGGATTGGAAGGAAGACGATTGATAAGAAACGCAGAGGTAAGAATAGCATCAGCCCAAAACTCATGAGGAACACCCATTTAATAGAGTAATGTGCGAGTCATGTCGAGAAAGTGACGATGTTTCCGTTCAGCCACACCATTTTGTTGAGAGGTGTGAGAACAGGATGTTTGATGGAGAATCCCAAAGGATGTACATAGAGACTCAAAATCTTTTTGGACAAGTTCGGCGGCATTATCTGTTCGAAGTACTTTGGGACTACACGCTTATTGAGTGGTTAGTTCTTGAAGAAACTTGCGTATTGTGGAAAGGACCTCAATACGATCCTTGAGAAGATACACCCAGGAAACACGAGAATAATCATCGATGAGCACCATATAATAGCGAAAACCAAGAAGAGATGGGAGACGAGATGGTCCCCAAATATCGCAATGAACAAGATCAAATGGTTCAGAAACTTGGAATTGACTCAATACGCGGAAAGGTAGCACGATGATGTTTGCCCATCTCGCATGACTCAAAAAGAAAGGGTTTAACAGACATCCATGGAAGAGCTTGGCGCAGCTTGGTGAGACCAGGGTGTCCAAGACGATGATGCCAATCAAGGGAAGAAGCAGTATGAGAGAGGGAACATGTAAGACCACGGGAAGGTTGGTTTGAGACAAGTTCGTAGAGGCGGTCGTGAGTCTTACGCCCCAAACCAATCTGCACTCCCGTTCTCAAGTCCTGAAAGATGCAATGATAAGGAAAAAAGGTCACAGAACATAGTAGAGCTTCAATTAATGCACTTATAGATATAAGATTGACTGGAAAATTCGGAACATATAGAGCATCTTGGAGAGGGAGCTGAGGAGTTGGGGAAGTGCTGCCTTTTCCTGTAAAAGAAGAAGATCAACCATCCGCTATAAAAACATTTTTGGGTTTGGGCAATTTGGAGATCCGAGATAAAAGAGAGTCACTTCCCGACATATGATTGGAGGCCCCTGAGTCAATGATCCATGTACTAGTGGAAGACGCCAATAGAGCAGTACCTGGACCTTGGGATAATACGCCAACGGGTCTTTGAGCATGAGCAACAGAGGACCGTCCTTGGCTAAGACGATCATAATTGGCTTGAGAGAGAGTGATCATATTGGCCGACGGACTCGGTAAAAGTCCAAGAGAAATAGTGGGCAACTGAGGGACAGTAGATGTAGATGGTACATGATGAGGATGGCCAAGAGGATACCCCCACTTTTGATAGCAACGAGCAGAAGAGTGTGCTGAGCGAGAGCAATGGATGCATGGAGGATCGGTATACTTGCTGCAACGCTTTTCACGATCATTTGAGGAATGACTGCGACTGCTAGATCCTCGGTCAGAGGCAAGTAATATTGAAGTCTCAGAGGTAAGAAGCACCGAGGATTCAGATGGAGTGAGTGTCGAGGATGAAGTTTTTGCAGGAGTGAGACTTTCCACGCGTTGAGCTGCATTGAAAACATCAGCAAGAGATGGAAGGGTGGTACCACCGAGAATTGAGCCGCGAATCTGTGCACTGAGAGCTGTTGGGATTGAGTTGAGGAAGAGAGACACCAAGAACTCTTCATGATACCGATTTTGTTCAGAAATATCCATGGCATAGGGCTGATAAACTTGAAGTCGAGTGTTGCAACCATGAAGAGAGGCATAGACAGTGTCGATGTGTCCTTCAGTTCCTTGTAGCTTAAACATTTTTTCAAAAATTTTGATCCTAGAGGCAATGTTGCTTTTGGGACTGTACATTCGATAGAGTTCATCCCAAATCTTCTTAATAGGATGAATCAGTTGAAGAGAATTGGCGAGATCAGGAGAGAGCATTTTGAGAAGCCATGTCGTGGCAGTGCGATCACCTGTAACCCAATCCACGTACCGAGGATCATGAAGAGATGGTGGATCATCAATCAACAGGTACTCATGCTGGTGAATCTGCAAGAAACGGCAAAATGCGGCTGACCAGGTAACGTAATTTGATCCGCGGCCGGAAAAAATCAAACAAGGAGTCTGCATGTGAGAGAGGAGTGGATTTGCAGATACGTATGAGGGGAGAGAACTTCCAGGAGATTGCTGAGGCATTGAGGATGATGAAGACATCATCGGCGGAGGCGGCATTTGTGGAGCTGGCAGAGGAGCGGCCGTAGGAGTAGCAAACGTAATCGGCGGTACATCCATAGGATCGGCCATGAGAGAGAAAAAAAGGAGAGAGGGTAACCGCCGTTCAGAAAAAAAAATCGGAAGAGAGAGAAGAACTTCCGTTTACTTCCCTTGAAGAAAAAATCGGAAGTGTAACTTCCGTTGAAGAGAGAAGAAGGTAAATGATTGCAAAAAAAAACGGTTTCTTTTTGTTGTAACCGTCGCTCGGGGAGAAGAGACGGAAGGCAGTTTCTAATGGCAGAAGGCGGAAAGCGGCTTTTTTTAGTTAGAGACGGAAGATGAAAGGTCGCAGAGGAAAAAAAATGCAGGAAGAATCACCTTTGGGAGAGGGACGATCGCAAGAAGAAATGGAGATTGAAGAGCTGTTGAAGCCGCTGTTCGGAAAGGGGAAAGCCGGTAATTACCGTCAAGAGAGAGGAGATAGAAACGGAGAAGATTGCAAGGATAATCGCTGGATGAGAGGAAGAAGAGAATGAGAAAGAGGGAGAATGAGAAAAGCAAGGATCAAGAAGACCAAGGATCTATTTGCTCTGATACCATGTGGAATCGAGAGAGATGAAGAGAGCGAGGAGATGAATTCGGAGAGAGATTAATTCGGGAGAGAGATGATGAGAGTGAAAATTAAAAAGAAGATACATGACCATATATATAGACCGAGAAGGCTTATTGGGCCTCTAATGATATTGGGCCTCTCACAATGAGAATGCCAAGAAAAGATATACTGTAAACTAATGATTATATCAAAACGAGTACTGGATACATATTGGGAGAGTATTCTTGTTCTTAAATAGAGAAAACTACTTAAGAGAATGCTACGGTATTAACTGCCTAGCATGACGGTTGATAAATCGATGCCTCGTCACTCCCGTTCTGGAGAAGCCAAAACGCTTCACGTCGCACAGCTTCCTCACGGGAGTGAATGATGAGATCAATTTCCAACATCGTGTGCGCATGACGCCCTGAAGGAGGAGAAAAAATATTTCCAAGGGGAGGATCGAAACCCCTCTCTTCCTCATGCTGGTGCCTTCACAAACTTCCTCTTGCGCCACCTATGCGAACTCCCTCCCTTCAGTGCAACCTCCCTCCTTCCAACGTGCAACAATCTCTATGCCCTAATCCTAGCCCTAGCTCCCGGCCGTGCCCTCTGTTGGCTTTGAAAAGCCTCTAACTACTTTAGACAATACACTCGGGAGATAGAGAGAAATAGGAATGTAGAGCAAAAAGAACTCTATTTTCTATATGTTTGGTTCATACAAATGGAGCCCTTTATATAGGGCAGTCATTCGCACAAGAAGAGAGGGGGTTACAGGTAATGCCTAACACAGGTAATGCTGGTTGATATAGAGCTTGCACGTTTTCTTCCAAAAAAGGTAACAAGACTGTTGGGCAAAACGCCATGCAGAGCTGAGATAGCTCAACATTCTCCTCCTTGCTCAACTCCTCCATGCACACCTTGACAATTCCAAGATGCTCACGCATCTCCAGAAATTTTACTCTTCCGAGTGATTTAGTGAGGATGTCAGCTAGTTGATCCTTAGTCCTAACATAGTCCACCTGAATCTTCTTGTCTTCTACATACTGTCGCATGAAGTGATGACGAGTGTTGATGTGCTTCGTACGACTGTGTTGTACTGGATTTTTGGTCAGCACAATGGCCGACTTATTGTCCACGAGCAGCTTCACCATTGTTTCATCAATCCCACTCAATTCACTGACTAGCTGCTTTAGCCACATTCGTTGACATGCGGCAGCAGTAGCAGCAACATACTTTGCCTCACATGATGATAATGCAACTATCTTTTGCTTTTGAGATGCCCAACTGATCAGCCTATGACTGAGAAAGATTACTTGTCCTGAGGTGCTTTTCCGGTCTTGCTTGTCACTAGAAAAATCACTATCACTGTAGCCTACCAGTCTTGCCTTCGATTGACCCTTCAAGTAGACTAAGCCATATCCAATTGTTCCCTCTTAAGTACCTTAGTACTCACTTTAGTGCCGTGAGATGTTCTACGGTTGGCCACTCCATGAACCTACTTAGGAAGCCTACAGAGTAAGTCAGGTCAAGACGGGTATATGTTAAATACCTTAGGCTCCCTATAAGGCTTCGGAAAAAGGTTGAGTCAACTAATGGGTCTTCTTGTTTATTGAACTTAATTTGATCTTTTAGAGGGGTTTGCACTAGATTGCACTCTTCAATTTTTTCAAAGGACAAAATGCTTTTGGCATAATTTCTCTGAGACAGAGTAATCCGGCCTCCTTCTTGGCTTACCTAAATGGCCAAATAGGAACTTAGATGTCCAAGATTACTCATCTCAAAGTAATGCATCATTTGCTCTTTGAATTCACTAATGTCACTATATTTCTCACCTGTGACAAGGAGATCATCCACATAAACCCCTGTGATTAAGTGAATTTGGTTCGAGAACTTCAAGTAATTGCTTGTTCATATGTACTCCTTTTGAAGCCAAGTGAGACTAGGCAGTTGTGTAACTTGAAGTACTAAACACGAGGGGCTTGCTTGAGCCCATAAAGGGCCTTCTTCAATTTCAAAACATGACCTTCTTTTCCTTCCACAATGAAGCCATTCGGTTGCTTGACATACATCTCCTCATGTACATCTCCATTCAAGAAAGCTGATTTTACATATAGATGATGTAACAGCCAGCTATGTTGAGCGGTAATGGCAATTAAAACACGGATTGATTCAATTCGAACCACTAAAGCAAATACCTCATCGTAGTCAATACCATGCTTCTGAGAGTAGTCTTTGACAACTAACCTTGCTTTTTACCTCACTACATCCCCATATGAGTTTCTCTTAAGTTTAAATATCCACATGAGTCCAATCGGCCTGCATCCGATTGGAGGTGGTACTAGCTCCCAAGTGCTGCTTCAATCTATGGCTTGCATCTCCTCTATCATATTTCTTACATGCCTCCTCACGGGAAGCTTCAGCATAATTCATTGGCTCATCAGTAGACACCATGCACTCGTCTAAGGGGGGAGACATTGGGCTGGTCTCCTCATATGATTGTGCAATTGTCTTTAACCTTGTAGGTTCACTTTGCTCAGACTCTAAAGGGGTGACAGAAGTGGGCTGAGGTATCTGTACTTCACTGTCTTCTTCTTCCTCTTCAGAGTAGCTTTGATATCCTTCTTCCTGATTAGAAGATATCATAGGGAAAAAGGTAAGATCCGGAACATGCGCACCCTTCCTTTCCCAATTCCACTACCCATCTTCTTCAAAAACAACATCTCAGCTAACATGCACACTCTCGTTGATCGTTTCAAAGCAGCGGTAGGCCTTAGAGCAAACTTCATACCCTACGAAAACCATAGGAGT
>CM044110.1:2645426-2674494 GCA_024174645.1 Lemna minuta | reverse complement strand
TTTGATTTCTCCGCAAATCTTGATCTAAATTCTGAGATATTTTATTCCATGGATTCCCCTCGAGTTTTCTTTCCAAATCTATAAATTTCCTTAATTTCTCACCACTTTTCATTGTCCGATTGGATTGAATTTCAAAAGATAACTAAAAAATCTCTTAATTCTCTGTGGATTCGACCCTTATTCACCACTATACTCTTTAATTCATGATTAATCTTTAAAATTGGTGAGTTTAAAATTTACTTTGACACAAATTTCTATGTATTCAGCGACCACACCAATTCCTTTCATCACTAGATGCTTGAATAGCTTCAAGAATTTCTTCAACTAAACTTTATAAGTATGTTTTCTCATATATATTAAATGATACGATCATTTGTTCTTGGTGCCACTGTGTTTTTAATGTCTAATTCAATGTATTCGGCTGCACTCAATATTTTGATCAAAATTTTGATCCACGAATCTTGATCCAAATTCTGTAATTTTTTATTCCGTGGATTCGAGTTTGAGTTTTCTTTCCAAATCTATAAATTTTCTTAATTTCTCACCACTTTTCATTATCTGATTTGATTGAATTTCAAAAGATACCTAAAAAATTTCTCTTAATTCTCTGTTGATTCTACCCTTATTCACCACTATACTCTTTAATTCGTGATTAATCTTTAAAATTGGTGAGTTTGCAATTTACTTTGACACGAATTTTTGTGTATTCAACAACCACACCAATTCATTTCGTCACTAGACACTTGAATAGCTTCGCGAATTCCTTCAACTAAACCTTATAAGTGTGTTTTCTCATACATATTAAATAATAGGATCATATGTTCTTAGTGTCACTATGTTTTAAATATCCGATTCAATATATTTGGCTGTACTCGATATTTTGATCAAAATTTTGGAAAGCTTATCGACCTTAGAGCCCAACATAATCTTTGTTAGAGGATATCATCTAGCCCATTATAGGCGGCCCATTAAGGGCAGTCTTTCCTCTCCTCTTCTATATAAACTTGTGTATTCTCTTTTGTCATTGGCACAATTTCTAGGGTTTCTTATTTCTCCACTGCCTTTCCTCCCTCCTACAATACCATCTTCCACCTCCTATCACTGCTCGCACAACCTTCATCCTTCGCTTGTGTGACCTCCCTCTTGCACATGCCTTCACAATTGCTCGCGAGCGACCAGCCTTTGAGCACTACTGCTTTTGCAAGAGATTGCTCGTTTTGCATGTGCTCCTGCATCGAGCACTCGTGCAATCGTCTACGTGCAACCGTCCTTCGCTCAAAACCTTCCTATGCTCCCTACTTCTTCCTTTCGATGGTTGGCCTTATTCTAGTTTCTTGTGTGTGCAATGCCTCAAAGCCTCTCTCTTCCTCATGCCACCTTCTCGAACACAGACGCATCCTTCCTCCTGCACCACCTGTGCGTCTTCCCTCTTGCAATGCCTGCATGATTTCCCTCCTACACCGCTTATGCAATCTTCCTCCTTCCAGCTCACAACAACTCCTCCCTTCCTCCATGCCCCCTCTCATGTAGCAGCCTCCTCCTATGCAGCTTCCCTCTTTGATGCCCTCACTGCGTACTGCGTGCGGCTTTCCCCTCTACAAGAAATTGCACCCGTGCACCTGATAACATGCTAATCAGACATGATAATACATGATTATTGATGCATATTAAGGCATAAATGATTTCATTCCTATGCATGTTATCATATTTAAGAGTATTTATCTATCATTCCATGAAAAGTCATTATAATCTCAAAATACTTTAAATTTGGGTTAAATATGATGAATTAAAGATAAATAATTTTATAACCCATCTTTACTTAAGATTATAAGTGTTTTTAAAGTTAAAATAATCAGAGAAATCATTTTATAAACATTTATTTAATTTTCTTAAGTTAAAATCTTTAAGAAATAAATGTATTTTTGAAATAGAAATTAAAACTCTCATTATTTATTAATTTTGATTTTTTAGAATGATAGATAATTAAATTTCGGATCAAATGAAAGAAATTTGGATTAATTTGGAGTTATATTTTGAAAGTTATGAATTTTCTAATTTTTAGGGATTTTTTTGAATTTATTTTCAATTTTAAAGCGTTTAAAATAATTAAAAAATAATAAAAAGGGGTTTACTTTTCGCCCCGAACCCACATGGATGCGACGTGGCACGCAAGGCTACGTGGCAGAGCCATGCAGACCCACGCGAGCGCTTGCGTGGTGCGGAGGTGATACGTGTGTGCCTATTTATATTTACTCGTAATATAGAGTTATAGTACATAAAAGCATCCGTTAGTCGGATTTAAGCTAATGCTTAAGTCTGTCGCACCTTTTAAACCCGAGATCTCCCTTTTATTTTTACCGTGTCAGACTATGTTCCACTTTTCTTCTTAAATGCAGGTGACGTGGATTAACGCAAGGCGTCGGATCAAAGGCGCATTGAATGTCGCACGTGGATCGCGTGGACTCAAAGTCCACCGGATCACGGATCATGCGCGTGCTTTAAATCAGGAGTAGGTGAAAAGATCGCGACCGTCCATCAAAGAGTTATGACGGTCGAGATCTTTTCGCGATGAAACGCATTAGAAGCATTGGATCGTGATCCAACAGCGGTGGTTTCACGCATTTTATAACGCATACACACGTGGCTTCATCTGAGCGCTCCATCGAAAATTGGACAATCACGACTTAATCGTAATGGTTCGTTTCATCAGAACTGTCGATTAAATCCAATCAAATGCTTACGCCCAAAAACAGTATAAATAGAGATGTTCTTCTAATTTGTAAACCATTCGAGAGCAATCAATCAAATTGATCTGTTTAGACACCCACTCTCTTGAATCTCTCGATACATTCCTCTTCTAGACTCAATTGCGCGTTCACGAAGGGCTTAAGATCGAGATTTGGCCGAAAGAAGAGGAAGAAATCGATGCTGGAACTCTTGATCGAAGTTTTTCGGGTTTTTGATTAAAAGTCTTGATCCGATGATTAATCGGGTTGATCCAATCACAATCTTGGGTTAGTGGAGGCAATTTTGCCTAATCTTTCATCTATTCATGTTTAATTTTCATTTAGATTAGTAATTTAGACTTAATTACATTTAAATTTTGCTAAAATAGTTCTTCCGATTTTTGGAAATCACTCCCCACTTTGATCTTCAATTTCTCTGCGAAATCAAGGTCAAATTCGATGATTTTCGATTCCGTGGAATCGTCTTGAAGTTCTCTTTCATAATCTATCATTTTCCCCAATTTTTATCATCAATTCATCATCCGATTTGATAAAAAATCAAGGAGATCATCATCAATTTCCTTAATTCCCTATGGATTCGACCCTTATTTACCATTATACCCCTCAATTCGAGGTATTTTCATCAAATTGGTAAGTTTGGACTTTGTTTTGACACGAGACCATGTGAAATTGATGACCTCGCGGTCTTGTCTCGTCAGCACCCTCCCTCCTTTGTGGGATGACTACACGCACGATCCCTCTACCCTTTACCTGCCTACGCGTGCTCCTACATTGGCCGCTCAAGCGACCTCCCTCCTACATAGACCTCCTCACTTCTCCCTCCCTCTTGCACGATCTGCCACCCGTCCTACGCTCCCTCGTCCTTGTCGATGGTTGGCTGATGGAATGAATCGATGCAGTTGTTAATTGCACATTGATTCATGTAAAAAATAATACCAAACTCACCAATTTTATGAAATTAATACAAATTAAGAAGTATAGTGGTGAATAAGGGTCGAATCCATGGAGAAATAAGGGATTTTCGAGAGATCTTTTGAAATTCGATCAAATCGGATGATGAATTGAGGTGATAAACTAGGGAAATTAATAGATTTGGAAAGAGAACTCAAAGACAAATCCACGGAATAAAAAATCACTCGATTTGGATCAAGACTTGTAGAGAAATTGATGAGCGAATTAGAGAGAAATGTCTGAGCGCGAAGAGAGAGAAATCCGAAATAAAATCTAAAATTATTGAAATCTACGATTCTAAATTGAAATCTAATGATACAAGACGAAAGATTAGGAGGAAAACACATAATCTAACTCGAGATAGCGATCGAAAAGATCCAATTAATCACCGGATTCAAGGCTTTTCATTGTGCGACTTTGAAAACGATTTTCGGTGTTTAAGAGGCGAATTCTCCCAATTCGATCAACAAAATCTCACTTTCAGCCACTCCGTGGACGCGGAAATGAGTTTGTAAGCGATTGAAAGCAAGAGATTCAAGGATGGTGGTGTCTAGATAGTTCAATAACTGGAAATCATACAAGAATGCATCACAATGTCGAAGAACATATCAATTTATAGTGAATTTGGGCGTAACCGTTTGAGGATGCTTTTGATCTTCGATCAACGGCTCTGATGAAACACATCAATGCGAATCGTTACAGTTAAGTCATGGGCGTTGGATCGGAGATGGACTGCTGAGATTTCACCACGTCACACGTTGTAAAAGTAACATGCAAAATACGATCAGTTGGATCTCGAGCCAACGCTTCAGATGCGTTTTTGTCAGTTTTAATCTTAGTCATTATAAATCCTTTGATCAACGACTGAGAAAAAATCATTTTAAAAATGATTCGTCGACGAATCAGAATGCACCACGTACCTCTGTCTTAAGTGACGATCGATGATCGCGATTTAATCGCACAATTGGACGCTCCAAGTGCTGCCATATCACCTCTCGCCTTGATGTAAATCGTGATTTAATCGGACACTCCAGATTGTGCCATGTCACCTGCGCACTTATAAAAATCCAAAAAATTGATTTTTAATTAGAAAATTCAATTTTTAATTCTGAATAATCTTGAAAAATTCATTAAAAATTCAGAAAAATTCATTAAAAAAATTAAAAACTCATAACTTTCAAAATACAGCTCCAAATTAATCCAAATTTGTTTCATTGGATCAAAAATTAAATTATCTATCATTATAAAAAGTCAAAATTTATAAATTACAAGAGTATAAATTCGTATAGCAATAATACACTCATTTCTCTTAAAAATTAAAACTTAGAAAAATAAATGAGTATATATAAAATATTTTATCTCATTATTTAGCATTAAAACACAATTGTAATCTCAAATATAGGTGGGAATAATGTACTTTAAAAATATATTCTTAGAAATGCATAATTATCCCTAAAATAGTGCATTTTGATATTATAACTTAAATTTAGATGAAATGATAGATATGCACTCAAAGTATGATAACATGCATAAAAATGGAATGTTTTATGTCTTAATTTGTATTAATAATCATATTTTTGCATGTTAAGATAACATGTTATCATTGGCCTTCCCCTGTTCCATATGTGCGCGACGCTTGATCACATGCTATTTATACATGAATTTACATGATTATTAATACAAATAAAAGCATTAATCATTCCAAATATATGCATGTTATCATATTTTAAGTATATTTCTATCATTTTGTATCATTTCATGTTATGATCTAAAAATACATCAATTTATGGGTTATTATATATAACTAAAACATTATGATATTTAATCCTAATTATAATTGAGATCATAATCATGTTTTAAGGATGAAAATATAAGAGGAAAGATCTTTATTAACATTTATGTGTTTTTATAAATTTATTTTATAAGATACATAAATGTATTAAATTAATTAAAATTCATTCTCTTATTATTTTAATAATTTGACTTTTTATAATGATATATTATTCAATTTCTGATCCAACAAAACAAATTTGAATTAATTTGGAGTTATATTTTGAAAGTTATGATTTTTACAATTTATAAGAATTTTTTGTAATTTTTATGAATTTATTTAGATTTATTTTCTATTTTTAAGTTATTTAAAACAATTAAAAAATGCATAAAGGGTGCATTTATTCGCGCAAGCCCACGTGGATGCAACCTGGCACTCGGGGCCACGTGGCAATGCCACGCGGACCGGCGCAAGTGCCTGCGTGGCACTGATGTGACGTATTACATATATATTTTTATTATACATAGGTTATAGTACAGATAAGCCATCCATAGAGGACTTTGCTAACTGCTATAATCTACCTCACCTTATAAACCTGATGCATCTTCTTCTTTTTCTCCGTGTAGGACTATGTTCCCTTCGCTTTCTTGATTGCAGGACGCGTGTGGAGATCAAGGTGAATGTCGCGCATAGATGCGGTGGACGCGAGGTCCACCCGATCTTCAATCAACCATGTGCTTCAATTGGGACTTAAGTGAGTTCATCGCGGCCGTTGATCTCACGAGTTATAACGGCTGAGATTTGTCATGATTGATGAACCCTCTGATTAATCAAGACCATCAGATGAAGATCCAACGGTCAATCTGAAACGACGCGCCTCTTCACTTAATCAATGTGGACGCATCTGAAGGCTTCATCGATGATTGGACGGTCATAAATTAAAGGCGCCGATTACCGAAACGTCACATCATCACGACCGTTGATTGCGATGAGGCCGTTAGATCAACGGTTACGCCTAATTTAGTCTTTAAATAGACTATTCTTCGTGATGGAAGAACTCGCCCTTGAAATTTCAAGAAATTCGAACTGTCCAGACACCCATTTCATGTGCCATTTGATTTCTTGTGTTCTTAATGTATTTCCGCATCCAAGGAATACTTGAAATCAGAATTTGATTGAAAGATAGAGGAGAAATCACATCTTGAACTTCAATTTTGTCTTCGAAAACGCGGAATGAAAAGCCATGCATCCGATGATTAATTGGATCATTTCGAAGGCTACTTTGGGTTAGATTGCGTGTTTTCATCTTAATCTTTCATCATTTAGTGTTAATTTTACATTTTGAATAGTAGATTAAGTTTAATTTTAGTTTAATTTCTGTTTTAAATCAATTTCGCGATACAAATTTTCTCCTATCTTCCAACTTCGATTACTCTGCGAATTCTTATCCAAATCACCTGATTTTTGTTTCCGTGGATTCACAATTGAGTATCTTTCTTAATATAATAAATCGTCCAATTTCTAATCTCAATTCGTCGTCCGATTTGACCAAATTTCAAAGATATATCTCAAGTTTCCCTAATTCTCTATGGATTTGAGCCTTAATTACCATTATACTCTTTAATTAAATTGATTAATCATAAATTGGTAAGTTTAGGACTTTGTTTTGAGACTAAATCGTGTGTATTCAACGATCATACGAAATAGTCTCGTGAACTCCCCAAAGGAGGAGAAAATAAATTTTTGAGCGCGGATCAAAATCCTTCTCTTTCTCGTGCCGCTGCCTTCCAAAACTCCCATCTGCATCGTCGTGACCTTCCTCATGCCCGGCACACGAGCCCTCCCCCTGGCACTACCCATTTGACTTCCCTTTTGCATCGCTTGTGTGTCCTCCATCCTTCGGTGCAACCACACTGACGAGATGAAACCGCGAGGTCGTCGATTTCACACAGTCTCGTGTCAAAAATATTTCCGAATTTACCAATTTAAGGAATTAATAACAAATAGAGGGGTATAATGGTAAATAAGGGTCGAATCCACAGGGAAATAAGGTATTTTCGAGAGATCTTTTAGTAATTGATCAAATTGGACGATGAATTGAGGTGAGAAATTAGGGAAAAAGGTAGATTTAGTAAGATAACTCAAAGTCGTGTCCACAAAATTAAAAATCACTCGATTTGGATTAGTAATCGCGGAGAAATCAAAGAGCAAAGTGGGAAGAAATTTCTGAAAATCGGAAGAACATAAATTGAAATAGAAAACGAAATTAAACTAAATTACGATCCTAAATTACAAATTGATGATACACGATAATAGATTGGAGGGAAAACTTGTTTTCTAACCCGAGATAACGATCAAAACGATCTAATTGATCGCCGGATCGACGGCTATTCATTCCGAGATTTCAAACGCGAGCATTGGTGTTCAAGAGACGAATTCTCCTTGATCCATCGACGAAATCTCACTTTTAATCACTCCGTGGACGTGGAATTGAGTCTAGAAGAGATTAGAAGAGAGAGATTCAAGGATGGAGGGGTGTAGATAGATTAATTTGATGAATACATCCGAGAATGTCTTACAAAATCGAAGAACACATCGTTTTATAGGCGATTTGGGCGTAACTGTCCGATCGTCTTGATTAACGGCTCTGATGAAACGGTTCATCACGAACCGTTACCGATAAGTCGCGGCCGTCCGATCGCAATCAAAGGAGTGAGAGGAGGCCACGTGTTGATGCGTTATAAAACGCTTGAAATGCCGTCCGTCGGATCTTCATCGAGCGTTTGATATGCGTTTTGATGAAGCGATGAGTCCACCGATCACAATTAATCTTGACCGTTATAACTCGATTGATGAACGGTCGAGATTAATCCTTTAAGCTTCACTTAAGTGGAATTTAACACACGTGCGTTGATTGGTGATCCGTGGACCTCGCGTCCACTGTATTAACGCGCGATGATCTACGTGCATTCGATCCGACGCCTCGTGTTAATCCACGTTGCCTGAAATAGAAAAGAAAAGTGGAACATAGTCCCACACGGTAAAAATTAAAGGAGGGATTCAGTTTATAAGATGTGGCGGACTTGAGGGTTAATAATTATCTTCCGATAATCAAAAGACTTATATGTACTATAACCCTATATATTACGATTAAATATAAATAGTGCACACGTGTCACCTCCGCGCCACACAGGCGCTCGCGTGGGCCCGCGTGGCTCTGCCACATGGCCTTGCGTGCCACGTCGCACCCACATGGGACCCGTGCAAAAATCAACCCCCTTTTTAATCTTTTTTTAATTGTTTTTAGTAGATTTAAATCGAAAATAAATTCAGAAAATTCTAGAAAAATCCCTAAAAATTAGAAAATTCATAACTTTCAAAATACAAATCCAATGTAATCCAAATTTCTTTCATTTGATCTGAAATTTAATTATCTATCATTCTAAAAAGTCAAATTATTTAAATAACAAGAGATTTGATTCTTATTTCAAAAATACATTCATTTTTTTAAGATTTTAACTTTAGAAAATTAAATGAATGTTCATAAAAATGATTTCTCTCATTATTTAACTTTAAAAACCACTTATAATCTCAAGTAAAGATAGGTTATGAAATCATTCATCTTTAATTCATCATAATTAACCCTAAATTAAAGCATTTTGAGATTATAACATAAAATTGCATGAAATGATAGAAATGCACTTAAAGTATGATAACATGCATACAAATGGAATGTTTTATGCCTTAATTTGCATTAATAATCATGTTTTATCATGTTAAAATTGCATGTTATCACACCCCTCCCCTCCTCTGAGCCCCCTCCCACATAGCCCCCTCCTATGCAATGGCCTCCTCCTGTGCGCATGCTCCCTCTCTAGTGTCCTATCAGGACGCGACATCCCTACGCAGCCTCCATGCACGCCATCTCCAAGCCTCTGTGCACCACATCCTACCCTGCTTGTGGAGTCTCTTGCATTGCCCACCTCTACGGCCTCATGTGCTGGTCGCCCGTGAAATTTCCTGCCTCCTTTGCCGAACATCTTCGCCAACTCCTGTTGGTACTGCCTACAAGACCTCCTACATGCGTCACCTGTGCATCCTCATGCACCAATGCCTCCTAGACTGCAATGCAGCCTCTTGCGGCTCCTGGATGCCCAACCTCAACTCCTGGATGCGCAGCCTCTGTAAGCATGATCTCCCTATGCGTGGTCTCCCTAAGCACCACCTCCTTGCACGTGCAACCATCTCTTGCGCCCTCCTGGAGTCGTCTGGCCCTTGTGTGTGCATCGCTCTAGGTCATCATGTCCTCGCTTGCGCACCGCCCTCTAGGTCACCCTACCCTCCTTACATGCTGCCCTCATGGTCACTCTACCCTTGTCTATGCATCGCCCTCCAAGTTGTCTTGCATTCGTTGTGTGCTGTCCTCAAGGTCGCCAAACCCTCGCTTGTGTGCTGCCCTCCTAGACACACTTTCTTGCTCCTTACTCTTCCTCATCGGTTGTTGTCCTCTTGGGCATACTTTCTTGCACCTTCTTTGACGTGGGACAAAATAGGAGAATCAAAATTTATCAAAAAGAAGTGTAAGGGATGATATTTTGATAGAGGGATGTTGTGAGTTTTTAAGATTGGTGACCTTGAACTCCTTAGGTTGAATCCCATAATTGGAGAGGAGAGAGATCGTTTTTAATAACCTTAAAGTAGAGTTTCTATTCAATGAATCAGACAAAATTTCACAACCAATGTGCATGAATACCCAAATATATGATTTGAGACTATCCTAGGGTTCACACAAATCCTAAGAGCAAGAGATTTTTGGGGAAGGATGGTCTATCACACAAAATGAGAGGAGTGAGATTATCTTGATGGAGATTCTTGATTGATGTGACGTTGTTGGGGAAAAATTTGAAATCTCCTTCTTGATTACTCCTTGCTTTGAGATAAAAGAGAGAAGGGAATGAAGAGAAATGATGGATAGAGGGAAGGAGGAGAAGAATGAGAAGAGAGAATGAGAAATGATGGGCACGTGTCGTGGAGAGGGAGAAGAAGAGGGATGGAGAGGGGAAAGTTGTGGATTGGTGTGTGGATGAGAGAAAATGAGAGAGAGAAGGAGGGGGAGTGGGAATTTGTGGAGGATGAGAGAGAAAGAGTGGGTGAAAAATAAAACTTCAAAATTTTTCAAATTTCAAATTATGAGAGAGAGTTTTACAAGATCCACATAAATAGGGGAAGAGAGAGAATTGTTCAACCCTTGAATGTGTGTGTGTCTTTAAGGGGTGCCACCTTTTGAGGAGAAATTTCGACCCTCTGAAAGGATGACTTAAAAAGCCACTTGTCAAGATGTGAGGGTGCCATTTTTGAGGGTTTTAATTGGTGGAAATTTTTGGGATAATTTGGGTTTAGTATTTACCCTAAAATCATGGGTTAAGGTTGACTTGGTCAAAGAAGGATATATAATGCAAATAACTTGAAATTTGGGAATCTAAAATTGCTTCCTATAATTTAAGGAGATGATTTGAATTGGTCAAAGGGGTTCCTAAATTTTAGGAAAGTGGTTTGACTTGGTCAAAGGCTCAAAATTAAATATTTTACTCAAGAGTAGGGTTTTGCTAAGTCCAGGGAAGTGTTTTAGGGATTCTAAGGATTAAGGGGTAGCACCCCCATCTTTGTGGGATTTCTCCTCTTCATGTCTTTAAAGTCTTTTGATATATACATGTCTTATCATGCTAGATTCTTGAATTTCTTTGTCAAGATCGGCATATTGTTTACTTGATATGGATGACACCGAATCCTTGAATTTATCCTTAAGTTGTAATGCTTTGGTGCCTCCTTGGATTCTTCTCTTGTTATTCAGGTGTCCCCACCATTATTTATCTTTATTGTTGCCCAGTCCACCTGTATACCTTGCTTGTGGCTTTTGTATTCCACCTGTTTTCCTATCAAGCTTGAGTGGGAGTGTTAGTAGATATTCTCTTGAGTGTGAGTGTTTGCTTGTCCAGCTTGAGGTTCACCTTACTAACGTTTTTTTGGTGCCCTTACTCTCTTTAGCAAGCTTGTTGTGGTACACTCTAGCTTTAGGGGGAGTGTTAGAGGATATCATCTAGCCCATTATAGGCGGCCCATTAAGGACCAATCTTTCCTCTCCTCTTTCTGTATAAACTAATGTATTTTCTTTTGTTATTGACACAATTTCTAGGGTTTCTTTTTTCTCCACCGTAAAAAATCTTGTTGGTTGATTTAATCACCGCTGGCTAGTTGCAATCTAGCCAATGCGATCTAACCAAGGCAATCCAGGCAGTCCAGTTATATCAACAGTGTGATATAACAACCCAATATTGCTAGCCAATATAGCCAACATCTAAAGGCGAGCCTTGATGGCCCTCGCCAATTCTATTAGTGATCAAGTCACCGTTGACCTAGGTAATGTGTCCCAACACCAACTTGCAAGACAACTCCAACTAATCAACAATATGACCAGCCTCTCAAGTTTCCAATGTTGATTTCCAAATGAACATGTATCTCTAATTTTGGTACATTGCAATTTTCTCTCCTTCATACCTCATGATATAGAAAATGAGGAGCCTACATTGGGCCTTCCAAATGTTCCTCCTCCACCTCTAAATGCATCACCCCTAGCAATGAAGTCACTTCTATCTCCTACTCTAGTTGTTCAACCATCTCTCACTCCCTTTCTATTTATTCAACAATTTGCACCTACTATATCTTTTGCAATGAATATGTTTGATAGTTGTTGGGTTCTAAGGTCGATAAGCCTTCCACATTTTTTATCAAAACATCGAATGAAGTGGAACAAATTGAATCAAATATTCAAAACATTGAGTTACCAAGAATAGATGATCCTATCATCTACTACATATGAGAAACCAGACTTACAAGGTTCCTTTAAATGAGTTCTTGAAGTTATTTAAGTGTCTAGCCTCTAGCAATATCCACACAGTTTTTGGATGATTGGATCTCCTCTTCTAAGCTCTTCACCAAGAGAGGAAGAGAAGAAAGAGAGAATTCTCAGAAGGCTTGTATGGGCACCTTGAGTTGTGGTCATTCTTCCCCTATTTGTAGACATTTTGTAAGTGGATATTTCATAATAACCCTCATAATTATGTCTATATCCATTAACATCCATAGAACAAATGTGTGTGACCCTCTAGGTCCATTTATCTCACTAGTTACTAACTCAATAGGCCTAATAATACCTTATTGGTCAACCTTAATTAATTATCCATATCAACATATAGATTAATTAATGAAGGATCGATTTATTAAAATCGATTGGTTGAATTGCTAGCCCTTTAGGTGCCAAGCTACACCACGTACTCTAGGAGATATGGAGTATGTAAGAACTGTCTTATGGAACCTTTCCATCATCGGCTACCATGCATGTATAATCCTTCATCCACATGAGACTCATGAATGACTTAGGGTATGGTCAACGGTCAAATCCTAATTGGTCAATTAAGTTAGTACTGATGTGTGTAGGAAATCATCGGGAACTCTTTCTCTGATAATTACATTACCTTAGACAAGGATTTGATCGTATTTCATTCCTTGAGTCAATCTCCTCAACCATCAAGGGCAAATGATCCCATTTTTAGAAAACTTCATGTTGTATCCAATATATGACGTTTTAGAGATCCCATGGCTAGGGATTCGTAAGTCATAATCAAAACATGATCATCCATCCACAAGATGTCTTTGGTGTCTGAAGTCAAAGGACCACATACACAACCATGATATGAATAAACCTGATTGATAGTTAGGTATAATTACCATTCAGGGATTCGTATGGATCAATTTGGTGAACTCTTTCTTCAAAGGGCACCCACTATCTATCCTTAGTTTCTCCACACCGATGGCTACATGATTAGCCATACTTATCATATGACTTGGATTACATAGTGTTATTTTTTTCGGATAATTTGATATCCTATTTTAATATCCCATGAATAGGAATGTTTAGAACATATGTTTAAAGACTAGTGATCACTGTAGTATGATATCATCATAATTCACTTAGTCATTGCATATGATCATGGAATTCACTGTAAACATCACACAAAAATGACAACGAATAAATTTTATTTCAATGAACATAAACGAGATACATGGAAGTGTGATTGGCTTATAGGCCAAATAATATCCATCAATAGTATTATTGGGCTCCTAGCCCATTAAGGCCCCCTTCATCTTCACTTTCTATTAAAGAACCTATGTACTCTCTTTTATATATCCAAATCTAGGGTTTCTTGCTCTCACCGTCAATTGAATACATTTGTCCACCATCTTTAGAGTCAATGCACTATCTTTAGTGAGACCAACTAAATTTGGTCTACTAGCTTCTGATAGTTCTTACACATATATGGTTGTCTCCCCTTTCTTATTGCCAGCCTCCTCTGTCTAGAGATCCAAGATCTACTAACAGTCCATTGAGGATCAAGTAGTAATGGTGTGACTCTTGAAGATGGCTATTCCTTTTTTTAGTGAGCCCATGTAGCTCATCATTCCAACGAAAGTCATTTGAGACAATGGGCTCGTACGTACAGATAAGAGTCTAATATCTCATATATTGTTGATGTCTATGATAAGTTTTTCAAGGTGAAGTAGTGTGGCATCATTGTTGGACCTCTTATGTACCAATTTGTGGACTCCTTGATGAACTAGAGCCATATCAGTTGTTTACGATGGAAATTGCGTCCCAACATTGGTATCACAAGGAGCTATCAATTACCATTTTTCTTGTTGGCCTTGTGATAACTCAAATGTTGATGTAAAATTATTGGGTAATTTTTTCATTGTTTAATTTTGAGTTAATAAAAACATTTGTAATTTCCTAATTAGTCTAGTGGTCAGTAGGGTGTCGAATCCACGAGATTAGGGAATCAGTCTAATGATTTTCACACCTTAAATCAATTTTTTTATTTTAATAATTTTAATTCATAAAGAAGTCCTATATCAATTCAAAACAACTCTAATTGATTCAAAGCAAATTGGATTTAAGTGAAGAAAGTCAAACTTGGCTCACCTGTAACTTACGCTACGAGCGGTCTTTTGGAACGTTCTGGGACGTTTTGGAAACATCGTGATCTTGGTTACGTCCCAAAACCAAGATCGCCCAGAAGAAACGAGGATTTTTAATAGAAATCACGGAGAGGTTTGTACCTATATGTCACTCCAAACCCTGGCTCTAGGCGGCATTTCTCTCTTGATATCTGCCTGGATTCATCGTTCAGGTGATAACATGTATTTATTACTTTAATTCTTATCTTATTTTACTCATATTCATGCTTATTTGATGTGAATATGATGCATGTTATCATAATTTTTAGGAATTTTCTCCATTGGTATGTCATTTCACTAAAGTCGATATTTATGCATAAATTAGGGATAATTTTATGCTTGATTGATGATTAATCTTTTGAAAAGTTAAAATTAATAGAAGTTAATCTATTTTCTTAAATTACTGTGACTTTAGTGCATGTTTTGAAAGATAATTTCAAGATGAAAATGTGATTAAGAAGATTTCTTAGGAAATGAGCTAAGTTAAATTTTAATTCATCCTATGTTCTTCTTTTGAATTATATTTTTAATGGCATAATATTAAAAAGAAAAGAAATTGTGATAAAATGGAGAAAATTTGGATTAAAAAGGAGTTATACATTTAAAGTTATGAATTTATGAAGTTTTTGCCTTTTTTCTAATTTTTTCTCTGATTTTAAATTGATTTTATATTAATTTTTCTTATTAAAATCGTGAAAAAAGGGGGGGTATTTCATTCCACAGACCCCGTAGCTGACGTGGCCAGAGCTGGCGTGGCATGCGGGACCCGCGTGGATGCGATGCGGCATGCAAGGCCACGTGGAAGGGCCGCGCAAGCCCACGTGAGGCGCAGCTGGCGCATAGGGCACGGACATGTGGCGGGAGGCCACGCGGGTCCACGCGGACGCCCGGGTGGTGCCATGTGGCAGAGGGGATGGCAGGTGAAGGGCCCACGAGTTAGTGGGCCCTGGTAGGTATATTGGGGCGGTAACGCAAAGGCGTTACTGCGGCCCACTATTTAACCGCGAACTTCTCTACCTTTTCTTCTGTGTGGGACTATGTTCCTACGAATTTTTTTCTTTGCAGGCGACGTGGATGCATGGTAGGCGTCGGATTTGATCGGGATGACGGAGATCGCGTGGACCCGAGTCAACGCGATCATCAATCAGGCATGTACGTGAATAACACACTTAAGTGAAGCGATGGATGGCTTACTTGTCGACACGTGGATGCATCGAGAACATCCGATCTTCATCGGACGTGCGAATCAAGTGGAAGACACAAGATCAAAGCCAATGATCGGTGGCCTATACGTGGACTCACCTCGACATGCGAGGATCAGATCGGACGGTTGGAAAGATTCGTGGAAGAGTTCCACGATCGTGGTGCGATCGAACCGCGATCGCGGTGCGATTGAGCCGCAATCATGGCTCATTTGGAGAGATTGTGGCACAGGATCACGTCACAATTGGTGGCCCATGATCGTCATGCAATCGTGGCCACCAATCGGCACCCAATCGCGGATCAAACGGCCCGCAATTTTCGGGCAAAAATCCCTTTAAAAACCGATGTATCCCCTCCTTGTACTTTAACTTTTGATCAATTTGTGAAGAAATTAAGCAAATTTCGAGGAAGGTCTTAAGTTCTCGTGATCCTCTGCTTCCAAGAGTTTAATTCCGCAGCCATTGAAGCATGATAATCACGAATTAATCACCGGGTTTCATCAAATTTTCCCCTTGAATTCCGAACGTCCACGACGAAGAAATCGAGCAAATTTGCATCAATCCGCGTGAATTGAAGCCTCATTCTTGTGGAAATCGGGTTAGTAGTGAGATTCGATCGATTATCAGGTGGTAATTTGAGTTTTTATTTGGTTTAGATCTTTAATTTTGCAAATTCGTTCTTAGTGTTCTTCAATTTCCCCAAAATTTAGTCCGAAATTTTGCTGATTTTGAAAATAGGATATCTCTCTGATTATAATTCCAAATCACTTGATTTTGCTTTCATTGGATTCCTCTTTTCATCAGCTTTCCGTGAAGCAAATTCATTAAATTTTGAGTTAATTTGACCCTTCAATTGATTGTTTGATCGAGCACAGTTCATTTTTCATCAGAATTTGAACGTTGACTTTTGGGCTCAATTACTTTTATAATACAAATTGAAATTCAATAATTTTGGTCTCTTTAGAATCCTCTAGTTCTTAGCTTTCTATTGATATATAAATTGTAAGATTTGGACATCATTTAACTAGTCAATTTGAAGATTTCCTCTGAGGCGTTGATTTCGGGGATTTTCTGATCTTTATTTTTCAATAATTCATAATAAATCCATTTCGTGTCGAAAAATCACGAATTTCTCTCTAGTTTCCAAATATATAATTTTCGTAATCTTGTGACACCTTTTGGTTATCTGATTTTACAGAACACCGACTATTAGTCAAAGTCAACGCTTTGACTTTGACTTCTAACTTTTCTCAATCAAATCCGAGATTTCAATTCTTAAAATTTCTTATTTAGTATATCTATATCATTTCCATTCATAAAATCTTATTTTTAATTCTTTAAAATCTCTTTTAAACCTAAGTTTGACCAAGTCAACTCTGCAGTTAAAGTCAACCTTGCTCTCTATGGATCGACCCGATACTTACACTTTACTTGATTTTATATTTTTATCTCTGTGAGTTCGGTTTTATAAATTTTTTTTGACCGACGTTTGTGTTTTAAACGACCGCACAAAACGCTTCATCAGCAGGTCCTCAAGAATATCCACATTGGCTTGAAGATGGACTCAAACATTCGCACCCTCTCATTCACTTAGGAGGAACCACAATGTTCAGAGGTAACTTATGAGAGATTGGAGCGACCGATTTATATGAAAACTACCGAATAGCCAAAAAAAAAAAACGCGCAAAAGATGCCCTCAAAATTTTAGCCTGGTTTGATGGCTGGATTGTCAGATATTGCAATTTAAATTCCGTGAAATCTTGGTCATTAGATCTCTTTGAAGAAGTTTTTTCTCTCTCCTCCGCATGCTCCACGTGTCCGGATTTGGCGGGTCTGACGGGGGGCTCGGACTGTTCTTTCTGCAGCTAAGTGTGCCACGTCACCCGAACGTCTCTCTGCAAAAGAAATGCCCCTAACAGTCCCCGAAATTACTAAAATGCCACTAGAATGACTTTTCTTCATAATTTCCACAAATAAAAATCCATAAAAATCAGAAAAAATTCAGGAAAAGTCTAGGAAGTGTATTAAATCATTTCAAAACTGATTTTCCTTAATTTTACCCATAATTTCATGCATAAGCTATCATAATTAGTGGATTTTATCATAAATAATGTGTAATCTAAGTGATAAATTGAGATTTATCACTTTGACACCTTGATTAGTTTGTGGTTCCATAGTGAGTGAGGCTGATCTTCTGACCATCGATAGCACCTTCTGAACCACACTAAGGTTGGCATCTAGGACCCTCACATGCATGCACCTTCTCCTTTTGCACCTTCTGATTCCATGACACTTTTAATCTCCAACTCTCTAAAAAAGGGGCACAATGCAAGTGGTGGTCATGGTCGAGGTTGTGATGGGCATGGACGTGGTTGAGGGTGTGAGGGACAACGTTACCCTACATATAAGTTTAGTTGGAAGTATGATAACTGTTCCTATCATTGTTGGCAAAATTTTGGCAAACCCAATGGGGCTGCCAATTCTACCTCTACTGATGTTCCATACCCCTCATTTTCAGGCACTATGACCATTTCTTTGGAAAAGTTTGATTGACTAATGAAGCTTTTGGATATAATTGGAGCCTCTCATCCATATTATTGATAACATGCAATTTATACATATAATTCTATGATTACTAGTGCAAATTGAGGCATAAAATACATGTAGTTTCATACATATGCGTGTTATCATACTTTGAGTGCATATCTATCATTTCATGATATTTTAAGTTATAATATCAAAATGTATTATTGTATTATTATAATCTATATTAGAGATTATAATTGGGTTTTTAATATTAAATAGTAAGAGAAAAACATTTTTTATATACACATTTATTTTTTTCTATTTTATTTTTCTAAGAGAAATGATTGTATTTTTTTAAAATATAAATTAGTTCTCTTATTAATTATTCAATTTGACTTTTTAGAATGATATATTATTTAATTTCTGATCGAACAAAACAAACTTGGATGAATTTGGAGTTGTATTATGAAAGTTATGACTTTTCTAAATTTTAGGGAGTTTTTGTAGAATATTTTTAAATTTTTTTCTAAATTTATTTTTTTATTTGAAAGAATTAAAAATTGGTTTTTATATACGCACTGATGTGGTAGATGATGTGACTTTCGTGTTGACATGTGGCGATGTGTGTGTGTGTGTGACATGTGCTACATGTGTGCATGTCATTAGTGGTTAAGCACCCCATTTAGGGGCATGAGCTAATCTCCAAAGACTACATCCCTTATAAGCGCAATAAATCTTGAATTTTTTTCCATGTGGGACTATGTTTATGTTTGCACGTGATGTGGCGCACTCAGAAGCATCCCATTGGCGTGAAAGTGAGCGATTTAATCTTATCCCTCAAATTTCACTTAAAAGGGTACGCGGCGCACTCTAATAGGACGAAGATTCGTGTTTTAAAAAAAAGTTTTAATCTCAACTGTTCATTTGAGGAGTTATAACGGCTAGGATTAAATGCATTCGATGGATTTCCATGGGCGCGTGGCGACATCTCAGGCGTTTCAATGAAGATCGAACAACAAACGTTACATGACGATCTAACTTCATGCACGACGTGTCTTGATCTAGGTGCTCCATTTCTAATCAGACGAACGCGACTTAATGATGAAAATTCACATCCTGGCATTTTGTCTGAGCTATTCATTGAAGATGAAATGCTAAATCTGACGGCCACGCCCAAATTTGACCTATTTCTACTATCTCTTTGATGGAAAATGTATTTTTTGATATTTTGAGTAATTGAACTGTTTAGACATCTCAATCCTTGAATCTCTTGCTTTCTTCCTCTTCTAGACTCCTTTTTGTATCCAAGGAGTGGTTGAAAGTGAGATTTCGTCGAAAGAATAGGGAGATTTTACCTCTTGAATTCTGAATTTGTTTTCGAAATCGCGGAACGAAAAGCTTTTAATTCGATAATCAATTGGATCATTTCAAGTGTGATTTTGGGTTAGATTATGTGTTTTCTTCCAAATATTTTGTCTTGTATCATTAAATTTTAATTTTGAAGCAAATATTAGTCGAATTTTAGAATTTCTCTCTATTTTCTCTCTCTTTGCTATCGAATTTTCTACCTAGATTTTGCTTCTTGATTTCTTCGAAAATACTGATCTAAATCGATTGATTTTTTATTCCTTGGATTTTTCTTGGAGTATTGTTTCTAAATTTATGAAAATCCTTAATTTCTAACCTCAATTTCTTGTCCTACTTGATCAAATTTGAAGAATACCTCGAAATATATCCTATTTCTCCGTGGATTCGACCCTTATTCTCCATTATACTGCTCAATTATTGATTCGATCTTTAATTGGGTGAGTTTGGAAATTATTTTGACACATCTTCCTTTGTTTTCAATGACCGCACAAATTTGTCTCGTTAATCATCAAGCCTCCATGTCTATCTCAAGTAGTGCCTTCCCTTCTTTTTTATTCGCATCTTGGATCATTCACTCGAGGGCATCTGCCCATATAACAAGTACTCAATCCCTCCTTACTCGCTTTTCACATTTGAATGGTTCCTTTTTTGTTTCTATTGTGAGTGGTCACTAATAGCATGTAATATTTTTTTTGTAATTACATGACTATTAGTACATTTTAAGGCACAATTCATATGTATTTTTGTATTTTATCATACTTTAAGTACATTTTCATCATTCTATGCAAATTATATCAAAAATCCCAAATTTATCATTGTAAACATTGATTGTGCACTAATAATCTAAAATATAAGTTATATTTATGCATTATTTATCGTGTTTACATGCTAATAAAGACTATAACAATGATAATATTTATTTCTATATGGCTTAATGTGATTAAAATATAACTAAGTCTAATCATGCATCATTTCCTACATTTCGATTATATTATGAGACAGACTATAATTGAATTCTTAGAAGTTAAATAGTTGAATTCTCACATTTTTTATGAGTTATATGAATACAATGACTTAGGTGAAGTGTAATGAGAGCATGGATGAAAATTATCAAGAGCAAGAGGAAGAAAATGGGTCCTCTACCTTTTTAAGAGGTTGGTTAAACCATACCACCTTTTAAGTAGGTTTTTCCAACTTTTCCACCTTTTAGGAGGATATTCAAGAATTTCTATCTTTTTAGGAGGCTGATCAAACCTTGTCATCTTTTTAGGAGGTTGGTCAAAACTTTCTACCTTTCTAGGAAGTTGGTAATGGAGAATCATTTCAACACAAAGACACAAGCGTTCCAGGTGAGGCTAGGTATGATCTATGGAAGAGAACCAATTCCAAAGAACAACAAAATATCATGATTCTCCTCATTAAAAAAATTTGAGAAATTATCCATTCACGAAAAGAATTTAGAAAACCTCTCTAAGAAACTAAAGAGGGAGTAGATCCAAGGGGACTTAGGTTCCCTCCTTTTCCAATTATATTCTGATCTAATGTTGACTTGGTCATATGAAGTTAAACCTTATTCCCTAGAACACTTAGAATTCCATATTTGGACTAAGTCAACCATCCTTTACCTTGATATAGAGTCCTTTATCAATCAAGCTCCAACCACTATATCATAGGTACCTTTGTGTAAATAAATAATCTCAAAGATAATATGAAACATAATTTTTTTAAATTCCCTTAATTCTTTGATCAACCACCTCTAGTTAGAAGCATAGGAGAGATATGTATTTAAGTAACTTGCGGAAGTGGATATCATTGGGTTCTACATGAAGTCAAAGCCCATATATGAAGAACATCGAAGCCAAGGCCTGGTCAAAGCATCTATGACGACAACTAAGCTGGGAGGAAGTTACAATCAAGGGTTAAAGCCATGAATTCATGCCATAACTACCCCCTACATGAAGCAAGACCTCCACGGTTTTGAAGAATATGAAGAATTGGACTAATTCATTTCAACTGATCAAGTAACCACTCTCATAACCACCACAATCGTCAAAGACTCTCATGAGATCAAAGACTATTCCATGTTTCATCATTCTACAAGTATTAGAACATTGAGGAGACATGAAGCAATCCATGAAAAGATGCTATAACTACCAATAACTATGTATAACTATCCTCGATGCATCTCTTCACTCTAACTTCTCTTTTCTCTTCACCCTATAAAAGGGACAATTGTAAAACAATTACAGATGTTGTTTTGAAATGAAATTGGTTTCCTTAATTGGAGATTTGTGTCTGTGTTCTTTGTGTGTTCCCTCCTCTCTCCCGTCTTTCTCAAATCCAAGTTCTATTCTCCTCATTTATTCTCCCTCCTTGCTATCCCTTTAATCCATCCCAAAGTAAAGGAGCAATTCGAGGATAATCCAGATCTTTTGGTGAGTGTAAGAGCATTGGCTTCAAGTTGAATCCAAGTTACTCATCCTCTAAAATTTATAGTGATCAAGAGTTCGAATCCTATATCAATAAGTCCAACTTAGATTGATGCGTGATATTGATTCTCAATCTCATAACTACTATCTAAAGTAATACTGAAATAAATCCTAATGTGTAGTGATATCTTCCCTAGATCATCTTGCATATTGTAGGATTGATTTAGAGTTTATTCATTTGTGAACTCATCATAGAATCATTCATCCCTCATTCATAATCATCTTAGTGCCATTCATCGTCATTGAACTTTTCAAATCATCCTACATCAGTTGGTCAACCACATTCTTAGGTGGGGTCAACATATTCCACCTTTTTAAGGGACTAGTTGGTCACTTTTTCTTGGAAGTCAATGATGATCAAAGTGATTCTTAAGAAGTCAAAGGTGATATAAGACATTCTTAAAGGGTCAAAGAGGTCAAATTTATTCTCTTTTATTTATTACTTATCTATTTAGTTCTTTTCTAATTGTAAGAATAATCCTTATTTATAAGACGGGAGAGGGGTAAGCCTACCTCCTTAGGGAAGTTTTACGGTTACCACCTCTTAGAGAGTGGTTACTCCACTTTCTTAAGAGGTGGTTGTGGAGCGCACATCTTTAGGAGGGATCCTTCCACCTCCTTGAGAGGTGGTTATGGTTCTCACCTATGGATCTAATCTCCACCATTTATTTGGTGGCACCCAAAAAGACTAAATCTCTACCATTAATCTAAGAAAACCTCTAAACCAAGCATATAAAAAATATTTTGCTTCTACTTTTGTTATTTTTTAGCTCTCTCTTTAGATCATGCAATGTAAAGAAAAAGAAGAGGCTTAGGCCCAAGGTTGGCATTGTTTGGCGCTCAAGTTTTTTGTGGAAAAAAAATCAAGTGGATGATCAAGATAATTATAGGGTTTGTGTTAGATTTGGATATGAATTTCTCTTGCAATCCCCTTTTTGGATAGTGTAAAAATATTTCCCAATTTATATTATAGATATTTTCTCTTTTTTTCATGTAATCTCTCATCGTTACTCAATTTCATGATTATCTAATTTTTTTCACTATTCTTTTATTATCTTCCATTCCATCACTCTCATCTCCTCATTCCATCATTCCATTCTCAATTTTTTTCTCAGAATTTCTTATAGAATATATATATATATATATATATATATATATGTATATAATTTCATTCATACCTTATTCCATTTCTTCGTCCTTCTATATTTCTCCAATGTCCCTTCTATCATTGATTTCTTTATAATAGTATCTCTACTCCCTAGAAGCACTAATCTTATTACCTAGTGAAGAGACGAATTCGTGAGGTCGTTGAAAACACACGAATACTTTCAAAAGAATTACCAAAATCACAAATTTAAAGTTTTAATCAAGAATGAATTAGTATAATGGTGAATAAGGGTCAAATCCACAAAGAAATAGAGAATTTTTAAGAAAATGTTCAAATTCGATCAAATCGGATAAGGAAGTGAGGTGTGATAACATGCAATCTTAACATCCAAAAACATGTTTATTAATGCAAATTAAGGCATAAAACATACCATTCTCATGCATATTATCATACTTTGAGTGCATTTCTATCATTTCATGCAATTTTAAGTTATAATCTCAAAATGCTTTAATTTAGGGTTAATTATGATGAATTAAAAATAAATGATTTTATGACCTATCTTTACTTGAGATTATAAGTGGTTTTTAAAGTTAAATAATGAGAGAAATCATTTTAATTAACATTCATTTAATTTTCTAAAGTTAAAATCTTATAGAAATAAATATATTTTTGAAATAGAAATTAAATCTCTTGTTATTTAAATATTTTGAATTTTTATAATGATAGATAATTGAATTTCAGATTCAATGAAAAAAATCTGGATTAATTTGGAGTTGTATTTTGAAAGTTATGAATTTTCTAATTTTTAGGGATTTTTTGGAATTTTTCTGAATTTTTCTGAATTTTTAATGAATTTCTAAGGATTTTATGGAATTAAAAATCAAACTTTATAATTTAAATTCGATTTTTTGATTTCTTAATAGCGCGCAGGTGACGTGGCGCTATCTGGATCGTCTGATCTTATCGTGATCAACGATCAAGATCGGGAGGGGACGTGGCAGCCTGTGGAGCGTCCGATCGTGCGAAGAATCTCAACCGTCGATCATCATTTAAATCGGTGGGCACACATGGCTTTATCGGGGTACACCGGATTATTTTAATCTCAATAGTTGATCACGAGAGTTATAACTGTCGAGATTAAAACGCTCAAAAACGCATCTGAGGCGTTAAATCGCGATCTAACGGCGATCGTTTCACGGAGTATTATAACGCCAGATCACGTGGCTTCATCTGAGCGCTCGATCGGCGATCTAACGACTGCGATATAACGGTAACCATTCGCATTAATGCGATCAATCAGAGCCGCTGATCGCTAATGAAACGCCCCATCGGACGGTTACGCCCAAATTGCTTATAAATTGAGATGTTCTTCGACATTTTGATGTATTCTTGGATGATTTCACCAAATTGATCAATCTACACCCTTCCATCCTTGAATCTCTCACTTATAATCTCTTCTAGACTCATTTCCGCGTCCACGGAGTGATTAAAAGTGAGATTTCGTCGATCGATTGAGGAGAATTTGTCTCTTGAACACCGACGATCGTTTTCGAAATCGCGGAATGAAAAGCTTTGAATCCGATAATTAATTGGATCATTTGGATCGCTATCTTGGGTTAGAATACATGTTTTTCCTCTAATCTATCGTCATGTATCATCAATTTGTCATTTAGGATCGTAATTTAGCTTAATTTCAAGCCTACTTTCGGTTTTTCGTTCTTCCAATTTTTGGAAATTTCTCTACACTTTGCTCTTTGATTTCTCCGCGATTACTAATCCAAATCGAGTGATTTTTGATTCCGAGTATTCGTATTTGAGTTATCTTTATAAATCTACCATTTTCCCGAATTTGTATCACCAATTAATCATCCGATTTGATCAAATTCCAAAATATCTCTTGAAAATCCCTTATTTCTCCGTGGATTCGACTATTATGTACCATTATACCCCTCAATTCGTTATTAAATCATTAAATCGGTAAGTTTGGATATATTTTTTTGCACGAATCGGTGTGAAATTAACGATCGCATCGATTCGTTCTGTCAAGGTGAGAAATTAGATAGTTTATTTGGAAAGAAAACTCCAAGATGAATTCAGGGAATCAAAAATCACTCGATTTGGATCGATATTCACGGAGAAATGAAGGAGCAAAATTTATTGAGAAGAAATTGATCACGATTTTGATATAATTTCTAAAAAGTAATCTAATCTAAGCTTTGGAATTAAAATATAATAATACATGACAACATATTAGGAGGAAAACACATAATCTAAAGCAAAATTGTGCTCAAAATGATCCAATTGATCACTGAATCAAAGACATTTCATTTCGCATTTTCGAAAACAATATTCAACATTCAAGAGGTGAAATCTCCCTATTCTTTTGACAAAATCTTAATTTAAACCACTCCCTGAATGCGGAAATGAGTCTAGAAGAGGAAGAAATCAAAATATTCTAGGAGTGAGATGTCTAAATAGTTTGATAACTTGAAACATCCAAGAATAAATTTTGCGTCAAAGAGAGAAAGTAGAAATAGAGTTGAAATTGGGCGTAGTCATTTGATCCTCTCTTCATCTTTGATTAACAGTCGTGATTAATCTTTAGGTGATGAATCACCATTGCTAAGTCCTAGTGATGAGACAAATCTACGCGGTCATTGAAAACACATGAACATGTGTCAAAACATATTCCAAGCACACCAATTTAAAATTATAATCACGAATTAAAGAGTATAAGGGTGAATGAGGGTCGAATCGACAAAGAATTAAGGTATTTTTGAGGTGTTCTTTGAATTAAATCAAAATTTGACAAGGAATTGAGGTGAGAAATTAGGAATTTTAGTAATTTTAGAAAGAGAACTCTAAGAAAAATCCACAAAATCAAAAATCACTTGATTTGGATCAAGATTTGTAGAGAAATCAAGAAGCAAATCTTAAATAGAATTTCTTATTCTGAAGAGAGAGAAAATTAATAAATTATCTAAAATTTAACTAATCTACGATTCAAAATTAAAAGATAATGATACAGGACAAAATATTGGGAAGAAAACATATAATATAAACCGAAGTCGTGCTCGAAATGATCCAATTGATTGCCGGATCAAGGGCTTTTCATTCCGCGATTTCAAAGATGAAATTAGGCATTGAAGAGGCAATTTCTCCCTATTATTTCCATAAAATCTTAATTTCAAGCACTCCTTGGACGAGGAAATTGATCTATAAGAGGAAGAAATGAAGAGATTCAAGGATTGAGATGTCTAAGCAATTTAATAACTTAAAGATTCAAGGATTCAAGGATTCGAGAAATATTTTTTTCATCGAAGAACATACATATAAATAGAAAAATTTGGGTGTAGCCATTGGATTTGACATTTCCTCTTTGATTAAAAATTGAGATGAAACCCCAGGATGCAAATGGTCGTCCTTAGGTCACGTTCATTCAATTCGAAATGGAGTGCCAAGATGAAGCCACGTGTTTGCGTGAAGTTAGATTGTTGTGTAATGTATGACATTTGATCTTCATCAAACCCCTGAGATGTCGCTATGCATCCACGAAAGTTCATCGAGTGCATTTAATCTCAGCCATTATTAACTTGTCAGATGAATGGCTAAGATTAAAACATTTTAAAGTACGAATCGTCATCCAATCAAAGTGCGCCACATACCCTCCTCACTTAAGTGAAAATAAGGGGCAAAGATTAAATCCATTTTATTTCCCTAATCACACGATTCTCAATGTGCCATGTCACCTTAGAAAAAATAAAACAAAAGATAGTCCCTGATAACATGCTAATTAAACATGAAGATACATGATTATTAATGCAAATAAAGGCATAAAACATTCCATTCTACTATATGTTATCATATTTTTTAGTGTTTACCTATCATTCTATGAAAAAATCATTATAATCTAAAAAATGCATGAATTTAAGGTTAATTATGATGAATTAAGGATATTGTTTTCATACCACATCTTTACTTGAGATTATAATTAGTTTTTAAGGTTAAATAATAAGAGAAATCATTTTATATACACTCATATATTTTTCTAAAATTTAAAATCGAAAAGAAATGAGTGTATTTTTGAAATAGAAATTTATTCTCTTGCTATTTATTAAATTTTATAATGACAGATAATTTAATTTCTAATCTAATGAAATAAATTTAGATTAATTTGGAGTTATGTTTTGAAAGATATGAATTTTCTAATTTTTAGGGATTTTTTTGGAATTTTTTGGATTTTATATGAATTTTAATGAATTTTTCGGGATTTTTCTGAATTAAAAATCAAAATTTCTAATTAATGTTATTTTAATAATTGCACATGTGACGTAGCAGCACGTGGAGCGTGCAATCGCATGATTAAATCATGACCATTGATCGTCACTTAAGGTGGGGGTGTACGTGGCGCAAATCTATTTGTTGGTGAATCATTTTAAAAGGATTTAATCTTAGCCGTTGATCTAAGGAGTTATAATGGCTGAGATTAAATCCGATGAAATGCATCTGGAGCGTTGGATCAAGATCAAATAGTGACGGTTTGATGTGTTACTCATAATGCGATCGGCGTGGCTTCATCTCGATGGTCCATTTGAGATCCAACGACACGACTTAACCGTAATGATTCGCTCTCCTCTGTTTCATCAGAGCCATTGATCGAAGATTAAATACTCGATTGGACGGTTACACCCAACTCTCCCTATAAATAGAGGTGTTCTTTGATATTGTAAAAAATTCTAGGGCAATTCAAGTATTCGAATTGTTTAGACACCAAATCCCTTAAATCTCTTGCTTCCAATCACTTCTAGACTCATTTCTGCGTCCACGGAGTGCTTGAAAGTGAGATTTCCTTGAGAGAATAGGAAGAAATCGGCTCTTGAACATCGACGATCGTTTTTTGACTACGGGAATGAAAAAGCCTTTGATCCAGCGACTAATTGGATTAATTCGAGCGCAATCTTGGGTTAGAGATCGTATTTCATCCTAATCTTCCTTCGTATAGCTTTAGATTTCAATTTCAAATCATAATTTTAGTCAATTTTAATTTCAATTTTGGTTTTTCACGATTTTTAATTTCAAAAATGTCTCTCTTATTCACTTGATGATTTCTCCACGAATCTTGATCTAAATTCAGTGATTTTTGATTCCGTGGATTCGTTTTCAAGTCTTCTTTCTAAAAAATCAATTTCCCTAATTTCTCACCATGATTCATCGTCTGATTTGATCGAATTTTAAAAGATCATCCGAAATTATCTTAATTCTCCGTGGAACCGGCCCTTATTCACCACTATACTCCTGAATTCATGATTATTTGATAACATTGGTGAGTTTAGTATTTATTTTTGACACGAATTGTTGTGAAATCAACGATCGTATCAATTCATTCCTTCACTCCCCACACAAGAAAAAGGGCTAATTGCCCCATATATTTTGTGTTTTAGGATTTATCTCCATTTTTATCCCGTGTTTTTCAAACTTAGCCCTAATCTATCCCGCATTTGTCAAATCAGCCCGAGATATCCCGTGTTTGTCACATCAAGCCAATGTGTACTCGTGGGACGACCACGTCGGCGTGGAATCCACGCTCAACCGCCACATAGACACGGGAAGAATCTTCCCCATTTATCATTTATTGCCCCATTTATCGCCCCGATTGCCAAACATTTCTCACGTTCGCCCCGATTTTGATCCGGTATGTTTTTCCAAAAGTATTTTCAAAATCTAGTTATTCAAAAATCGCTCACCCATTTTCGAAAACCGTTTGTAAAAACGATTTCATCGTTTTCCAAAAACGATCAAACGCTCAAGAACGATTTCAAACGCTTTTAAGAAGA